>CM042440.1:17456246-17968746 GCA_023631565.1 Gymnocephalus cernua
AATGCAACATGGATGAAAGCATCTTCCTTTATGCGCAGATGGGATTGAAGTGATCTCATTATTTTCTTGTCAGATATACCTGACAAGAAAGGAGAGCGCAACATTCTGCCGCAGTAAGGACTTAATCAAATATATCAGAGACTGGTGGCTGCACATCTGCATCTTTTTGTATTATTCCAAAGTCTTTTGTATCTGGTGAAAACAAAAGCAGAGATTTGCATTGTCAAGAGATTCATTTTGATCGTCCAGCTTTCCAACTTTCAAAACTGCTTCTGATAAAGAAGTGAGTTCTCAATAAAATGACATAGACATTTTTTATAACAGATAACAAAGGCAAGAAAGGGCAAAAAAAAAGGATATAAAAGAAAGACAAAGCAATATAACACGACAATGTAAAAAGACACACATAAAGCATCATGATAAGTATCAGCGACTTCATGCTTTGATTACACAAGAAACATTCGCTAACAATCCTTTAAAGGTCAATAAAGGCCTTCAGCTGTGTTATGGATATACTGTGTAACATCATAGCGTTCACAGGAGGAGTTCACAGAAGCCATAATGAGTGATCGTTAGGTGAATGCGGCTGTGGTTAAAGCAGTCAGAGTCTATCTCTTTACATTAAGATGATTGATCAGCAAGGCAAGATGCTTGGCTGATGATGAGGCTGTTATCTAGAAGAGACAACAGCAAGATCATTAATCTTCCCCCGTGATGAGGGTGCAGGTGTGTGTGTCTGTGTGTGTGTGTGTGTGTGTGTGTGTGTGTGTGTGTGTGTGTGTGTGTGTGTGTGTGTGTGTGTGTGTGTGTGAGAGAGTGTGTGTGTATGTGTGTGTGTGTGTGTGTGTGACACGATGCCCATGTGTGGGTTTTTGATAGGTGAAAGCATCACTTGTTTGTTCACAGCGGCACTGATGAGGATTTTACAAAAAAAAAGGGAACACTCTTTCTGGGTCTCTTCTCTCTCTCTCTCTCTCTCTCTCTCTCTCTCTCTCTCTCTCTCACACACACACACACACACACATTGATTTGCTCTCCCAAGGGTCACCTTGAGCTGCACAAATTGGCTTTGGTTGGTTGAGGTCTCAGCGCTGGCAAATTAGTCAGGCACTGCATCTCTTTCAAAGTCTGAACTCGACTTACTCTCCCAACTGTCTTTCCAAACATTCCCTCTTTTGTTCTCTTCCTGCAGCCCCCCCCTCCCTTTTTCTGTTTTTGCAGCACTCTCTCATGTTTTCTCTTTTTCTTACTAATTCCCCTTTGCGTGCCCTTCCCATTCATCAAATCTGTATCTCTTTCTCATTCTCATTTTATCTTTGTCTCCTTTTCCCTTCACTCACTCACTTCCCTCTTTTTCTTTCACTGCTGATGAATGGAGTGGAAAGTTCTCCTGCAGTATCACTAAATGCAGCTGCTGTGGCATTTCTTTACTCATTCATTCAGAAAGCGGTTCAACACAGTTCTACTTTTCAACTGTTATTCTCCCTCCGCTGTCTATGTGAATGCATTACTTCAGCCTTACTTATCGTCGCAGTGATTGAGCTTGTTTGCTCGGCTGACATGCAGGAACTTGAGAAAGTGCTTTCATTTACGAAGAATGATATTGCTGTGTCAACAAAGTAGCAGAGACTATTCATTTCCCGTAACAAACAATGTCAGTGGAAACACACTCATTTTGTAACTGACATCAGTATGCATCTGTATTAAAATGGAGAAGCGGAAGCGTGTCAAATCAGGTGGGTAAATAAAAAGTGCATCAATAAAATCCCTTCCCTTCCCTCTATGAATGACAGTGAGGATTGATTACACACTGAGAAATTAGCATGTAATCACAGCTTGTGGATGATGGGTTTGGCATTTGATTAGCAGCTAATGTTTACACCCTGGTCTTGTTAAGACAGCATTTTGTATTCTGCATGAGTTCTGGACTTGGTGCATTATATTTATTGTCTTCTTCACAATACTGTAATAATGTATCCTTTGTTCTCTACATCTGCAGATGTGAATATCTTCAATCAGCATATTTTTGTGTGCATGTTTTTCCTGTTCTACTTCTTATTAATCACTTCATGCACCTCCACATCTACACTAGAGCTATTTTAGTTGCACCTTAATAAGGCACAGTAGCAATATCACAACAGTGACCCAACCACTTGTAACACTGCAGTTGCCAGAGGATATGTTACATGGAAAGCTAAATAAACTTGATTAACTCAACTATGAAGCTATCAATTGTGATTTGATGAACTGAAATATACCCACATATTTGTGTTGAGATGAACAATAAAAAGCTAAAGACTATTGAAAACGTGTTTAGTGAATTTACAATACCTGGTACCTGAGTCCTTTGTGATCATGTTGCAATTTGACTGCATAAGTTAGCAAGCAAGCAGAGTAGCTGAATAGTTGAGTAGAAGTAGACTAATTGATGAATGTGTGGTATTAGGTATAAAGTAATCGATAAACAGCTGAAATAGAATAGAACAGATCTTTATTGTCATGGGGGGAGGAGGGGGGTGAACTGTCCCTTTATTGTATTGGATAAACATTGAAATAGTTAGCGAAAAGTAATGAGTTCACAGTTGTACTATAGCTAAAAGGAGTAAACAGTTGAGTAGTGCTAGTAGTGGTGGAGTAGTAGTAGGATAGTTAGTTAAATGCAAATGTGGCAGTGATAGTAGTATGAATGCCAACTTGACCAAAGTGACCCTAACATGGACAATTAAACTGTATCAATACACACTGTAAAGCTATCCACTTTTACAATATTATTTAGTGTTAAATTAACACCCATTAATAATCCATTAATAACATATTGGGAGCATGATGCATGGTGTTGATGAAGAGTTACTTAAGCCTACTACATCTGATGAAAAAAGGTTGAGAACCACCGCT
Source organism: Gymnocephalus cernua (assembly GCA_023631565.1). NCBI lineage: Eukaryota > Metazoa > Chordata > Actinopteri > Perciformes > Percidae > Gymnocephalus > Gymnocephalus cernua. The sequence continues at coordinate 17,459,142 of CM042440.1, forward strand.
GTTCAATATTTTCTCTTTTAATATCTCTATGAATACAGTAGTACCGCTATCGCTTTCAGAACATACTCGATAGCAAGAGCAACAGACTGAAGCAGTGGTCTCTTTGATCAAGCCCAAGTGAGTCCTCATCTTTTGTCTTGCCACTGGCTGCGTTGGCATGGAAACCCCAGCAGAGCGGGGAACACTGTGGTCGATCAGCAAATGGGTCACATGGAGAGGAAAACAAGCAGAGACCCACACAGACACACATGCTTAAAACGTATGTAGCAACCCCCTTTAGCATCAAGTGCAGTGTTACAAAGTAAAGAAACCCCTGACCTATTTCACCAGCAGATGAAAGAATGAGCCCCTTTCTTTTGCACAACATGCTTGTGTTGCAACATACTAAAGAGTTAAAGTATAAGCCATGGGCCATATGTTTCACTTTGGTAATGCAAGAGTTTTGGGAGCATTGCAGAGGACTGCTTATTTCACTTCCCTTTTAAACGCTCCTTTTAAGTCATGTATTATTGATATCTGAGGTGGCTGTCGGCTTTCGAAGATGGAAAAGCCATTTTGAAGGTAGATGCGGAGAAGAGCATCCGGACGAGCGTTTTATTCAATTAACATTTGCCTCTTTGAGGCAGCCTTAGCTTCCTGCTGGTGATGCTGAAGCAGAAGGCAGGAAGAGGGTTAGGGAGGTACCGGCCTCTCTGCAATTGCCTCCTGTTAGAGGAGAGCCCAGCGCGGTGACTCATTTCTGGTTAGCAGGGAATACTCACTGCAGACAAAAGCACAGGAAGTGAGGATAGGGGGGGAGGGGGGGGGGGGGGGGTGTAAAGGAGAAGAGAAGAGAAAAAAGAGCTCATGGCAGATCATTCTTTGACATTCATTCAGATCTCTGACTAGATGCCCTCCTGACCAGTTCACAACCCGAGATAGAGTGTACGTGGCTCCAAAAGACTTTTACGGTCCACAAACCAGTCAAAGATTTAGTGTTACAGGAGTTATGTGTGCCTTGGTCCACTGCCACATCTTGGTGACCTTGTAAAAGTATCTGCAGGGCAACGTGATGCAATAAAAGATCATGTTTACTGCAGCGCAATCTGTTGAGGCAAAAAAAAAACAGAGTTTGCAACAAAAAAATAACTTCTCTCTCTAACGAATCTCCTGCAATTACTAAAAAAGTGATACAAGTGATGTGAAGAAATATAAAGAATGCACACTCAGACACACATTTGAGTGTGTATGTGTGTGTGTGTGTGTGTGTGTGTGTGTGTGTGTGTGTGTGTGTGTGTGTGTGTGTGTGTGTGTGTCTGGCTGGCTGGCTGGCTGGCTGGCTGGCTGGCTCTCCTACTTGGTTTAGGGCTGGCATTCAGTTACATCATTCTTCAGAGAACGGAAGCTCAGATTACAGGAAAGGCAAACACAGGCCTCTGGGGTCTATACGAGTGTGTGTGCAATTGCTCTCCCTGTATGCTCTTCTTATATAACCAATCAGAATGCCCGACACGTTTTTCTCTATGGATGCGGTTTCGTCTGGGCTCAGATTTCATCATTAAATTGACACACAGTTTCGGGGCTGTTTGTATAGTTGAAATTTGGGTGATGTGTTTGTCTCTGAGCGTTAGACTTGTATGCATCTTGCTGAGATACTCCTTGTTACTGTGGTAGGGTACACGTACTGTATATGATTAAAATATGTCAAAGTAGTTTTGGTATTCCATTAAAAATATATTTTGGTAATATTAGATGTTCTTAAATGTAATAAGTCATGTTTAATACAAATTCACATATTGCAGTGCCAGCGTGGAGGTAATACTAGAGCTAATTGAGCCTATAGTTCATTTAGGGGTTTAAATAACAAAACATGTTGGCGGTCCTTGCCCCTTTCTCACAAGTAGAGCCATTATTCTTTTTTACTGCAAAATCATCTGCATAATCTAATCTGAAAAGCAACATATTAGTGCTGGATTTCTCTCTCAGTAGGTAGATTTATATATTTCCAGGCACTGGAGTTGCAAATTATCATGGAGACATGCAGTAGCTCAACAGTAGAAGTCAGGACACAGTGCTCCACAGTTCACAAAGCATCTCCTCCCTTGTCTTTTCCACTGAGCATGTGAGTTAAATTAGTGCTGTATAATTAACAAGACCAAATGGGCTCGCAGATGTTCCAAAGTCAATTGAACATCAATAACTCCAGCTGAGACCGGTGACTGTCTCTCTCGCTGTTTTCTCTCATCCCTTCTGCTCTCCTTTCCTGTCTATCTCTCTGCCTGTCTTTTTGTCTAGAAGTCAAACTCTGTTCCTCCGTCCCTCTCTCCCTTCTCTTCAAACTGTGGAGCCGAGATGGATTTTACAGTCTGTTTGAAGCTGCTTTTCAGCCGTGTGGATGGATGTGTTTCTGTATGCCGCTGCCGTTGCTGCCATTTCTCTCAGAGCATCTCCAGTCTGTCACATAATGTCTGTGGCTCTCTGCTCTCTGCGACTCAATGCTTTCATGCTCTGATCACGACGACTGAGCTGGCCCTATTGATTATGTTTGTTACAGTTCAACGGCACATAGGAAGAGTGCCACCCAAGCACCATTCACATAACATACTGAGAGTATACATGCACTGCTGCCCTTTTAGGCTCACATTTTAAGTAATGTTAACTCAGACATTTTCACACAGATTCAGGCTTTACCCACTGCTAAACAAATGGGTTTGGAATCCAGCTAATGGAAATCTGGGGCAGGTTATTCTGCAGCCTAGTCACCCAAATGACCAAAAGGCACATTTTCTCTCTTACCCACAGCAGTATCCAGCCATGCGGAGAGTTTGCGTTTTATGTGTCCAGGTTTTATGCCTAGTTCTATTCATATCCCTGAATACATGATCATAACAATATGCAGGTTTCTAATCATCTGCATGTTGATGTGTCTTGATTCTTCAACCTCTCAGCCACTCATTTCTATTCTATTCTTATTGCCTTCCTTTGTTGAGTTGGTTAAATTGGTTAGGTTTAGGGATAAGCAGTGGGATTGGTTAGGGTTAGGGTCAGAATAACAGGGTAAGCCAATCAGAGGCAGAGGAGGGCGGGTCATGCCTTCGCCATCCTAGTAAAAAAAGTATGGTAAACATGAAGCAGGCCTCCAAGAACTGCGCACAGCCTTGCAGACAATTTTTTTTTTCCAGAGGCCACTCAAGGTATTGCAACCAAAAATGCCCCTGCTGCCCAAAAAGGATTTTCATAGGCCACTGGTGTATAAGAGATACCTGTAAAACTGCTGCCAGGACACCTCGAACTGCAAACAAGGTCGGTTATGACCCTTTCTATTCTGAATTTTTAATCCGTGGACTTTTTCTATTTGAAAATCTTCCCTCTAGGCGAGAAAAGCGATTTAAAAACCTGTGACGTCACCAACATGTAAAGTTTATGCGCCGAGTGGGAACTCATGTGCGGGACAAACACTACTGCGTGTATTTAGTGGGCCGCATATCACGGAAGTAAACCCGGAAGCTTAGGCGTGCAACTCCGTTGAACTGAATAGGCGCCATTTTGGGATCCGGTATCCATACATGCATGATACTGTTACTGCTACTATCAGCAGCTAGCTAACTTAGCCCAGCAGCCTGGCTCTTTCCAAAAGTAACAGCATTTGCCTAATACAGTAATTTGTTTAATCCTTACAATAACAAAAACAACAATGCGTAGTTTTACCAGGAGTTATGTGCTGAACTATTTCCTGAGGCTTTATACCTGCCCTGCCAGGTGGATTTTGTTACCTTTGGAGAGAGCAGGGAAGGTTTGAATGGTTTGTGGGATTACACTTTGGGTGGTCACTGCTGACATACACTTCTCATCCTACGCTTCTTGTATCCACTAAGAGTGAACCTTGAGTTTAGAAAATGTAATCACAGATATGTGTACCCAAGGACACTCTAAACAGGGACACCCTTTCTGGGAATGTGTGATGCTGCTAACATTTTTAAATGTCATTGTTAATGCTTTGAGCACCACAAACAAAATCCCCTTTCACCTTCATTGAATTGGGATAAAGGCAACAATCTCAGATACTTTTAACTCAAATCCTGGGCAAACAAAATCTAAACTATCTGCATGGCCAGATAACTAGAGATATATAAGATTTTGTTTTGTAATTTCTCACTCTAAGCACACAAGGCATTGGAAAAATTAGCTTACTTTGCCTCAAATGTGACACCTACCTAACAGTCTAAAATGAGATGTTGTCCTAATAAAAGTCTATGCTTGCCTCCACACATTGATATGCTGACTCAATTGTTGCCAAAACTAGGCCAACATCCCACATGACTTCAGAGGCTTGGAGAAAAGACGTTCACACTGTAATTTTTCTCAGCAAGGATTCATAGAGCATTACAATCTTTTAAAATTTGACTCAAACAGCAAGTTCGGCTCTTAATTAGTTCAAGAAATAGTGCACTTCCGCCCTGAGGCTTTATTAGCAGAGAATCAAATTGAGCTATGATTAATCTGTGCTGTGGTAAAACAGCATTCTGCACGTGCTGAACTGTGCTCTAAGACACGAGCTCGCTGAAGTCTGAAGGCTAATTCACAGGAGGGCAGGACAGAAACTCGCCCCTTAGTGACTACAGATTGAATTCACCTCTGCCTGGAGAAGATTGTCTCTCTGTCTCCTTTTTCGCTCTCTGGAGTCTGCTTCGCTCACTTTCTATAATGTAATTCAGCAAGGTGACAATAATGTGGCCCACATGCAAAACCTGCTGGCCGTATGCAAAACACACTCAGCTCAAGACAAAGCTGATAAGATGGCAGTGATGAAGGAGAGCACGCTGATGGCTAGAGGTTGATACTGAGGATTCTAACTTCAATTTATTTCGTAACTCTTTCATAAATCATAAGCAGAGATGGTTATCTGTAAGCCATTGCAGATGTTGTCCCTCCTTGTCTTTTCCTCGAGATAACCAGGTGCAAAAAGGCTGTTCATCTAGCTGTCTTTTATTCTTTTCTCCCCCTTGAACTATGATTATGCCCTTTTTAATTGTTGCACTCCCTCCCTGACTCGATTGCATTTCTCTCTCTGTATTTCATCCTCTCTGAGTTTCACAGCCGCATGACTCATGCACACTGATCGGCTGACGGACTGACAAGAGAAAGGCAGACAGAATAAGAGAACAGGGGAGGAGAAGAGGAGTGCTGTGATGTGGAGTGTGAGCTGAGGTTAGTCGATGGCAGGGAACACAATATTGTCATGGTAATGTTGTTAAGCGAATAATTCACGGATGATCCCGTAAATGTTTTTGGAACACCTGAACAACAGTTTTGGAGGAGCTACTTTAAACGTAGTTATACAAGCTAGCAGCTTTTTACAATGAAGGACAACGGGGTGAATTGTTTCATAAATACTTTAATAAATGCAAACCAGAAAGGTTGTTGAAAGAAGTTGGCTTTTTGGGGAAGAAGAAACACAACACTGGCAATTTACCACATTTTACATTGATATGGCTAACATACTGTATTAGCAAACAGAATACGGAGCAATTCATTTGGTGTTTTTGTGTGTGTGTTTGTGTGTGTGTGTGTGTGTGTGTGTGTGTGTGTATGGGGGGGGGGGGGGTTGTTATCTGGTTATAAGTCCAATATTCACTCTCCATTTAGCTCTGTTTTGGTCTCCACTAACTGATGGGGGAAATATTTTTCTCTTTTCAGCTAATGCTCCACTGTGTCCACACTAGCTAATTGCTAGCTATATCTGTCTTCTGTTTGGTATACTGTGCAGGTAGTGCAGTGTGTGTGTGTGTTTGTAAAGGTTTTTAGGTACATTGCAGTTGGCACATAAGCAATCAGCACATAAGCAAATAACATTATGAAGCTCAATTTTAATAAAACTTCATGCACCACATGCTGTACTGTCTGCAACAATGTGTGACTTACACCCAGTGACTTTGCCATCATGCTGTCTGTGCCAGTGGATCATTTCTCAATGTCAAATGATGTAAATATATGTAAAGTGTACGCAAACCACCCTGGAATGATGCACACAAACCACCTGTTAACGAGTCATTGGTCACAGCGCAGTGTGTTAGACGATGTAGGAAATCAGAGCATATCAGAGGTAGCTGTCTGTAAACCTTCGTGTTTAACCGGTTTGTATTTGCAAAGAAACAATCAGACAGAAACAAAGAGGAAGGGACTCAGTGAGTGATGTAATATATTAAATCTTTATTTATTTATCTTTGAAAGGATGAGCAGTTTGAACAATACTGTCACTTGTTGGCTATTGGCCATCCTTTACTGCAATGCAGTATATCACCACTGCAACAGTGTAAAGGAATCAAACATTTAGATGTCTGTCCCTGTGATGAATATTGGAAGCAGAGAAACTCAGAGCAAATAAATTTTAAACTGCGTCGCCTCAGTGCTTCAAAGGATGTTCGAGGGGTGACTTATTCACTGAGGCATCCTGATTAAAAAGTGATTAATCAGTCCATCCAGGCCGGCCCAAATGGAAACACAATCTTCAAACACTACAGAGAGGTATTAAGGTTGGTTGGAATATTCAACGACAATCTCATTATAGAGGCCAACAGCATGTAATCTTCCCTCCTTTTTTCCACCCTCTTTGTCTCCCTGTTTCACTCTCTTGCTCTCTTATTCTAATGCTCTCAAATATGCAAAGGAGGCATTTCCTCCCGTGCTGTAATTAGCCCAAAATATGCAAAGCAGATCAAAAGTTAGAATTTAATAAGTTTCATATTCACAACAAATTAGGTTTTCATTGAGGTGTCTCCTCCCCCCAGTGCGATACATTTATGAGTTCACTCATGTTTATTGCTGAGCCTCAAAGCTGACCTTGAAACAATGAATTTATACAAAAGTGAAGAAGAATAGAGAGGTCAAACCTGACCAGGTTCTTATTTTTTATCATGCTTGTGATGACATTTAAGCACATCTGTGACTTATTTAACCTCTGCTATCTGCTCTGCAAAAGGTCTAATGTCTGCAATTCGGTTCTTTCAGTGAGTCAGTCTCCGAAAACCCACATCCATTTATTAAACTAGGTCTGCTGAGTCTCACACACACGCACACACACACACACACACACACACACACACACACACACACACACACACACACACACACACACTCACACACACACACACACACACACACACACACACACACACACACACACACACACACACACACACACACAGATGCCCCAGGCTCTACGTACTGTTTGTGTGTCTGTGTGTGTTTATGAGCAGCACATGTGCATGAATGTGTAGGTGCCTGCGAGTGTGCATGCACATGTAAATACATGTATGTCTGACTCCTCGTGTTCGTATCAATGAGTACTAATCATGTCATCATGACGGCACACATCATGTGCTCCCGAGATAATTTGCTGTTGTCAAGCATGAATCCTCAGGGGTAATGCATTAACTTTAACTCATAAACTGTATTTCAAATGAGTCATGCGCGATGGTAATGTTCCTCTTGAGAGTGGCTGGGTTTTCAAAGTATTACTGGCCAAGAGAAAGTGAAAACATATACATGTTGCTGCTAGTGGGCTTGTGAGATGGCTAGGGTGGCAGCGTTTGAAAAGAAATGTCATATAAACGGTTTGCCAGATTGAATGTCTATACTAGTTAAATGGGGAAAGTACCTGAGCTTTCAGGAGGGCTCCTAAAAAGCCATGTACTGTGGACATATACAACGTATAAAATGTGCTTATTGTTTTGTCACGTAGATATGTTTATTTGGTTAAAGCTGTTTATTTTGTGTTTATTATATTTATTACAATTATGGTATTGCATTAAATGTTAGCTTGTCTTATTTTTTCTTTGAGTAAGTGGTGATGACGAATGGGGTGTTCGGGGGTAGGGGATGTGTTCATGTTGCAAATTGTGTGTTTTGTATGCTGTTAAAAAAAAAAGAATAGTTGATCCTAAAAAAAAAAAAAATGTTGTTGCTTATTTCTTCACCACTTTTTATCTTGGTACGACCCAGAGGATGATCCCTGCAGAATGGCATTATGGGCTGATGGCAGGAAGCGCTGTGGCTACGATGATAATTGCCCTTGTGGAAAAAAAGAAAGAGTGTGCATTGGTAGGGAAAAACACAAACAAAAAACAGACGTCGAACATGTTAATTTGACACCCGCTAACCACACTCCACAGCCACTCTCACGCCCTCGTCAAATGCACAATTTGTACGCCCCTTTGAGCTCATGCACGCATGTAGTCACAACATGAATTAGCAGAGAAGACTCAGTTTAACCTCTCTCCTGTAGTACTGAGCAGCAGTTCATATCTTGCCTCTGCCTGTCTGAGTTGGAGGAATGAATGGCTTCCAAGAAAAGAATCAATTCCCAGCCAAGCGTTAAAGCCTTCCTTAAAATGAAGTGGTTGAATTCCAGTAATGTACTGGGACAGATGAATAATAAGAAAGAAGGTGATAATTAGTGTGTCTGTTAGAGCGAGCACTTCAGCTTAGCACTGTCAGGCTAACATAGTGTACAATTTGAAGATTAGCATGAAGCATTGGTTTGTGTCATTGTGTTAGTAACTCGTTGCCGATGGTTGCACATAGAGTACTTGTGCATTTTCCTCTGAAATCATGGGACATCCTCGCTGCCTTATCGGTTCAAGAGAATCTCATCATGTGCTTTTTCTGAGCTGGAGCTTGGTGTCTTGAGTGCCTGAAGTGAAGTCAGCCCTCATCAGTAACAATCAAGGTGAGGTCCCTCTCCACAGGCAAAGCCGAGCCACCAGCCACATGTTTCTCACTCACCGCCTTGCCTTGCATCATGTTCTGATCATAGCCACAACAAGAGACATAACATTGGAAAGACAGCTGACTGCAGTGCTTCGGGCTGAGGCAAAAACTGCAAAACTTTGCATCAGAACCTTTTTATTTAAAAGACTGGGTGTGTCCAAAAATTGCTGAAAGGTTCCAGACAGAAAGTCAGAATGAATGTATGGTGTGACTGGTTACCAAGCCTTTTCGTGATTTCTGCTGTAGCTACATTTGTAGTTTTAACTAATGGCCTACAAAATTATTGATAGCTTGAGCCAAGCAGCTACATCATAGGCCTATCTTCTTTCAGGCTGTATCCAGTTGTAATGAATGGAAGTGTTCTGGTACTCCCCCATCAGAAGACAGGCTTTCCTGTGGCCCTTTCCATTAATGCATTATAAATGATCCCACAAGCATCTCTCAGAGAGACATGTGAGGCATGTGAGACACAACAGACCAGTGCTTCCTGTCTTCCAGGAAGGAGCGGCCAATACCGCGTGACCTGGCCAGCAGGAAACCACGTGACACAGCAGTCCAGACCGAAGTCTGGCTGCAGACTTACAGAAGAGTCACACAACGTACAGAAGTTAATGATGTAAACATACATATTTGAATTCTTTCCTAGCTTTGTTTTGACTGAGGTGGAGGGAAACTATCTGACAATTTAATTTAACAGTTCAGCAACATTCAGCAATTTAGCACTCAATATACAGTACGCAGCATTATTTCTAGACAGTACTAAGACAGTAAAGATGCATTTTAATGTGAAGTGTGCGTCTGACTTGCAAAGACATGTGTACCATTCAAGATGTGATTGGTACACATGCCTGTTCTCTGTTGAGTGACCAGGGCCTAGAAGTAGGGCACGGGGTGACCCCCCCCCCCCCCCCCCCCTTTTTTTTTTAAAGTGGCAGACTGAGCCTATGGAAAATGTGTATTGTATTTAGATATACAATTTGAAAACAAGTGAACCTAATAATGAATATGTTTTTTTGCAGAATTATATTATGTTGTGATATATATATATATATATATATATATATATATATATATATATATATATATATATATATATATATGTGTGTGTGTGTGTGTGTGTGTGTGTGTGTGTGTGTGTGATATATATACCACCCCACTTAAAAAATCCTGGAATTGCCTGTGTGAGTGACACACCATAATGCGGGGCCTCATTGAGCTCTCAGAGGCATATCAAAGGCTTGGTTTTGGGATACTTTCTCCAGGTATTACGCAGTAAGGAAAATCCTGTCCTTTTCATCTGTGGCAAAGTTACAGTGATACCACATTTGATGTCTGAGCCAAGAACTCTCAGCGAAAGCACTGCTGCACTTTGAAGTTGCTTGTTGTGCAGGCTCAGTTGAGAATTCATTTAATGTCCGGATAGTGTCACATGATGGGTCTAAGCAAGATTTCTCTTTTAAACCCCTGGCTCTGTGCTGCAGTGTGCTACCATATGCTCTCTGATGCTTTACTCTGACCCGTGCTCATGGCAGCCGCTAGCTATCGTTTACATACATGGAGCACAAATAGAGCACGCACCACGTTAGCTAGACTGGAAGAAAGTGATAGAGATCGTGCTATGATCAACTTTGGTTGGGTAAAGCCCCAGAGCAAGCACAGTGGTTCTATGAACAGCAACAGACATGCTACACACACCACAAACACATATAAACACGCACACCTGCACACACACGCAATGTTGCACTGGGAGAGTGGGAGCCACAATGGAAACTCTGAGTCATGAGCTCTCCTTTGCCATTCTGAACCTAATTCATTGTGACATTGAGTCATTGCAGGGCTTCCTGTGTGTTCATTTGTGTGTCTGCATGTGTGAGCGTGGACCAGCTCTGTCTTTAGTCTGGTGTGTATATTTAAAGATGTGTGCGGTTTTATTTTGTATGCATGTACAGCCTCATCTTATTTGCAGTGTTTCCATTAATGTGCAAGGTGTGCTTGGGGATTGTACTGGCACATACAATACAGTGTATATGATATGTGTATATGGGTTCCCAGGTGTGTGTGCACATAGAGTATCCTTTACGATCAACCATGAGAGGAAACCCCTTAAATAAGAGCAGTGGAAACATACTGTACATACTGTATCCAGTGCTAGGAGGCATTGTTCAATGATTATATGAAGAGAAGAGAAGCTAATCTGTAGGCTACTCTTAAAGGGATAGTTCGGATCTCACACAGCAAAACATATTTTTGTCCCCTAAAAAAATCTGCTTTAGCTTTCCGTCAGATAGCCCTTTACGTCGGGAACTGAAGCTGTTACATCACTCTCTTCAAAGCCACCATACTCCTTTGAAAAAAAAACCCTGTAATTTTACCTAGCAGAACACAGGAGTTGCCGGGCTGCCTTTTTCGGTTATTTTTTTATTACTTTTGTACCCCTTTCAAACACCAAAATCACACAATAACACAAACTAACTAACTGATTGTGGCAGCGGTATACCAGGAACTCCCATGTTCTGCGAGGTAAAATTACTGTTCTTGTGAAAGGAATCTGGTGGCTTTGAAGGGAGCATAAATGTAAACAGTGGCTTCAGTTCCCCGTCGGAAAGGGCTGTCTGACAGCAAGGTAAAGCGGTGAAAATATTCTAAATATAGCGTACTTAAACTGCAAATAGATATTTTAAAGTAAGTTTTGCTGCTGCCCCCATCCACAGCAGTACATTGCTTAGCTTCAGTGTCAGTACTCCTGCCTGCTTCTCCAAACTTGGGGCGACAACCATCCACTGTAGTCAATACACTGACTATAGATAAGTACCTCATTAACCCCACAAAATTGGAACTATCCCTTTAAGCGTAGACTCCAGCCCAAACACGTGTCTGGTGGGCAGCTAGTCTTACAGATCAAGGGTGTAGGCAGTCAGGGATGCTACAAATAGCAACATAGAGGGGGATTTTCTTTTCTCTCTTATTACTGTCTTACAGATCTTTCTCACACTTACCTTTAACGTTTGAAACATGCTTGCCTGCATCCTACAGTACTTATAACAGCACAGTTTAGTCTCAAAGCTTCAATGTATTCTGATAGCACATAATAGGGTTGACATGTCAACACAACCCTGGTCAGCAATCATTTTCCATAGAGATAATGAGGGCTTTTAACATTCCTGTTGCACCAACAAGATTGTGCAAACACACATATACACACACACACACACACACACACACACACACACACACACACACACACACACACACACACACACACACACACATACACACACACACACACACACACACACACACACACACACAGTTCAGGGAATATGCAGAGGGCATAATGACCTGTAAGCAGCACTGAGATGTGTTTGTGGTTGCAGTGGCTTGATAAGCAGGATGCCTACTTGAAAATGAATGTTAGAAGACATTGAACATTATGCTCTTGCTTCCTCGCCGCCATCCATTTCAATTCGATACTATCACACAACACTTGGCAGCCGGCTAGCAGTCATGGTAACATGCTTGCCACAGAATTTAAAGATAGCATTTATAGACCAGTCACCACCCAGATATATTGCAGCTTGTGGAGATGAGAAAGCCGTTGGATTCTGCTGAAGGAATGGCAATTTTGGACCAAAACAGTATTGCAGAGTTCACATTGTGGCCATTCTCAGTCATTTTAAGCAACCGTAGAAGATTGTGTGGACACCAAACATCCTTCCAAGACCACAGGGAAAATGTTTTAGCCAGTTGTTGATCAGAAGTCATCTCAGTCTGAACTTCAGGGCCCAGACTGATTTGAGAATCTGTAGGAGTGACTATGAGACAGGAAGGTGGGAGGCTTTGAAACTGAAACTAGCCCAAATGGAATCAGATGCATGTTCAGCGAACCGCCATCAGCCTACTGCTGGCTGCTTAAAAGCTTCTGACCTTTGAGAATTAGACGGATATGGAAATTGTTGCTTAACAGGTTTTGAACACAAACATGGCCTGCATGACTATGCATATGAATACAGACACAGGTTCTTGGCTCCGGTGACTATGCAAACACTCAATAAATTATCAGAAAAATATCTACTCAAATGTGTTGCAATTCAAAGGTACACACGAGCACTAATTCAATCTCAAGTGTAGTGCACGTTTCACCTTATTATGTGCTTTCTAAAAGGCATGATCCACCAGAGAGAGCAGGTAGTAACTGAGCATTTTGACTCTCCTCCACTTCAGGCAGGCAAATCAGGAGGAATGAAGCGGCTGGCTGCCTCAGATGACTCATCCCCATTGATGAGCTTAACAGCCATCAATTCCACTCTAGGGAGCAGGCCCCCCTCCCAGCAGAAGGCCTGGAGCTTAAATTAGAGCTCTGGCAGCGGGCCATGTGAGAGAAGAGCAGTGAGCAGGCAGCAGCCACTCATTCCTCTGGAAGCCTGAGTCAGATTGATTGTAACACAGAGACAGAGCTGTGGGCCGGCTTGGAATGGGCCTGCTAGTTTTTCCACAATGGAGCGGAGGTAGTCTTCCTCCGTAGAAAGGCTGAAGTCAAAATGCAATTCAGCACAAATGATAGATTTGCCTTTCATATCAAATCTGTTGGTGTTCCACATGATAGCAGTGCTTCATCTTTGTCATCCATAAAGAACCAAGTGCCAAAAATATCCTTTCATTTGAGAGATTTTTTGCACATTAAAAGATAATGTTGTTTTGCACATTACCTCGTGGGCTACTCTGTCTGCCGCTATCCTCAATATGTCATCATTCTGGCAACATTACACACATCGTGTATGAAAAATAGCTTGACGGGATTATTGAGAGTGTCAGGGCCTCACAACATGACAACACCATGTGCAGTATCTCATACTCTGATCAGCTGAAATTATTCAAAGTGAAGGACTTTTTACACCGGCATCTGCGATCCATTGTTTAATATTTGATCTTTTCTTCCATTCCAATCCCTTTTGTTTTCTGCGCCTCCAAAGTGTGATGTTATCACTGTCTGAGGGGATTGCTTTTCGGTTCGCTCCCTCATTTCTTTGGCAGTTATTACATCTGAAGTCAGAGAGGTCACCTTCAACATATTGCACAGGTTGTAGAAAGCCATCTGTTGGATTTCATATAATGTAGCAGCCCACTGGAACTCATGGCACATTTCAGAGCAATAATACACCGTATCCAAACTACATCCCCAAAGTAATTTACACAGCAACATCATTGACAGGCAGACAATAAGCGCTTTAGCTGTGCCACATATGATACAGAATTGCATCCCAGACGGACACGTTCCAGAGAGTGATATTAGATGCTAAAGGTGCTTGTACATGTCTGCAGGCTTTTGTGACTTTTAAAGCAGATTCAAATGTGTGAGCATCTGATTGCTCTAATTACTATTCTCTTACCATCGTGATCATTATAATCGTCTTCTGTTGCAGCAGCAGTGTAGTTGCTGGAGTCACTGTGATCATCACGATCCTTATTAGCATTCTTTGCCATTGTAAATAATTCTGCGGTTATATATATGAAAGCAAAATGGTCTAAATCTGCTTAATAATTCTTTAAAACCACATTTCCTTTAGCAACAACTGACAATTTCCAAATGTGGCTCATCCCAGAATTACAGTAATTTAGAGAAAACAGAGGATCATCAGCACAGTCAATGGTGATGTCAGTGGTCAGGGTGGAATGTGAGTACAACATCTGTTAGTATGATGGAGAGCATTGCGAAGCAAACGTCTTTCTCTTCTTTCCTGGAGTACACACACAGGAACTTTACAAATATATCCACTTGGGAAAATAGTCGTCCAAACTACACAATTCCCGGTGTGTGTTTTTTTCTCGTATAATATACTTCTTCATATTACAACAGTAATTTTTAGTGATTGTTTTTAATTATGATACAACAGTGGTTCTCATTTGCAGGTCATCTCTCAGCAGGAAATGGATAGAATTTTCCAAGGCTGCAATAATTACATCATGCTTGTGTTATTTGCATCTGTGCGTGCGTGTGTGTGTGTGTGTGTGTGTGTGTGTGTGTGTGTGTGTGTGTGTGTGTGTGTGTGTGTGTGTGTGTGTGTGTGTGTGTGTGTGTGTGTGTGTTTGTGAGCATATGTGTGTGAAAGCAAAGAAAGGAAGAGTAATTAGATTTGAGAGAGAAAATGAAATCAAATGAAAATGGAAATGCGTCTGTGCGAATCTGTGGGTAAACAACACAGGATTGGAGGTTTTTTGCATCCTGGACACATCACCTTTCCTGACTGTGTTTGTAGCATGACAGCTGTGTTTATTGTTAACACAACATACTGATGAGCCATGATAGGAACATTACATGATGGTCTTTGAAAACAAAATGATTTGGTGTGAATGCAAGTAGGAAAACCTTTCTTTTTTGCTTTTATTTGCCCACACACAAACACACACACACAAACACACACACACACACACACACACACCTGTGAGGTCAGCATTAAATCACTGTCCGAGTCAGCAGATAGGGCCAGCCTAAGGTGCTACACTGAGAAACTAGCAGCCGAGCTGTTCTCATCCTCCAACCTTATCTCCTGATCTGTGCTCCACTTGCAGAGGTGTGCTGCTGAGGAAAAACCATCAAACGTATAATCACTGAGATGATATCTCAAAAGTCTGCTCCACCCACTTACACCCCCCTGTCTCTTTATGATGTACCACATTAGAGACTTATCTAAAATCTGACTTAAAATGAGTTACAGGGCCTATCTGGTAGACAATATGAAAGGTTGTGGTCATGGTTATCTGAGGCTTTATCAGAGGGCTTTCCAGAGCCTTTGGAACACTGAGACATGGCAGCCTGTTCAGAAGAAGCAGAGGGGAAAACAGCTCCGTGCCGGCCTCCTCACATGCTGTGGTAGCAGTCATTCGAGCTATGATAGTATGCTAAATACACTGACCAATGCCCAGCACTGATTGCCACAGGCATGGCTTGTTTGACATGCCAGCCTCTGTTATCCAAATATGCTAGAAACAGATCATTACTGTCACAGCTAATGCTGCTAATGTTGCTTACTGTGACAGTTATCACAGGTCCTTCACTCCTCCTTTTCTCTTTCTCCCTCTGTCCACCCTCTGTGTTTTTGTTCTGTCAGGCTTGAGGCTATTTCGCCTGAAGCGAAGGCTTTTTGAGACGACAGTCAATTAAAATCCTAATAGCCGCACATCCCCAAATATGTGAATACATGGCATATTCGAAGCAGCCCACACAACAATCTCTGAAACTGCTACTGAAAGGCAGGCATTCCCTTTGCGACTCTCATCATGTAACCATTCTTTTTTTTTATTTTATTTTGGAGACTAAATGATGCATGCTCTTATCTGATATCCGCTGCCCTCAATCTAGCGTGGCCTAGATTCTCATTTGACGACAATGACTTCCCCGTCCAGATTTCGCAGCACAATAAGAGGCCCCTGCTGATTTTTCTTATAGACAGTGTTGTGAGTAAACAAGGGAGACAGCCTTGTTTGTTTGAACTGATTGTCATGCAGCAGTTATCACCGCTGTCTTCAGCAAGATGTTGTTTGACACCCACAGTATAATGAGTAATTGCACAGAAGTAGGATTTCAAAGCAACCCTATGTGTGTGTGTGTGTGTGTGTGCGTGTGCGTGTGTGTGTGTGTGTGTGTGTGTGTGTGTGTGTGTGTGTGTGTGTGTGTGTGTCCGTGTGCCTGTGTGTGGTAGGTACAAACAAAGAGACTAGGCTTGTCACATGAGACACAGCAGCACTGTAGGCAGGAAGTGGAGCTAAAGTGATAAAGTACAGTAGCAAGTGATGTCTTCGCCAACACTTCATCAACGTCTAATTCACTGCTGCGTCCCCACCTCTGTGTCTGCTGCTTCACATGTCGTGTGGGACTCCACCGAGTCTTCATTGTTTGGTGCAGTAATAGCATGAAAATCATTACACAGTGGTTATTATTCCTCTCAAATTGAAAAGAGAAGCTGCTGCCTTGCTCGAATGGATTTCATTTGTATGGTGTTTCAGAGGCTGTTTCACCCCATCAAGAAAAATAACATGGGAGAAACGCTGTTGTTATACAAATGTATGTATACAGGATAACGAAGCGGTAATTCAATTTAGATGACGGAAATGGCAGTAAGCCGACCATAATCATGCTGTGATGGAGTTCTGTGACTACATCATGATACATGCTATAGAAAAAGGAAAGTGAATCATGATGCCTTGCCATCATTTTTCTTTCTAAGCAGGCATGAAATTTTACCTTTTGGCACAGTGTTCTTTCCCAGGAGATTAGAGCATGAGGTCCCTTATGTGTGTTTCAGTGTGTGTGTGTTTGTGTTTATGTTTGCGGTCCTGTGCAATATCCCCTGGGGGGATGGAGACAGGTTGCCATGGCAGCAGCTTGAATGTTGCGTGAATTGCAGTGATGTGGTGTGTGCGTGTGTGTGTGTGTGTGTGTGTGTGTGTGTGTGTGTGTGTGTGTGTGTGTGTGTGTGTGTATGTGTGTGTGTGTGTGTGTGTGTGTGTGTGTGTGTGTGTGTGTGTGTGTGTGTGTGTGTGCATGTGTGAGGCCAGACAAGGACAGTGTGCTCTCGTCATTTCGAAGCTTATCATACAGGCTCTGAATCACTGAAAAAACGACCAGTTCAAAGTGACCTTTCACTATGTGAATATCCCTTCAATTTGACCAAAATGCTGTCACATTAAATATAATAGCTGCCTGTAGAGTCCCAAAAAATGATGTTTAATTTTTGAGCTACTTTCATCCACATTATCCTTCATGTCATTTTACAAGCAATCTGAAAAGGTTGTGTAGTAAATAACAATTGATGTCTCTACATCGTCCGCTGATACAAGCATGTCACAAAAGACCTTACATACAGCTTACAACATTATGTTCGTGTCATATGCATATAGTACATGTTATACAGGGGGTGGACATGATTAAAGTGAGCCCTTCAAAAATATCACCTATGTGAAGTCACTTTTGATTTGTTATTGTATTGGGTTGTATGCCATTTTAAATCAAACCACATACCCCTTTCATTGCAATGCCAAGGTCCCATCCCCTACTTGGGCAAAATAACAAGAATTCATGACAATATAACAACAAAAACAACAAGACGTCTTTTTAGGTCAGAAGAGATTTCTTAGAATATCTTTTTATATTTTTTTAAGTTCTGCCATTCTGTGTCCAAATCAACAAACACTTCATGTCCTTCTGTTTTTAACAACTAGTTCATCATACTTTCACAACTACAAAACCAGGAACAGCCAACTTTACTTTCATTTTCAAGAACTTTGAATGCCCTACTCATAATTTCTAAGCACGTTCCTATATCTGGAGTTTAACTAGTTTTGCTCACTTTCCCCCAGAGCATTTTAGAGAATGTGTTAAGAAATTCCTCATTGCCAGCTGCTGGTGCTGTTTTTGAATGTACATGGGTATTGGATTATTGGGTTTACACGAGTGAGAGGATGATTGTTGTCTATAGTTATTTTGCTCCTTAAATTTGACCACTCAAGGCCAGGGTCAGATGAACCTTCTATGGGACCTACAGTAAGGGCCCTAGTTGGTTTCTCCCATTCTGTGAATTGTGTATGTATTAGTTTGGTAATTTGTGTAAGCACAAATCTATTTAGGACTATGCGTCATGTAGGCAAAATATAAACTGGAATGAAAAAGGCCTCAAATCTCGATTTTTAACTCAAGCTCCTCTACAAGATGGAGCTTCAGTGTAATAGTGCAGGTGATCTCCTTGTCATTTCAGCTCATATTGTGCTTTAGTGATGCATGCGGTAATGCCAGACAAAGTTGCAATTCAAGAATGACCACAAACTACTTGCCACACATGAACCTCAAACATTCAGGTTCCAGCTTTGCCCTGTTGGTAATCCAGCCTTGCTCAAGAGGAGCCTCACGAAAAGCCTCTGGGCTTTTTGGCTTTGCCTGCACATCTGTTCTTACTCTGTGATTCTTTCCTTGCGTTTTAGCCTGTTGCAATGTATTGAGTTCACATCTTTGTAAACTATGCAATCCACCTGAGCTGCTGGTCTTTAGACTGTGTGAGGAAACCCACATAAGAACACGGAGAAGAGTCAAACTCGACACAACCACCACCCTCTGAGGCTATATGGTGATAACCACCGAGCCACCAGGTGTTCATTTGTAGTCTCTCGAGATGTGTTACGTGGTTGAAGAATGTACCAAAACTATGTCAAGAGCACAATGTGAACATTAGTGAAAAGGATCATTCAGATAATTCGATAAGATACTTTTCAACCATACAACTTTTGTGTTTTTACGAGGCATTACAACTAACTTTTTGTAATATTGTATACAGTACTGAATGCACTGCTGGGCTCCTGTGGTATGACTCCCCTGTGAATCGTGGAGAGTTGTGACTTACATACTTCATCAGTAGCAAATGCAGTACAATGTTGGTGTCTTTGCCTCATGTTTCCAAAATGTCAAGTGTTCAGGAATTTTAATAAATCTGCCCGCTTTTTCCTGTGACGTCTTTGGCAGTTCTATGCAGGTGCCGCAGTGCCAGGAAATATTTTCTACACATGGAAGACAATATCAGCTGTCAGACAGAGCAGAGAGGAAAAACACAAATCAAGACACCAGAGATGTTGTATTTGGGATTTATTTTTTATTTTCCTTTTGACACATACTTGATGGTTGAATGCGTCTGTCACTTTAGAATATACATACTGCATATTGCAGCAATGTCGTAATGTCTTTTCACATTCACATCATTGTCATCTAAACCTTTATACTGCCACACAAATGAGAGCTAGACAGAGCAATGAAATGCATTTTCGCTTTGTAGCCGAGCCATTTGCAAGCTGCTAAAGCTGTGTGATTTCACTTCTGAGGCTCTAATGTATGACTATTATTAACCTCTCCACTTATGAGTGAGTGAGTCACCCTGTCCAGTGACAGAGCTGCCACAAGTCCTCACTCAGCTGTCTGACTTCATGAAGGAGAGATCCAAGCCAGTGACGCCAATCCTGTCTCCCCCTCGAGCCAAGATCCTTCCTCCCCGAGTAGAGGTCTCGTCTGCGTGACCTGCCACTTACAGCGGCTCACACTTCCTGTTGCCTTGGAGAGGAGAGCGGAAAAATGTCTCACCATTGAAAAACTCTTCAGGCACTACATCCTGCGTTCATCAGCACGGGACATTTTGATTTTGATTTTGTCTAATGTAGCAACCCATGAACTGTTGGTCCGAAGCCAGGAGGTTGGTTTAAGGTCAACGGAAGTGCCAGTGTTTATTTGATCTGCTGAATTGTCCACTTGGGTTTACCCCTAATGCTGACTGGACAACTTTTCAAGCAGTGTGTTCATGCATTTCCTGTACTGGCTTAAGTAGACAAAATGCGTATGACGGTAAAGATATTAAGTGCTGTGAAGGGGTCAAAGCCAAATCGTACAGCATGGAAAACTTTTAGTCTTTGCCTGTGTGTGTACTTCTGTGTTTTAATATTATGTTGGCTTCCCTTGACATTCAGCTTTCTTTGAGGATAAATGATTGACATTTTCTCAGTTGGACAGATCCTCTATGTGCTATGTAGTGCACAACAGAGTTTTAGGTGCTCTCACTGTCTCGTGAAGCGATGAGGACGCTCCAATGGTGAATGCATCCATCATAATGTAAATGAGCACTTTTGAACCTCTTGGGATATAGAAAATAACACTATGCAATTTCACAATTACCAATGAGAGCCGTAATTGCGCTACTTTTTATGATTGCGATTGTTGTGTGACGAGCTGCTGTACCACGGCATCAGTGAAACATTATCCACCCCGCTCCCTCCTCTCCTTTCTCTATTCCCTTGCTTCCTCTCTGTCGTCAAATCCGCAGCTCTATCACTCACACACTCTTGGTTAAAAACAGGCCTTAGGTCCCAAAGCGCATTGGAGGGCAGAATGTGGCACATCCCCAAAATAACTTGTTTTTTTAACTCACTTGAAATTAAGGGGTATCGCAGCTGTTGCCCTGTACCAACACGCTCACTATGGGTCACAAAAAGAATGAGTATCATGGGAATTTGTATAATTCTCAACAGTAAATATAAAAATAAACCTAAAGAATCCATGGGAGCAGGCTGTGCAGTCAAAACAAAACTCAGAATACCTCTGATATTAACTTGATGTCAGCGCTTTCATTATGAAATCACAATCATTTTTGTCTTGTGATGCATCTTTGCCTTACTTGGTTTGACTTGGCGCCCTTTACTCCCACACGTTTATGTACGATTAAACATGTTGCTCCTGTGCTCAGCTCTCCAGATGCCATTCACTGGGTGACACAAAGTATTTCCCCTGTTTTCTAAAGACGACGCTGTGGAGGAACAGCACTTCCTGTCACTTGCATCCCTCTTTCCTTCTTCTTTCACTCTCACCACTCGTCACGTTCTCCTGCTGCATGCTTTTCCACCCTCCGTCCTCCTGTCTAGCTCTCCCTCACATCATCTCCTCTCACTCTCACTGAATTATCTCATTCGTCCTATGCCTCTGCATCTATCTTCTCACGTATGATCGAATTTCTCAGTGGAAGTTACCCGCCGGGAGTGTGGATGTGACAGCACTGATTCTCGCTGGTGTCAACATGAGCTGGCTAGCTGCGTTGCTAAGTGACAGTGTGAAATTGGCTATTTTCTGAATGTACAATGCAAGGAAAATAGCTCTCATTTGAGTGGGTTTCATAATGCATTCTAAGAAATTTCATTTGATTGCAACCACTGTGGGAAACACATTCCTCTGGTGGATTTAAAGCCGTAGGCCTTCCTGTAACTTCAACATTACAGTGCACACTGACCTTAGATCGTTTTCTACAGGGCAACACAGCCTTGTTAGGAAGTTGGTGAGTAACACCGCTCCGGGGATTCAGAGATGCTCACCCGTCCTTATTGACCTCGGTGGTCTTCCAGGACACATCTTGCTTTAGTGGTATACACACAAACACACACACACACACACACACACACACACACACACACACACACACACACACACACACACACACACACACACACACACACGCACAGTCAGAAGCTCTCGCTGGAAGGCAGTGCTGGGGTAGCCTGCCGTTACTCCTCGGTATGTAGGCGTGTCTGGAGAGCTGATGAGCCTCAATGGATTTTCTCGAGTGCTGTTCTCCACTGCCAATGAGTCACATAGTGTATCAGGGAATGGGGACAAAATGAATCTTTGGGGATTATTATTCTGATTCATGCACAGCTGTGGTTTAGGCTTAACAGAATCCCTCTTTGGGGTTAGAGTGATGGGCAAATGCAGAGCTGTAGTGTCACAAAGCAGAAATGTACTATGGTATCATATATCATTTTACAGTATGTTGATATTGTTCTCAACTGAATGGGGGAGACAAAAGCAAAGCTGTTGCATGGTGAAGAATGTTCCAGTGTTTAACAAAGAATAAAGTGGGTGGCTCACAGAGATTATATCACAGAAACATACATACACATAAGCTTGAGGACTGGAATAAAAAAGCTTGTGGGTGCAGCCACATTCGTAAACTGTGAACCACCGTTTCTGAGATGAGAGGCCTCTGTGTGAAAAATGCATTTCCATGATGCGGGGGTTTATTCAGGCAGGCAGCGAGAAACACAAATTTAGAATAGTGCATGTTTCTGTTTGCATACGTGTGCGTACTGCTACTGCCTGCAAGCAGGGAAATAAAGGTTAAATCGAACACTTCTGTCAGTGTTTTACGTCCAGCTGCAAGCATTCCTTTCACCGCCCCGGATTCCTATGTGGAATTGCACAATTCTGCTGTCACACCCCCTGGTAATCTAGGAAGAACAATGAATAATGAACCTCTTCCGACCTTCGTTTTGTAGTGTTTTAGGGGGGCACAGTTCTGCAAGACAGGATTTTTTGTTTGTTACAAGAGCACACAGTCCAAAAGCACACAGTCCTGTGCCAGCTTTTAATAAAATCTGTGGTCAAAGTCGATTTTTTTCCCATACTTGGCAAAAATCTGGAACACGATCCCATAACCTATAGCAAAGCTAATAGGCCTATAGCTTGCTTTTACATTTCAAACATGCACATAAGCATTTTCTTTTTCTCAAGGACAAAGATTAGTGATTAGTGATGATGACGATGAACATGTGTTTCATGCTATCCTACAGTATGTTGCAATTTGTATATTCAATTAATTCATTGTATCCTATCATAAAGCATGTCTCTTGTTGTTGTGTTTGTATTCCTTTTGCGTACATATCCTGGCATATGAGTCACATCAGTAGCATGTTTTATAACATGATTTGCTGCATTTTCATGTTTAAATGAATAAAGTCTGACAATGGCCGCACGTGTTTTCCATTTAGATGACACCATAACGTTTTGAATGCAAATGCATATCAGTACTGCAAAACTGTGCTGGATGGTGTATTTATCTGTGTGCTATTGTGA
Organism: Gymnocephalus cernua; assembly: GCA_023631565.1. Classification (NCBI taxonomy): domain Eukaryota; kingdom Metazoa; phylum Chordata; class Actinopteri; order Perciformes; family Percidae; genus Gymnocephalus; species Gymnocephalus cernua. The sequence goes on from CM042440.1 coordinate 17,482,315, forward strand.
GAGAGGGATCCCCCCCTTGCTTTCCCTTGAATGACATTTCAGGAGGAAACACATTTGTAACACAGCACGTACAGTAGCTAGCTATACTCTCACTGCCTCCACCCTCCCCATCCAATTTACCAGCGTGCGATGCATTTAGATTGCCGGGGGTGTAGCCACACTACATGGTTCTCACATGACTGCAATACATATTATAACTCAGATTGGAGGCCAATGGGGTTCCGATGTGGGACTGACGTCAGGGGGGCGGGTCGGTATGCTTATGTATGTGTATGTGAGTGTGCGCGCGTGCATGAGCAGAACCCCCCCCTTCTGTCAGGCAGGCAGCTCTCTCGCTCTGTACAGGCGCAGTGTGTGAAGTGTGTGCAGCACGGCTGGCCTCCCTCCGCACTGAATGGACTAGATTCCCAGCCACGTAAGAAGCACAGCGGCACCACGGGAGAGAGGATGTCCTGCTGAATCAAGGGATAGGCCTGGGAAATTCGGCCGGCCGTCCCTTCCTTCCTTACAGCAGCTTTACAGCAGCAGACATACAAAACAGACGACACTTTTCTTCCATTGGACTAGACCAAGAGAAAGAGAGAGGACATCGACTCCCGCACACAAAGAGCTAACGTTACAGCAGTCTTTTTTTTTTTTCTTTCTTCCGGATGGGGTTTTCTCCTTCTGTGGTACATGACAATCACCGTGCATGGATATGATCCTGGAGAACAAGGCCGTGCACTGACCTGATACTCGTTAGCAAAGGCAGCTAACTAGTTAGCTCTGCACCTGCTAGCCATCATAATTTCGGCTATATTTAGCTTGCAGAACTTGCTTTATATATTTTTGCTTATGCATTTTTCTGTGCCTGCGAACTGTATTTTACTAATTGTTTCCGTTTTATGAAACGTGCCATACCGTTAACCGGCAAGATAAGCTAGCAAACAAGCTGCGGTTTAACTTAACGTTAGCACCGTTCATTCATTGTAAAAGCTGACTTTTGGTAGTCTTTGTTACAGTCTTGTCGTGCCTGCTCGCGCTGCTAACGTTATTGAATTGCAGCAGGTCTGTGCAAAGGGTTTGTAGTCGACTTGGGGCAGCAATTTGGTCATTTTCGCCTCCTTATCTTTTGAATGGAAAACAAAGGGAGCAAATGAACAATTGAACTCTGCAAAAAAAAAATTACTGACCCCTATTTGTTGTATGAAAACCAACGAGCCAGCTTTGCCTGTTGATAGTCTGCCACATTCTGCAGCAGCAAGGTACAGTTGAATTAATTCTTCATCTTTTTTTTTTTTTTTTAAACTTTATTTGAGATTTACTGAAGTGTCGGACGATTTGTGATATTGCACTGAGTTTACAACCAAGTGGTGCCTAATCGACGACGAGAAGAACGAGGAGGAATTGGCCCCCGATTTTGTGGAGTTGTCACACTTATTCCTCATGAACATACAGAGGTCAAATCCTATTAACATTTCACGTTATGGGAGATCGCGGCACAAATCGCACGATTTCGAAGAATTATCTTGTTTAAGGACTACAGAGTCGCACCAGAGTTTCAGTCCCAACCTCGGGTCCCCCAGCCCGCCGGAGACCCCGGACTCCTCGCACTGTATCTCCCGCATCGGGGACTACCTTTTGTTGGAGCCACTGGAGGGAGACCACGTTTTCAGAGCCGCCCACCTCCACAGCGGGGAAGAGCTCGTATGTAAGGTTAGTAGGCAATATGGTAGACGTATCCTACCTTTTATGCTCCCAGAATAGTTTCACTACCTTTTTTTTTCTTTACTTCTAACCAGGGGTTAGCAATGTGAAAATAACATTTCCGGGACAAAATAAAGCGTTCTCACGGGTTTCTCACCTTTTGCATTCATTACCATATGAATAATTATGGCTTTATTTCAGATTTACAAATTGTCCCAAATGTAATGAACATACCATACAGAGCAATATTTAATTGTTTATTATCTATGACTTGGCTACTGCAGCAAGTCCACACCCCTGAACTGTTCAATAATTGCTTGAATTGTAAATAGAGAGCTGGCAGAGCAGCCCAATGGAAAAAGTGAATGGGGCGAGCTGCGTGGTTAGGATTGCATGATGTAACGTTGACAAAGGAGTGAGTAACCACGCACACACTCCTCTCTGAGCTAGTCTCCCTTACCCCCCTGGCTTCCTTCTTCCATAGTGCAATGCTGTAATCATACCATTGTTTTATATTCGGTGCATAAGCATAGTCGTACTGCACACACATTAGTGGGATTGTAATTTTTTTTTGAGGACAGTTGTGCTGAGAGAGAAAAACACACAGGGCTAGGGAACTTTACAAGTTCAGCCAGCTGCTGTGACATTGGCTCCAGCATTCACCCCTCCAGCCATAAGAAATAAACCACTTTTCCCTTTTAAGGTAGAGGACACACTCATGGCCTTGCCTCATCACATTTATAGCCCATATTGACTTTGGTATATTACTGATTATAAAGGACAGTGGGGTTGTCGCTGAGCAGGCTTAAGTGTCTTGATAAATTGAGACGATAGTTACGTGCACCGTTGGACTCATAAGGCAAGACATATCCAATAACCCGTACCTTTTGACTCGAGATAATGTTTCGTCATGGCAATAACAAATGAGTGGCCTTTGGCACAGCCTGTGAGCGAACTGCCTTTTGACCTCATCTGCTTTGTGCCGGTTTCAGTCCAGCACCAATCAATCCCCACTTCCAGGAGTGATCGTTCCTTCCCAGCTGGAAGCCTAGGTCACAACTTAAGATCCTGAGAGCTGTGGGGTGTATTTGTATTGCCTGCAAGCAGAGGAGCCCTCTCACCTGAACTGGTCGTGCTGGAAGTACATAGGGGGGTTACTATGGAAACAAAAGAGACACTGCAACCCCTGGCTGCAGTACAATACTGTTCACTAACATGATGCTTTCACTTTGCCTCTGTGCAACCTTACTCCCTCTGCCAAAAGAGTAAACACAAGTTTTGTGTCACAAGAATGTGGTAAATTGCTCATATTTTGCTGAATTAAAGGACAGTTTTTTGAAGCTCTTTGACCGTTAAATCCAAACCGTTAAATCCAACATTTAACGGTTTGTCTCCACAGTGGGAATGGGTAAAACTTGACAAAAACACCCTGACAAAACAACCACCTAATGAGACAATTGTCACTCTACATTTAAAATGAAAAAAAATGTGCTTGGTTAAAAGGTAGAGACCAAATCTAAATTTTTTTCCTGATCTATGATTGCAGGTTTTTGATATTGGCCGATACCAGGAGTCACTGGCGGCCTACTTTGCCCTGGGCCAGCACCAGCATATTAACCAAATCCTGGAGATCTTGCTCGGGGAGACTCGAGCCTATGTGTTCTTTGAGAGAAGCTATGGCGACATGCACTCTTTTGTCCGCACCTGCAAGAAGTTGCGGGAGGACGAAGCTGCCAGACTCTTCTATCAGATAGCCTCGGCGGTGGCACATTGCCACGACAACGGACTGGTCCTCCGTGATCTCAAACTGAGGAAGTTTGTCTTCAAGAATGAGGACAGGTGAGTTCTGCAGAAACCATAGTTTGTGCATCGACTATCACTGCATTTTCTTCTCCGTTTCGTCTTAACATGTTGTATGTGATGTATCTGTATAATGTAACCGTGTCAGTATTATCTGTGTTATGTCTCAGCTTACACAGTGGAGAGTGTCAACTGAGACCATACAGGACTGGCATGCCCCTCCCAGATGTTATTCAGAGTACAGGAAACACAAGCCCTTTGTGTTTCTCTGAGCTATTTTTGTAGGTTTAGTAGTGGATATGATGCCTATATACAGTATATATGGCATATGGAATCACATTTCGGAAGTGGCATTGCAGTGCAGTTATTCCAACAGGGACGGAAAAGTTACCAGGATTAGCTTTTGCGTGACCGATGATCAATGAAGGCAAGCTTTTGCCACTGCTGCACTTCGATAGTGAGCAGCAGGAGAAATCTGTAGAATCACACTGACACAACACTGGTCTGCTGACATCTGGTGGCAGCATCTGAAAACCACATGCATAAAATCCAGGCATATGTTGCCACAGCAACCTGAGGGTAACTTTTTTTTTTTTTTTTTTTTTGGAAATTAATATTAATGAAGGTATTTTAGTGGATGTTGATTCAGACTCAAAGCATTGTATTACCCTTTCTTAGGGAAACATCTTTACAGCCCGTTCTGATCTCTGCACCTCGGTGCCTCTATCTGAAAGTGTGGCATCACTCTTTGGCACCAACTGTGGAAAAGGGAAGTTGAGCTGCCTCACGTATTCAGTACGGGTCCAGTGACCTTGAATGTCACACCAGACTGCTCACGAGTGATGTCAATTTTAAGAGTGATAGTGCAGGGCAAGAATCCTCTTACATCTTTTCAGTCTTCTGGCTTAGTGTACAGACCCAAGAAAACAGAGCTGTCTTAGAGACAGAGACAGAGATCTGGCTCAAACTCAAGTGTATGGCAAAAGGTCATATTGAATGCATATAAAATGGAGGAAAAAAAACAAGACCAGATATAAAGTGATATCCAAGCAGGCTTCCTCAGATTGTGCTAGCTCCCATTTAAAGCATCGGTCAAAGGTTGGCCTCCAAGCAAATTACTATTGACAATGAACCAGTGAGTGGGACAATATGAAGGTCTATGCAGATAGCAAAAAAAAAAATGTGTTCTTAAATACATCTTAGCCAGTGCTTCTTGGTTTCCTTTTTCCTAGTTGCTCCATCACACGCCCTGGCTCTTTGTCTGGTGCATTTGCACAGCCCCACAAGTGTCTCTTACCATGCACATGGAAAATGTTCTTGCCTGAGCCTCTCAAGATTCTTTAGTGACAAAGCTTATGAACTATTAGCCATTATTATCAGCACTCAAGGTTTTCATAGCTGTTATTGTGGGGTTTGGAGCAGAGTGCAAATAGATGTTATTTTGAGGTGGAAGAGCAGGAGAACAAAAAAAAAAAAAAATCCATATTGTCCGGTCCTTGATTCTCTGAGAAACAGTTCAGTGCGTGCAACTTAAGAGGATCAGTCACCCGTAATTTTGTTTCTTTTGAATTGTGGAGGTCTTTTGGAAAGCCTATTTGTACGTCGATGCATTTCAGCTGGGCTTTTATCCAAGTGAAAGGAAATGTCAAACTTAAGCCTTGAGCATTATGTGCTCTATTTCCTCTGATATCCAAAAGCGATAGATCTAAAACACTTAAGATGCCCATCAGAGCAAATTACCCCACTTGAGTGTCTTTTTGTATTTAATTTTTTTGTTAGTTGGCATCCAAAGATCGTAACTATGACAGTAATTATCACATAACAGCATTCACATTAACAGATTGTGGACCATTTGTCCGTTGTTTTGTGAAGTGGCATCATCATGTTCAGTGTGCTTTTGTTTCCCTTGTGTGTCTCCAGAAGCCTGGTGAAGCTGGAGAGCCTCGAGGACACTTACATCCTGGACGGTCATGATGACTCCCTGTCAGACAAACACGGCTGCCCAGCCTATGTCAGTCCTGAGATCCTCAATGCCAACGGCAGCTATTCGGGGAAGGCAGCTGATGTCTGGAGTCTGGGCGTCATGCTTTACACTATCCTCGTGGGGCGCTATCCTTTCCACGATGTTGAGCCCGGCTCTCTGTTCAGCAAAATCCGCAGGGGCCACTTCAACATCCCGGAGACGCTCACACCCAAGGCCAAGTGCCTGATCCGCTCCATCCTCCGCCGGGAACCCGCCGAGCGCCTCACCTCTCGGGAGATTCTGGAGCACCCCTGGTTTGCCTCCGCCGGAGCACTAGGGGGCCCTGCAGTGCACGGCAGAGGAGAACGGGAGCAGGAGCAGCTGGTGCCTGAGGTGAACATGGAAGAGGAGCTGGAGCAGTTCTTCCGCTGAGCAAACACCAAGCACAAACGGACGACTCCACCACGGTCGGCTCGCCACGCTCACAGCAGAGCCAAAAACAGTAGTTTAGAGATTAATAGGTGAACATTTGTCACTCATAATAAAGGTGTTTCCATTCTGTTTCCTTTTTCCACCATTTCATGGAAAACCTTGAGCCTGGCATGACAAATGGCATCTATACAGTACGTCACCTGGCGATGCACCTCCCACTCGGGGACATTGCCGCCAGACATGCAAGTTGCAAACAATGTAGCAAATGTTCTTTTTTTTTTTTTTTTTTTTTTTGGATTGGTTTGGTTTAATGTGGCACTAATAAAAGTAGACACATTCACCATTTTTGACACTATGGACAGCATGAAGGGACATAAGAACACAGGAAACCAAGGAGAACAATTCAAAATGAACTGACAAAAGTGCAACACCACACCTTTTTCTTACTGATCTTATTTAGTTTTTTTTTTTTTTGTCATAGCTTTAGGTGGTACCAATTTAAACCACAGACCCAGGGTCAAGAGTCACAACCTCAAGTTATATTGGTAAACATATATCTGGTGAATATCCCTGACCTGGGACCATTGGTTAATAAATGGAGCAGCTTAGGCTGTTTATCACCATCATCATCAACATTGTTGACGTTGTCTTTGTTTAAGTTTTTGTTCTGTCTTTCATATGTCTGTTTGACATTATTGATAATTGTGACATAGTCGCTTAACTCCTTGACGGCCTTGTTTTCATTTGTATGTTTTTGCCACTTCAGTCTCTTAAGCCTTTTTACCACATTCACCACCAACATTACTTTCAGTCATTTATTTTGTTTTTAAGCTATTCCACTCTGTTGTTACTGCTGCTTTTATATCACTCCCTAAACCTCAATCTTAAAACAGCTTTGTCTCTGTAAGCCTCCAAACATGGCATCATGCACTTGATGTGTTAGGTGAATGGACGATTCCACCTCTTTAAAATTAGCTTCCTCTTATTTAAATTCATTCTTCAGTTGTAGGATCGAGAACGTAACATTTATTTAAATTGTAACAGCTATATATTATATATAAATAAAAATATATATATATATATTTAAAATTACATTTCAGGGTTTTTCTTTATTCAGAGATTCCTTTTTCATGTATGATGTAGGCAATATCTTGACACAGGACAGACACAAAGCGGAAAATATCTGTCTGAAGTTTTGGATTACACAATATCTTCTGTGCCAGTATTCCGGTGCCCCGACGGCCCATGCCACCCGGTCTCCCTCATTTCTTTTTCAAAACTTGATACGAGATATTCAGTGATAGTATTGCTATGACATGTCCACTCCAGGACCTCATGTTAGTTTTCTACTGCCTGCGCAGGTTCTGTGAAACGGTCATGCTCGGAATGGGTACCAGTGGACATGTTTTGTCGTATCTCAATGTTACTTGAATTTGTGTTTTTATCTAGTCATTGGCATGTGCCCCATGAATGCTATAGCCTGCCTAGCAGGGGGGATGGGTGGGTGGGTGGGGGGGGTTAGTGGGTGCTTGTTTTTTAAGAAAAGTTAAAAACATGAAAATTCTCAATTTGCTACTTTTCTGAGTTGCTTTTCAATAATAAAAAAAAAAAACCATTGCTTTTATTGTTTTTGTAGACTGAGCTACCTTTTATTTAAGTTGGTGCTGATTTGGTGCTAATGTTTAGTCCTTTTTGTTTCACGGAGGGGGGTGGTGCATGGTGGGATATCTGCCTCAGATGTTCTGATTGTATCGTAACAGATTCTGGTGTTTTGTCCAAATTTATTCAGTAAATAAATTGTGAACTGCTATTTGACTTTGTTGTTCTTTTCCATGATCAGCGCGTAGAATTAAAGCTTGTAGACGACACAACGTGGCGAATTACACTTCGCCTTGCCCTAATAAAGATTTCCTCTAGCTCACCTAGTAAGAGCGTTCGGCCCATGTTGGCTGAGTCCGGCCATTCAGCGGCGCGGGTTCAGATCTGACCTGCTGCCCTTTGCTGCGTGTCATCCCCCATCTCTCTCCCCCTTTCATGTATATCCACTGTCACTTCACAATAAAGGGAAAAGCCCCAAAGAACAATCTTTAAGAAGAAAAAAAAAGAAAATCACTTCAGATTCCATTTGTTCATACAGATTAGGTCACGTGTGTACTGTATGTGGACCAACATCTGTGCACGTGTGGTTGTGTGTGTGCGCCCAGAGCTCTTCCACCTGTCATGTTGATGCAGAGTAATCCTGATTAAGGTTACATCTATCAGATAAGGCAGACAGCTGCTGTCATAGCCCAAATTGTCTATCTCCATGTTTGAGAAAAGGATAAATTAACATCCTTTGGCACACAATGACAATTTAAAGTCATGTGTCGCTGCTCAACAACACCTGCTGGTACACTGTTTTGACAAGCGATGTGTTTCTTGGTTTAGAGGACAAATACAATCCCTGTCTCCTCTTCCAGCTGATACCTCTGAGCTGACAAAAGATCAGACGCTATTGAAGCCAGAGAATGATTTCACAAGTGAAGTACTGTGACCATGTTCCATGCAGCTACATCACAAATGTTTCCCAGTTTCTTTGTGATCAAATATGAAATAGATGGAGCACTGTGGCACAGTGTATTTAGAATTTTATAATCAGAGCACACCTGAAAATGACAAGTTGCTATCCTGCAGATAAAGGATACAAGAAATGTGGTGCTCTGAGAGCTCAATGGACAGGACCTTAAACCTGAGCTAGTGAATGCTAGCCTGACCTCTAGTGGCATGAGTGGTGGAAGTAACATGGGTATAGAGATACCTCTATGTAAAAAAAATAAAAAATCAATCAACATTAATAGGTCTGTAATCAAAACGATATTAAATAAAAGTGCAGAATATTATCTGCAAAAAAGTAATGTCTTCATCATGCAAAATCGACTTGTTCCGTGTTATATTACCATTTATATTATTGGATTATTATTACTGATGCAATTAAATGTGGGTATAGTTTTCTAATAATGGGTTGTAAGCTGTAACTAATGACTTATTATTGGTTAATGAATAATTTAAAGATGCTTTATAGATCAGTTACAAGCCATTTATAACAACAACTTTAGGGTTGCCAGGTTGTGGTTGGTATTTAGCCTCGTCCTGCATCACACTTGCTTTGTCTTTTTAACTCAATTGACCCATCTGGAAATGAGTTACAGTGCATCTGAACCAGAATTCATCTAGTAAAAAACACTTAGTAACATCTAAAACAGAACACTTGATTATTACTAAGAAACACTTATTAATGACTTCCATGTATACACAATTTATAATTACATTAATAACGTTTGCTGATGGCTTGTTAGCAAGAAAGAAAGAATATCTGTTACTTATTCAGTCTCTCTTTCAAACTCTGTGTGGACTAATTTGGAACGATGCTCGAGCACTGCCTGCATGGAGATGGACGGAATTTGTGGCTGAAGTTACCGACGGAGGCAGCGCGTGTCATAGCATCGCGCCAAAAAACGCAGAGAAAATGACCTCAAGTGACCCTTGAGGTCATTTTCTCTGGGTGTCATGTTGCCATCACTGCCAATCGGAGCTGGAGCTCAATACCAGTGACTACTGCTGAGTCATTGGTCCCGGGAATGAATGCTGATTGTAACCTTTCCCACTAAAGACAAAAGCAAGACGATAATCAGTTTTTTTTCAAACCGTACCTCCAGTTAAAATTGTAAGTCTCAAGACATCATCAGGGTTATTTGTGCAAACTTTGGAAAGCTCGCTCTTGAACCACAGAGGACAATATCTCACTTGTTTTCACAGGCTGAGTAATGCTCTGCATGATTAGTAAATTGAACTTTTAATGTAGATTTGGTGGAGTGCCCCTTTAATGGTTTATAATGGATATATAAAACATTAGTTTTTATAGATTAATAAAGCCACTTGTTACAGCTTAAAACCTTCATAATGGCTGACTTATTAGAAAGTGGCACCTAAATGTGTAAGATGCATTTAACAGTTGTAGCTGGTCGAGGTGGAACAGTATATAACTACTTATATACTGGTAGGTAGTTAAAACATGGCATTCTATAAGCATATGATGTGTTTTGTATGTTTTAAACAGATGAACAGTGATTTCTACTGCATAATATTGGCACAAATGCATTTGTTCAAGCTATGTATTTTCATAGTGTTTGGCTGTGATCACAGGCTTGCCCCTGAATTAGTTAGAAGTAGATTTGATCTCTCTACCACACAATTACCATGCAATTGGGACTTTGACAGAGAGCGCGGCTTTGCAGCTTCACAATGTAAACAACACTCCCCAGGCAAACAGCATTACTATTTCTCTATTTGACTGACTGGGTATATATATTTAGAAAATTCTAGTTAGAAAAGTCATTACTGGTTGCAAAGATAAAGATTTAAAGGCTGGTGCAGGCCAAGACCAGCATTGTAGACAGCCACATCTCCCCACACAGTTTGCTTGTATTGCCTTGTTGACAGAAATGATTCATCTCATGTTTACACATTCAGCGCTGTGCATTTCCACAATCTGTCAAGCTGACGGTGAAAGCTGTTGACATTCACAAACTTATTCAGGACTTAGAAAACACACTTAAAAACGTCTCCCACTCTGGTTCTGTTTGAGCAAACTAATTGATGTGTGTGTGTGCAGCTTATTGTAGCACCAGGACAGTTTGGCATTTTAATGTGTTTATCTAATGTCCTCAGCTCTCTGTCAAAAAGACAAAGCAACATACAGTTTGGGAGTGCTCCATTAACACTAAATGGAACATTAACTCCAGGGACAAACATCTAATTTTTGTCTTACTTTAAAATCCAAATAAGTCATGGTAGTGCTGCTGGCAGTGACCTGCTGCCCTGTAAATCCTGCTCTTGCAGTAATCTTCTTTTGCAATCCAATCTCTATGGAGATTAATATGAGTATGAGATAACAGATTTAGGGAGGAAGTACTGTGGGCTATTTTCTCTGATGAATGGAAGATAATAACACTATCTCCCTACTGTGGGAGATAGATAGACCGAATAGTCTCAAAGCTGACAAATGGAAATGAAAGCAACAATGTAGGATATTCCCTATTATTATATTTTCCTGACATTTGAGGATGCAGTTGAATATCTTTGCAGTTGATTAATCTGGACATATGTGTGCTATACATGATGTTCAATATCTATATATCAACATGTTAATTCAGCCTTAAGGCTAAATTAGCATCTTAAAGGGAGAAATCCCCTTATGTCTTCCCTCATGTGAGTGTTTCCTGGGCTACAACCAATCACTACTATATGGGAATTAATTCAGTAGTGTCATTATGTTTACCCACAACCAGAGGGAGGAGGAATAGCCCTATGATGTCATGTGTCTGTTATTATATAATGGCCTCAGTATTCTGTCAAAGCACAGAACTAGATCTAGAACTATACTTATTCCTCAGTTCCTCAGCAGGAATGTAGGCTAAGTAAGAAAGTAAGTAAGTAGCATTCTGCAATTCAATTAACTCCGCCTGAGATAAAGTTTTCGATTTTATGTAACCCAGGGGAACAACATTGCTGTCTCAGAGTGTTGAAGGTTTTTTCTGTGTTCCACCAAGCTGCTCCAATTAAGGTTAATGGCATGGTTGTGTAACAATCCTGCTACAACAAGGCCATTTTCAAACACCGCTGCCATTGTGTCTTGGCTTGACAGAGTCAGCAGGCTTTAAAGGTGCTGCAGTGACCCATTCCCCAGGCGCAGCGTCGTGCACACGGGTACCCTTGGGTGTTCTGGCAGCAGAGCTTTGTGGCAGGGCACCAAAGACAACACACAGACAACAGATGGCCTCTGTTGTGTTTCACCCAGCCATGATGCTTCTGCTGGCTCTGGGTTATAAAACCCACTGAGCAACACAGATGCAGAGAACACTGGGACTCAGTCAGGTGGATATGTAAATCATATGTATGAAGTAGCCTTCTTGGATGCAAATGACCAACAAGCAACATATTTCTGTATTTCTATGTGGAAATGTTTATATATTTACATTTAAATTTTAAATTTAAATGTAAATGCTTTCAGCACTAGGTGGTGCTCAACAACAGAGTTTTCGAGTGGAAGCTGTTAAAAGATATGGACAATTATCATGACAGATTCACTGAATGGCAATATTTACTTGGGGAAAGAGGGGTCATTTTCAAAAGACATACACAGAAAAACATGCATACAAGGGGTCATCCCTATGTTCCCAGGGCCCTCAATGCAAAAGTTTGGTATCTTTGCAGTTCAAAGTGCAAAAGAACGTAGGGGTATGGACGTTTCAAATGCAGTTCGAATAATATAACCCCTTCAATTCAATTCAATTCAATTTTATTTATAGTATCAAATCATAACAAGAGTTATCTTGAGACACTTTACAAATAGAGTAGGTCTAACCCACACTCTATAATTTACAAAGACCCAACAATTCTAGTAATTCCCTCAAGAGCAAGCATTTAGTGCGACAGTGGCGAGGAAAAACTCCCTTTTAGGAAGAAACCTCGGCAGACCCAGGCTCTTGGTAGGTGGTGTCTGACTGAGCCGGTTGGGGGTGTTATGAACAGTGGCAATAACAGTCACAATAAAGATAATGGATCAGTGACTAGAAAAAGTAGGCGTAGTAGTTCATGTCATATCAGGGCACTGCAGGGCGTTACAGGTTGTAGCATGGCACAGCAGAGCATAGCTGGACATAGCAGGGTGCAGCAGGACGCAGCAGGGCACTGCAGGGCACTGCAGGGCACCGTGAAGAGTAGCAGGGTGTAGCAGGGTGTAGCAGGGTGTAGCAGGGCGTGGACTCGGAGCAGGACCACGGCGACAGCTGCATCCATGATCTTGGTGCCACTCTAATCCAAGGAAACATGCTGGGCGAGAAAAAACATAAGGACTCCGGGGAATAGACTCCCCAGAGCTAGGTTAGTAACAAGCATTTCTGGGACATGGATGCACACAAATGGGAAGAGAGAGGAGAGAGAAGCTCAGTGTGTCAAAGGAAGTCCCCCGGCAGTCTAAAACTAAAACAGCATAACTAAGAGAGACAGGTTAAAGAGAGGTGCCTGGTCGGGCTAGAATTCTCCCCAACCAGATCGGGCTGTACCGGCCTGCCTCCCTCTACTTTGATTATATCATTGATTATATGGTAGATGAATCAAACAACTATGAAGAGAAGCAGAGAAAAGAAGGGGTGCCGTGTCTGCAGCTATATACCCTCCCCCGCCGGTCTAGGTGGACGCTGCAACTCCTCACTCCCTAACTATAAGCTTTATCGAAGAGGAGAGTTTTAAGTGTACTCTTAAATGCCACTGTGAACAGAAAAATGTTGCAAATTTGAAATCGTAGGTTTCAAGGAGTATAACAACAGGAGGCCAGCTGTACCTGTAGGTGGGTGATTTCAACATAACTGACCCAGGGAAACATGCATTGAGCATTTGAACTAGGGGAAAAAAAGCATTTCTGAGAACATGAAACCTTTTGAAAGGTCTCTTTAATATTTAACATTAAAAGGCGCTCTTGTACAATATGTGGTACATGTCTTCTTTATCAGTTTGGGATTCAAAGGTATATTTCCATTATTATTTTAAACAAATATTTATCGTAAATCCTGGAAGAGGTGTGTCGTGATGCTTAAGCAAGATCATGTGCATACAATGGAGATCACCGCTGACTGCTCAAGGGTTAAATTCCAGCTACAATTGTGCCGTTTCTTTTCTACATTACGTAATCTTGTGCTTTTGAAGTCTCTGTAAACTTGATGTCAAATCTTACGTTTCTCTTGATAATATTGAATTTTAATGACCAAACAAGCAATAATAAAACTTATAATATATAATATATATATATATTATATAATATATAATAAAACAAGTTTGGAAAAAATGAATTTCTCTATATTTTTGTGATATATTTTTGTTAAACATTTAATAGTCAAAAGCTGTTTTGGGTGCGGTTTGATGAGATTTTACCGACTGGCAAAATAAACTAACTAAAAAACTATCATCATATTGGAATGTTGCTAAATCTTGATTGTTGCACTGAGGTGCAAATCTTAAATAATAACACAAATACAATAATCTCTAATGTTATTTTGTCTTTATGTCGGACCCCATCACTCATAGTAAGAAGCTGATTGAGAACTGAGGTTTTCCAGGCCTTTAACTGCCTTGGCTAAATAACAATTAATTAATAGTAAAGCATTGACTGATGATCACTGTCATTGTAATGCTTGTGTAGCACAGACCATGATGATGTTAATTTGGTCATTAACTCTTAAAAAAAAACTGTTAAGTATCAGTTTACACCCAAGGAAGCATGAAAACCCTTTAGGCTTTTAAAAATTGCACAGCCCAGTGAATAACATAACATTAAACTCCAGGGAGTCAGGAAGTCACGGGTGTGTCAGGCCTCACAAGCAGTTGCAGAAAATAGGGAAGCATTTACCCAATTAAGTGTTCGGAATCATTTTATGCAAGTTTGTATTTGACGCTTCACCCAAAAATGTTTGTTTTTATCAAGCGTTGCCCCAATTATCTGGTCAGTAAACAGCATAATCAGAGCCTCAAGATGACAGAGTAAATTGGAGAGTGGTCGTGCATGCTGTCTTTGCTTTTCACACTCTTTTGTCAATAGCCAATTTTCCTCTCTGTTGCTTCTCCCACCGATAGCTCATGGCTTAAAATAGCTTTTTGGGGCACTGTGTTGTAATTGTAACAATCCAAAATGACTTGACATATTGATCAACCATTATGGCTTTAAACAGTGTAGAGGCCAGGTTAGGCCGGAGCTGATGAGCGATCACAGAACATTTTCTTGCAGGGTCACTGCAAAAGGTATTTCTTTGGCTCGTTTGTCATTTTTCCCCCACAAATTGCTTAATGTGGCAATAAAGCTACAGTGAACTGTTTCAGTGGTCCTGACATCTGTGGCTGCTAGAAGCCCATTATACCGACAGCTACATTGACTGCAGGCATCAGATGAAGCATTGGCTGTTTTATGTGCCTGAGCACAAAACCTCATACAGTAATTATTGCAGACGCTGTCCTCCGGGTCTCCAGGTATGCATGAATCGGTTTAGCAGGGCCTAATGTTTGTGATAATCGCCTCCATGTTTGTCAAGGACATTGTGCTTGTCTCACTGCTGATCATCCTTATTTGTTGCTAATGCCTCCTTTTTACTGCAATGGTTTGGCTTGACTCGAATCGACTCACTTTTGGTACCAGGTCCTTACCTCTATTTCGCCTCCCAGTGTAGGCGGGATTCTCAGCTGATTGCCAAAGCAACGCTGTGTGAAACTGCCGTGACATCTTCAACGCGCCACTCGTTGAATCCTTTCATCGCCAACCAAACAGAGTAGTGCTTTCCGTCAATTGTACGGCGTAGCGTACGTAGTTTACGGCAGTGGTTCCCGAAGTGGGGTCCTTGAGGGGGTTCCAGTGGGTCACCAGCAATTTATTTTCACGACAATTTCATCCATAAGTAAAACAACGACAGATTGTATGACTATTTTGGTAATGGGCTTCATACACTTTCTGTAATAAAACATCTAAAAGCAAAAATCCAATTAGATGGGGGACCCTGGCACAAAATCTAATCAAATGGGGGTCCTTGGTTTAATTTGTGTCAGTTTAGGGGTCCTTGACGTCAAAAAGTTTGGGAACCACTGATGTACGATGTAATTGTGTGGGCTTTTTAAAATCTGGGTCGAGTGAATAAAAACGTCCTGTGTTGCGCTAGTCATGGTTCTCTCTAACCAATCAGTGATCTGCGGTGGTTTTAACTCCACCTTCTAGTATCGGCCCAGCTCGCTTAGGAACCTCGACTGAGGTGGTACCAAAAAGCGTACACGGTACCATGTGCTATCCACAACTTTTGCTAATGTACCGTGCCGTACCATGCAGTGGGAATGCGGCATTATATATACTGTATGTAACCCTAATCTACTGGCTTTTGTAGGTACATGCATTCATTCTATATATGATATAAGATATAAGAAATGTTAGCTTTCATCTGTCACTACAGGTAGATATTACTTCATGCTTTACATTTTATTATCACACAGGAATGTGGTTTTCACAGATGAAATGAGGAAGACTAGAAATAACATGCTATTTTTGTCCTTGCAACTCGCGCTGCTAAACTGTCAACTGAGAATCACAGAGCAGTTTCAGTCCTAGTGGGCTGACTTGTGGCCCCCAAAAGCTTTGAATCATCTGGCCCAATGAATCAGAGTCTTGACTGAGCCAAATTGCCTGACTGTGCCCTGTGGGAGAGATAATTGGGGGAAACAGGTTGTTTTGTGCCTTACAGAGGTGCAAGAGAAGCGGGAGAAAGGAGAAAACAACATGGACTTCTCATTGTAGATAAAACCTCTGAAGCATGCAGTGTCTAGTTTTTGTTCAGGCTGAGTTTGGGTTTTTCAATAAGGCAGTCAGGAGACTGTAACAGCCTGCATGCTGTAAATGGCTAAGGGCTATTTGTGCACATGAATAAAATTTGGTGTACACATTAAAAATACAAGCTTTGATCAGTCTAAACCCATGTTAAGTTAAAAGGCCAAATGTATGATGAACTATGCATGGCCTCAGAATATATTTTGACAACATCTGAGGAATCAATTTCATTGACTGAAATATACTTCCACCAAACTCATCACACATTTTCTTGAACCTGCATGAACTGATTTATGTTTATTTATTTTTTAGCCACTAGGGGGCAGCAGGGGTAAGCTGTGAACTCCACACTGACATCACCTTTAAGTCGATATTGCTAACATGCTAGCAGCCTTTTTACTCATCCAAGCAGGTAAAGAGCAATATTCACATTCTTTTGAGGTTGTGTTTTGGTCCACCTGACGAATGTAAGCTCAATACTCTCCTTTTAGCTCTGTTCTTGGTCTATTGCGGGCTGGAAAACCAAAACACTAAGCTAAAATATGCCATAAAGCTTTACAGGTAAGGGGAGAAAGAGTCTGGTAATGATTCTCTGTGGGTTCATCACTACTAAGTGCCCCCTTTCCCATAATACATAGTCATATGATCCGGTGGGATTTTGAAAGTACTACTTATAGCAGCTTTAAACTGAAATGTTTATGTAATTTTGTTTTTCCCATTTGGTCAGTTCATTTCACACCATTTATTGATGTAACTGTCATTTTGGAAAAGCTTTAAAAAAAAAGAAAAAAAAAAAAGAAGTTAATTGTGTCTGATTGTAATGGTCCAATAGATAAATCTGTACCAAGCTGCCCACAGTATAGCTGCTGTTGCCTTTTAAATACCAAATGCAAAATGTAGTGTTGCATTGCAAGTGTTCATTTTCAGTATTTAAAGAACTCTTCAAGCCAATTAACAAGCCAAGAAAGAAATTAAGCTTTATCCCTTGACCCTACTGATCATTCTGCTGTGTTTTTCCATTCACACTCTGCAATGAACATTTGTGCACCCACGCACACACACAAGACACAATCAACGCCAGACAGCTCTGCAGAGCTGTGATGTAATTAGACTTGTTAATTGGAAGAAAGCCTTTCGCCACCTGCGGCAGTAAGAGTGTGAGTTTGTGGTCATCACTAACAGAAATAGTCTTGTTAATTGTTTTGGTTTCCAGGCATCCATGGTGGAGGAGGAACGGGACAATAGGATTTCTAGTCACTCTCAAGTTGCAACTCAAACTGCTTAAACCTGCTGGCATTAAGGGGCATTGTGATCAATTTGCAGGGTTTATTGTCATAGGACTGGCAATTTAATTTGAGTCCATCCATATAAAAACCCACTTGAACATCACTGCAAGAATGGCAGCCATTCAACCACGTACTAACCACCGGCATGACAAGATAAGGAACATCCTGTTAGAAATATTTTGCATAAAAAAATCTGTCTCAAACAAAGACAAGGCAAGACATACTTTGATAGTTTCAGAGGGTGAGTGGCCTAAATGTTATTATGATTTAACGCAGACCAAGTACCTCCACCCAAAGAGCCTCCATTAACAACATTTGCATTTTTAAAAACTTGGCATGGCTGCTCTATCGTCTTCACAGGAGCAGGTCATGCAGAATATAAATTTAGCTTGACTCAATGTGCTTTTTTTGTTGCTGTGTGAACCCTTTTTGAAGATGCCCTGGATGTGCCTAGTTGAGGATGCTAACACGCATTGATTTTCCAAGGATGATCATAGAATCATAGCAGCTAATTAGTCATTTTAAAAAGAAGAAGAAGAAGCAAATCCTTTGGTGGTGAGACCATGATTTGCAAAGTAGAAGTGGTTGGGAGACTGAACGTATGCCGTTTCATTTCCAGACATATATGGATTTTATAATGGATAAACACAGACTTACTGGCTGCTTCATTTCCTTCTACAGTAATAGGAAAGATGTGTTGACGCTCCCCTTTTCTGTAATTCTACTTAAAACAACACACGAGTCTTCCACACAAGGGTTTGGTCAATTTTAAACTGGCATAGCTGGAAACTATATCTGCAACAACTTGAATCATTTTATCCTCATGTGGATGAAAAGAAGATATATATATATATATATATGTTTTGTATTAAAACAAGATTAAGCTGCTTTTTATCCTCCAAAATACAGTATAATTTACCATGAAAAAAATATGGGTGCTGCAATTAGCACAGGCATACAAGACATCCACAATCACTGCCGTCATAAATTGAAATCCTAATTTAAAAATAATAAACTTTATCTTCCAAATTTGACATTCCAGTGCATTTTAACTTGATATTACTGCTCCAAAACATAAACCCAAGTCTGGCAGAATTGGGTCGCCCCGTGGATTAGCATGTAATCCTTTAACTGTAGTTGTTTAATAAAACAGAGAATATAAATTCTAGATTTGAATTCTAGTCCCATATTCGATTGAATTTCATTACATATTTAAATACATTTATAGGGGAAGCATCATTGACATGGGAGTCAGTTGTTGCAGTTCCAGTTGATTCTACTACAGTCTATTCAGAATGGGGCTCAGGCAGTGTGTGTGTGTGTGTGTGTGTGTGTGTGTGTGTGTGTGTGTGTGTGTGTGTGTGTGTGTGTGTGTGTGTGTGTGTGTGTGTGTGTGTGTGTGTGTGTGTGTGTGTGTGTGTGTGTGTGTGTAAATAGTGGTTATACAGTATACAGATATACTTCTACAAACTCTTGGCTGTAGATCTACTAACTAAGTTCATTTATTGAACCCATTTCTCTTCCTGCCAGGCATAATTCAGAATCCCTTTTAACGCAAAGGTTGCCAAAAACTTGTTTTGTCGGGGCACACGCGGAAAGACAGTTACACAATGTGGAACTGACACATTTGGCGCAGTACAGACTACTAGGATCATAGAAATGTGGCAAAGAAGACACACTGTTTGACAATGATATACACTGACCATAAAAGAACAGCACTGAAGCTGCAGCCCTGGCAATGCTGGTAAAAAGAAGTAACATGTCACGTCAAAGTGCAAAGTACAACTAGGCTGATATAGAGCCCAAAGTAAATAATAGATAGAAGTGGATTGATAGTCTGTAGAAGAGAATAAAGACATCAGCCAAAAAAAAGAAGAGGTCTCCAGGTTTCCCAGTGTTTGCACACAGCCCCACAGCAGTTGGACTAGAGATGTTCTTATTTTTCTATTTTCTTTCCATTCCTCTGCATTATACAGAAAATAAATCCACAAACACCACAATGAAATGGTGCGGTTTGTTTTTGCCCACTGCCCCCTGAGCCCAATTACTGTTGTTTACACCAGATTTTGTCACACATAGGGTACAGTAGTAAAAGGGCATGAGTAACGCACTGCCCTGCAGAATCATTGCCACTCTAGGTGAGTAATTACAAAATAACCTGTGAAAGATAACAAAACAAGTTTTAGCATGCCCAAAGAAACAGAGGATTATTGAAAATATGTATTTGTATTTTATCAAGATATACCTTCAGCATTTATTTTCCAAAGAGGTTTGCGATGTAAACATTGTAAAATGAATATCGCAATTACTGGCAACGTTTTCAAAGTGCTTGTAAATGTATTTATTCCAACACATCCTCATACCTAAACAACATTATAGATCAATTTCCAGACTCCCAAAACGACACATACAACTGTTCTATTTACTGCCACGTACTGGCGGATTAATCATGTGACCGTTCTATTTAACATAACAGGCGCAGTTTTAAACAGGTAGGCCTAGTTGACGTTGTGAAATGGAACTAGGTTAGTATAGGAAACTAAAATACTTAGCCTACACATAGGCAGCTTTAGGGTTAATAAAACATCAGGGATTGGCTCAAAATGAGTCACGTAAAACTGCCAAGATGGGGACATATCGTGACTTTTGGTTACACACGGGACCTTTAATGTTTACATCAGTGCACCGAACACGGACCCCAGTCTCCTGAGTAAGCCCTGTGTTTGTTTGACACTCTTGCACTCCGTCACCTCACCTCCCCGTTTGTTCTCTCGTGACAATTACTACAGCCACAAGAGTTCCCTGCCTAAAGAAACGTAATTGTGGGTCGTTATCATATACTGTATAGTCTATGCTCGTTATACCCATACGGCCGTTTTCTGCTGATTTATTCGTTGTTTTTTCTTCCGAAATTCAACACACAAATGTAACTTAATTTGCTTTTTCAAGCCTTGCATCTCCATCAATAAGTGTTGAGTTGCACTGCGCTCGTCCCTCATTCTTTCCCTCCTTTCCCTGATTTCTGGGTCATGCTGTTGAATGTTAGCGTATAATCAAACAGTCCCACAGAGCCTGCTCCATCATTAAACATGTTACTCATTCTCCTTTGATGGTAGTTATTCCATAAAACAAGGATCTCAGATAGGAAGCTTTATTTGTAAAATTTAAACATCCTTTTTTTAATTCAAACTATTACCTGCTGGCTCAGATTAGGCTCACTGGGCTCTACGACACACCATTGCGCACCATCTCACATGCTGTCATGGCTGAGAGGCACAGATTGAAGACTGCTGAAATTACTGCAAAATAGAATTTGACCCCTGATAAGGCCCACTATCTATGCTGCCAAGTGTGACATTTTGATGAAACGCTGGATGTCTCAGGAGTGGGGAGCACTCAAGTATTTTACCAAAGCATTCTGGAGTGCATATACATAAATTGTATGATGGTGAGGTGTGAGATGTGGTAGGCTATTAGTACCGTTAGAAGTGAATACTTTACTATTTTAAAGTGCTGTCTTAATATGGCACGCCGTTTTAATATTTAATCGAACCACACTCCTATCTGTAATTACATTTTAGATATCCATAATAGCATTTCTCCTAGCCAAAATGACATTCTCACGAGTCAGAATGGTATCTAAAGATATCCATAATACCATTCTGACTAGTAGAAATTGTATTTCCAGATTTCTACAACTTTGATTGTAGTCGAACCTAAATTTAAATCCTTAAAAAGTACAAGTGTCCGTTTTAAAAACTAGGCTGGATATTTATTGCAGATATCCGGAATTCAATTATAATCAAAAAGAACATTTCAGATATCCACAATGACATTCTTACTAGTACAAATTACATCACGTTTGCCATTCATGTGTATTGGGCTTTCAATTTCAGATATCCACAACGCCATTCTTCCTGTCCATGCTAAATAATTCTTACTATATGAAGAACTGCAATTTCCGATATCTACAATCCAATCGTTACTAGTCATCATTTTTATTTTAGATATCCAAAATGAAAAACAGATCTGCAATTGCATTGCTTCTAATCGTAATTCTAATTGTGGATATCCGTAATTACATTTTTACTAGTCAGAATGTATTTTGGATAGTCCAAATTACAATATGGATAACTGGAATTGTTTTTCATTTTGCATATCTGAAATTAAAATTATGACTAGTAACAATTGGATTGAAGATATCTGAAATGTGAGTTTTTCCTAGTAATAATTATATTGCATATATCCAGAATGTTCATTCTAGATATCTAAAATGTAATTGTGGATATCTGAAATTGAAAGCCCAATACATATGAATGGCAAACATGATGTAATTTGTACTAGAATGACGTAAGAATGAATGAATGACGTTGCGGATAGCTCAAATGTTCTTTTTGACTAGTGAGAATTGAATTATGGATATCTACAATACATATCCAGACAGCTATTAAATGTTAAAACGGCTTGACATAGTCTTGACTATCACAGACATCACAGCTAACCATTCTACACACTGCCACATGTATGTCAAACAGTTTGTATTCTCTTTTTAAAGGTTATTAACTATTTCAGGGGTGTTCAAAAAGTATATTTACTTAAGTTTTACTTACAGTAAGTGCCATTGTGAGGTACATGCAACATTTATTGCTTTTGATATTTTTCTGATGATACTTATTTCTACTTAAGTAAATGTAGGGCTATTCTTATTACTACTTTTACTAAACATCTGAGTACTTCTCCACCACTTGGTATTCCTGCCTATGGACACATGTTTACCTTAGCAGAACTTGATTATGGATGATAACAATGAGTGTTGCAAAAAAGTGGCAATGCAATTACAATGCAAAAACGGACGCAAAAACGTGACATCATTTCTCATGTCACGTCCTGCCAAAGGTAAGCCATGACAGTAAGCAAGCATGCACAATACCAGGACCCTGAAAGTGGAGCAGCTAAATGGAATTTAGCCAATCATAAATTATTATTATTATTATTTACACCTGTGCCAGTTACTGTATGTGTATACTTATTCTACTGTATCAATATGCTGTAAGTTTAAAGCACAGGTGTTTTCACATGAGGCTGATGGGCGGAGGTCTGCCCAGATGAAAGATGGGTGGAGCTAAACAGGGGGAAACAAATGTGATCTCACCAAACACAACTTGTTCCACCCCAACAAGTGCTTGATAGAGATGTCAATCAAACAGTATGTACACTCCCACACAGTCCCTATAGGAGGACTAATCAAGCTAAATAAGTGAAATCACCATCTGTGTATACAGTAGGGTCAGTAAAGGGGCATTACAACAGTAAAACAACTGACTCTAATGGATTCCTGCGTCATGGTGACAATCCATCAGGTAAGCACAAATAGCTCTGTTAAGCAACAACTGGAAAGCTTTAGACGGGGTT
The DNA here is from genome assembly GCA_023631565.1 of Gymnocephalus cernua. Taxonomy (NCBI): domain Eukaryota; kingdom Metazoa; phylum Chordata; class Actinopteri; order Perciformes; family Percidae; genus Gymnocephalus; species Gymnocephalus cernua. The sequence continues at coordinate 17,505,287 of CM042440.1, forward strand.
GTGGAGATATGGACAGTATTTAAAGGTCCTATGTGGTCGAAAACTGTGGATTAGACGGTTGCTTTGTTAATTCCTGAGTTAATTGCCCTTCAAGTGGCCTATCTAAGAGGCAGCCAAGATAAGAGCTATAGTCAAATTATCTAAATGTTAAAAAAAAGGTGCTGAAACCAAAGCTGCTAAATGGAATCCAACCACGGTTCATTTATAATTCACGCCTGAGCTTTTCCTTTTGTGACATGTCAAAAAGCCCTACTCTCTTCCTTTATATAATCCCTTCTTATTGACTGCATCCCGTTTCTGATTGTGTTCATAGAAAAGTGGTTCGGAAAGCACAAAGCACATTTATTTTAGCTGATTTGGATCCAGCCAGAGAGCATTGTTGATTTTTAGTCAGGGGCTGGTTTATAGCCAGTGTGCAAAGTGAATGTAATTAGGAGCCCTAACTACCAGGTAGGATAAGGTGCCATGCTCTGGGTACTGCAGGACCAAGAATGAAAAACAACCAGTGTCGGTGGCCCTTTCAAAAGATTCTGACCTGTGAAAAGCTTTTTGTGATTTTTTTTCCCCTTCTTCATAGCAGCCTATAGGAATGAGTTTAGCTGCAAGTTCATATTACCATACCCCCCCCTTCACCCAAAATCTAATAATAATTTCCTTAACATACATAGACAAGACAAGATACAAGCCATTTGCACCATAACTTGATGCAGAAAGGACGCAAATTGTTACACAAAAAATTCACCAGAATGCAGAAAATGAAGTGTTTGAAATTTCAAACACAAAATTTCGATTTTGCTCAAAAGTGGAGATCTCAACCCACCCCAATGTTGAACCCAAAGTTACGCCCTAGGACATCACAAATTACATCCTCTTATTGTGCATCTAGACTCTAGATTTTTAAACCAAGGACCCCTTAACTGAAAGAGAGACGGAGAAGAGACCCCCTACTATATATAAATTATATCAAATTAAGATGCATATTAAACTGGGCCTACAATAACTTGTGGGCGGCCTAAAGCCTTTATACAATACTTTTTTTGCAAGCTATAAAATGATAATTATTGGCATGATTTTATAAATCATGTATTGATGTTAAACATACATGTGGCACAGTGAATCCTTAAGATGAACTGTATATGTGGATGGCTACCTTAGTGATTACCTTACCTATGGGCCAGTAAGACTATCATCAGTGGGGATTTATATTTGCTAATAATATGTTGGATTCATGTTAAGACATTTACATTTTTGAAAAAAAAAATCAAAAATTACCAATAATTTGGAGGCCCCCGTGCATTGACTCTGAGGACCACCTGTTGAAGATCTTTGCTCTAGAAAATCAAATAAATGTAGACCTGCATGAGCCTCTCTCAGTGGCCCCTGATGATCCCAGGACCTTCTTACAGTATGAGAACGACTTTATTGTCCGTACTGATGCTGTGGTGGGAACACAGCTTTGCAGTTGCATTGCAATTGCGCATAGTGGCGGGTGGGGGGCGCTGTAGGGCTTGTGTGAACAAACCAAAGTGAAAGGGGAGGAGCAGCATCGGGAGAAAAGTGGCCACACGGTATGCCAGCCCCGTCCAAGCAGTCGCTTACATCCCAGATCCGCCGCCGCGCAGGGTGCACAGAGAGACGCGTCTGCCAAGTCCTGTCCACCCCACTTGGTGACGTGCTGAGCGGTGCGCACACAGACAGGCTACTTACCGACCAGCACACAGCCGCGACCGGTGCACAGTGTGGCTCCCTTTGCTGTAAAATGCAACAGCAGTCTTTGCGGGATACAGACAGCATTCATACATAAGCAGCGTCGTAGCGAAACAAGGACAAACGCCGGGGGACAGGAGCAGCGAGCGACCGGGGAGGTAAGCGCTCAGTCCGCGTAGGTGGAAGCAGTCCCCGCGCTGACTTTATGTACGCTACGTTTGGACGTGCTTTGTGCCAGGCAGGAGTTTATACGGCACCAGGGCACTTGTCCTATCATGAATGAATGAATGAGAGGAGGATCATCAGTTTCACTGCCACCCCTTAGCTGAGGACCATAGCCTACCAAATGGTGTGTGCGGCGCTCGTGTTGTGCGCAAGCGCTCCTGCAAGAAATACAAAACTAACTTCACGTCTCAGAGCTTGTGACAGAGACTAACATAGCGAGGTAGTGGTCAGTTAGTAAAAAAAGATCGGCAACCAAGGACAAACAGACGGTGACTGCCACAGATACATTTTCTAAAAAGCATTAAAAAAAACACCTTAACTTGACTTAAGTCCTTTTAATATCGTTTGAATATATATACTCTAAATGTGTGTCGAATCATTTAATAATGAGTAAACCATGTGCAAAATGAAGCAACTAGTTAACAAATATTAACTTATGTCAATGTGGCTTTACTTGTACACAGCATATTTGAATGTATGCTTGCATGCTTTTCCCAAATGAAACAGTTCCATAAATATCACAAGTGCATAAAAGCATCTTATTGCATCCTAGGTGTCCTGCTCTCTGCAGTGTGTCTAAGTGTATTTAAATAAAGTCCTATTCTTAAATCCCACAGATGTATATAACTTGTAGCCCACAGCACTTGCAAGACTCGTCCTCCAGACAACAAAAGCATTACTCATCATCACACAAGTCCCATCTGTTGTTACAGTGAAAGGCTGTACCCTTGGCTGTACCCTTGGCTGTGAAGTAGAGCACTAGTTGTAAGGGCCACTGTGCAAATTCTATGCACAAAGTTACTTATGAATCCGTCCATTTAGAAATGCTGCCACTTTTCCATGACAAGCAAGGGTTTCATTTATTCCCTGGCAAATGAGAAGGCATTGATGAAAGAACGAGGCTGGTATTAATATATAACATTATCACATTTAATCTGTAGTCCATATTTAGCATGATTCATTATCGGCTCTCGTACCCAACAACGCACTTGTCAGTCCTCCTGGCACTGATGCCTGTTTTTACGAGCCCCGGCATGAGCGTGTTGCTATATTTAAATTGATGTACAGCCACCCGGCTTGACAGTATGTGTTCCTGTTCCTTATTGATGTACGGTGTGGTTGTTTCATTAATGGGCCGAACATGCGGGGCAGGAGCAGGACACACTTCCCCACTGATGACATTTGAAAATCTAGCAGGCTATCGTGAATCAAGGCGGGTATTAAGAGCTTTAGTCCTTGTCCTCTCTGAACAGCCAGGGAGCTCTGAACTCGATGAGGTAAGACAATGTATTTGCCACAGAGCTGGGGCCATTTAGCAGGGGTCTTCTCGCCTCATCTGTTAAGGTATGATGGGAGAATTGTCTCTGCATATTTAGAATAACCACTCACTGTAGATGGAGGATTACAGCAGCAATAAACAGCGGTGTGTGTGTTATGTGTTAAGATACACAGCCTCATTGCCACGCAGGACTCACTTCTGTGGAAGCGTTGTGGGTTTCTCCAGTTCGTAACAAGCTTCTTTGCAATAAACTCAATCAGGGATAATCCTTCTATATCAAATGTGATTTTCGGGTTGGACTGGGGAACTGCCTGGCCTGAGGAATTCATTTTGAAATTACCCCGAGGCATTTATCCCATTAGTGAAGGCCAAGCGAAAACGACTCCTGTTGTTCTGGTCAGCAAATTACAATACTGTAGCTCAAGGCGGTTTAGTTAGTAGTTATTTGATATTCACATGGTTTTTCCAAGAAGGAGAGCTTTTTTGCAGGTTAAGGAGTTAATCATTTGAATGGTGTGTATTGCTGCTGGGCTGTGAAATACAGGCAAAGAAGGTGCTGTACAGTATGTTCTTGTACTTGGAACGAATTTGCGATCTGCTGCTTTTGCCTCTGGTGATGGACTGTAGTTTAAAGGAGTGCAGAGAACAGAAGCGGTGCCAAGCTCCCCAACAAAGATGACTGCAGAAAGCCAGGTTCTTCTCTCAGTGTTTTCCATGTAACAGTCAGATAAACATAATGATGCCTTGGCTGGTGCAAGGCAGTGGCTTGGATGAGATGGAGCCATTTTCCCTGTCTCCTTTTTTTAAGAATGCACATACAATGCTTCTGTTTATCTGCACCCGCTCTCCAAAGGAAAATATTAACGTGTGAATGTAACGCTGATTCTGGTGGAGCAGTAGGAACTCGAAGCCAATCTGGACCGACCCGCCCCCATCAAAAGGAAAAGGAAGAGCAATTGTGTGTGTTTTTACACCTTTTGTTAGACCGTGAACTCCATTCTCCAAGTCTAAAAATTGTGTCTTTTTGATAATCACATTCTAAAGACATCCTCTAGATTTAACCACATTTTCAGTAATTCAGTTGCATCCATAGGCTACCTTAAGTCAATGTGCACATTTACTCTGCATATAGTTTACCTTCTTAATAAAACCGCAGAGGTCAACGGACATTCAAAGATTCAATGTTGAGCAAAAGCAGAATAGTACGAGGTCTTTTGGTCATCTTTGTTGCCCATCGCTCGTCTGGCTGAAATCTTTGTTGGGAGCAGGAGAGATAATGATCATACATACATACATGGCTACAAAGAACAGCTTCCAAAGGCTAGGATCTCACTCTCTATTTCTAAATGAGTGTGAGTGTGTGTGGACGCTGTTCTTTGTATTTTTGGTTAGAACATTTTCAATGGTTTGAGGAAAAGAATTCTGTAGTCATTTGCACCACTTAAATATGTCTGCAGTTGAAAAGCTGTAGTGCTGTGAGCAGGTTTGGCATTTGACATTGGGGAAATATTTTTAGTATTAAAATGATCCAGGTTTTAACACACTTTTCATGCAGGTTACCCACACGGCCTGCCTGCATCTTTCACTTAATTGGGGTAACTTGTTTGTGTTGCTTTTTTGGAAGTTTCTACATTTTCTCAGACATCGGAAGAAGAGCGTTCTTTTGTTTGTGATTTTCAGATGGCAGTTAATCCACGAGAATACTGTAAGAGCCTTGAACCTGGAGTGTATGATGTTGTTGCACTGAACCTAGCACATTGATATGAAGCTAATTATAACCACAGCTACAACTAAATGCAAAATAGGGTTGGAGTAGGGCTGGGTAGTATGATGATGAATATCATCAAACCAATATAATGTTGTTTTTTTTCTATATCATTTCTATTGCAATCTCGAATAACAAGCAGTGAACTGCGTTACGCAATATTTACGTCATTTGGACCCCACTTGATGTTCTGACCCTTGCACGTTATGTTTATTTTGCACCGAAGTCCTTAATGAAATGAGAAAATACTCATTACTTTTCATTTGTCAATGATTTAACTCGGACAGGACATGGGGTATACAAAAACAGGCTTTACTACGTGGTTATTTCATATATACTATTTATTTATTGAATTACCAGAAAACATGCTATCTTGTGATATATACTGTATATATCGTTATCGAGATATGAAATTAGCTATATAAGGATAGAAGATGTTTGGCCATATTGCCCAGGCCTAAAGCACCAGCAACATATTTCATAATTGCTGGTGAAATAAAAATAATAAGTAACCTAATACTAGCAAGAACAGCCACATTGTTGTATACTACAAGTGTGGTTTTGACCAAACAATAAACACTATGTTATGGTTGCATTCAATAAGAAAACGCATACCTCTCTTATATTTGTATATACCTAAAGCTACCGCCAGCATGCGCCTAGCTTAGCTTAGTCCGGCACGTAACCAACTTTTTACACTTCGGCGTTTGCACAGCTTAAACAACCTAGATATATTGTGATAATTAGTAAGCTTTAGAGGCACTGGTAGATGGATTTGTGTCACTTAGAAATTTCCATTCCACTCCATTAAAGACAGAAAACCAGCTGAGATCAGTTGCATTGTATTTTTAATCAGGGCAGCAGTTTTCAGATTACATTATGTTCTTACATAATTGCAAAAGGGTTCTTGACTGTTGTAGAAAGAAGTGGCTGATCTTTAATGCAATATCTCCATTGCCCATTATCAGCAACCATTCATCCGATGTTCCAAAGGCACATTCTGTTTACTAATCGGATATCATTTTAAAAGGCTAACTGAGAAAACATTGGAGAACCCTTTAACCATATACATGTATATGTATATATACTGTATATAAATACTAAATGCACATAAGGGCATGTATATGTTATGCTCACATCAGTGCTGTTGTGGTAAACTACGCTAAGCTAACCGGCTGCTGGCAGTGGCTTAATATTTGCCATACAGACTTGAGTGTTATCAATCTTCTTATCTAACAGGCAAGAAAGTCAAATCTCAAGCTATTTCTTTCAATGCTAAAGATAGTTGACATTTTGTGATGCTATATGGTTCTTACCACGGAGCCCACATTATGTTTTCCAGTATAACTCAGTTCTTAGACACAGTGTAAACAACAGGGGCCTTGGTTGGGTCTCTGCATCTTATTCTCAACATATGCTTGTTCTTTACTCGTGCTTGTTTTTGATCCACTTGAAACTGTCATCTGAATTCCCCCAGTAGGCATTGGATTAATGGAGCCTATCATGGCTAAATTGCTGCAGCCACATAAGTGGTGCACACAGGTAACTGGGTGCAGCATGCTTATCAAGGCCATAGCATCTTTTTAATTTTCATTCCTTTTCAAGTAGTCATGCTGAAGTGGCAAAAGCGGCAGTTCAATGACAGCAGGACCAAACTTAGATTATCTTGTACCTGTTGGAGACAACAGCCCCATCCAAGCAATACCCGCGGCCCGCAGCCAGTTAATTCTCTGAAGTGGCACCAAAGCAAGCTCAGTTTAACTCTAAAGATCCAGTCTCTCATTGATCATGGTGGGATGTCCTGGCCATGTTTATACGTGTATCAAAGGTAACTGGCAGGTTAGCAAAAGAGGTGAGAGAATGCTTCTGTCTTGAGTTGGTTGACTGCGTGCAGCTTTGATATCTTGATGATGAAGGCGCTTTCAGTGAAAGGAGGAGGATAGGATATTATTTTCGTCTAAGACAAAGCATATTAAGGCCCCCTTTATTTCTTTCAATTGGGTGCTTTGAAAGAAATGTAAATAGTTTTTTGTGACTTTAAGGTTTGGAGTATCTATTAATACTGATTTCTAATTTTATATATCTAGCCAAGTTGTATAGTGAGATTTTGAGAAACATTCCTATTCTGAGGAAAACCTGGACTTTTGCACGGACAATTAAGATCAGTTTGTTCTGCGTTCAAACATTTTTTGGGTGAATTTTTCATCTTTATCAACAGCGCAGAACCAGCCTTCGGCTAATCCTTCTGCAGCCGTTATGCTTTCCTTGTTGCGTTTCGGTTGCAGTGATATCTTTGCTTGAATATGCTGCTGAATATTTAGAAAACCGAGGTTATTACAAAGCATAATATACTTGCTAATGTACACGGGGCAAAAGGCCATGAGCGATAGCTGTGCTTCCCAAGCTTTTTAGAGATCAGTCAGCTATGAAAGGCCGTCTCGTCAGCTGCCCTCTTGAACACAGTCACTGAAGGGTTAGCGATACTGGTATCCCATTTCTAAAAAGCCTGCAGTTTTCCTGTACAGAGACCCAAATGGTCTCAGGATGCACTAAGCTGTGAACCTCCTACACCCACGGAGAGTTGTGTCAGTAGCTTCCTTTCAAAGGTTAGTTTGTGCCCTTTTAAAATAAGGTTTTAATTATTATTCATTATTTTTAATAGCTTTTCGCTTGCCTTGTGGATGGTAAAAAAAGACCTTTTTTTTTATAAAGTACTAGTACTGCTAGTACTATTAAATTGAATTCAATATTATTTGAGCATTTGGGGTATTTTGTACATTCATTAGATTCATTTTAATATAATATCATTTATAATAAAATATAATTTATAATTTACAGCACATGCAGGTGCATATTACTAGTAAAGAGTAGAGTTTTAGCAGATTCATTTTTACCTCATCAATCTATTTGCTTAAAAAAAGCCTATTCCCACAAAATAAAAGAAACTGGCCAGCGATAACAACCTTTTTAAGTGCGTACTCTTTTGTGGATCCATCTGTGTCCAGCACTTTACTGTGCGCATACATGCCACATTTGTTGAGAGCTGTGCATTAGCCCGTGTCATAGTGTTATTGTGGCCTTAATATTTTCTATGTAGTCCATCAGCTATGCTTTCCAGAAGGAAGAGCCAAGTTACGCTGCTCAACAAAATGCTGGGACTCATTAGGCCTAGAGCAAGCAAGCTGACACCAAGAGCCAGGGCCAAGGGCCATACTTACCAGATAAGGATCCAATTCCAAATTTACCCATAGCTTTAACCCAATGTCATTTAATGTGAAATATTTGGTTTCCTGGGATAAAAAAAACCAACCAAGTTAGCCCTTCTAAGAAGAGAAATTTAATCCATTACCATAATTTGAATACCCACACAAACGGTTTGAATTCACTTGACATGTTTGGGGACGTGGGGCAAGAATTTGGTTTGGACTCGGGGGGCCTGTGAGGCTTCATCTCAGGGCCCCTGCAGTCTGTGAGGCTGCTGTGTGGTGAGTGGCTCCATGGGGGGCAGGTTAAGCCTGTTAGCCCCATATGATGACACTGCAGGTTTGCTCCGTGGCTAGGGGGGAGAGATGGGAAGGAGGCGGACATGGAACATCGTTTCTGTCTTGTAGCTCATCACCACCGCCACAACTGCTGCCGTGTTTTGTTGTTTATGCAGGCTCCCATTAAGCCTGGCTACAGGAGTATTCTGCTCTGCGGCTGTAGGACAGCCACAGCTCCCCTGGCATCTCTTTTATGAACCTTAGTCATTTTAATAAGGTGTATTTTACTATCTTATCTACACTTTGGAAAAAAACATCATCTATAATAAAATATTAAATCTATTCTAGGTATGCCTGTGCTGTTAAAAAATGCAGAAAATACCAGACATTATTTGAGAGTGCATTGCCCCTTTGAAGGACATGGATGTATTATGTAATAATTTATTTGAAATTGAATAATTTAATCTGCCTTGAGGAGAAGCAGAGCTTTAAAGAGAGGCCTGCTGGAGCAGGTTTTGAGGTGGAATGTCAGACTTGAACCTGCCCTGTCTGCTTGAGGCAAAGCGGACTTCAAATTGCTTCAAGAGGGAAAACAAATTTCATCGGTCACTGAAGTCACTTGAACTCATTTCCCCCCCCACCTTTCTTCTCAGAACCATGGGAAATTACAATAAAACTATCTAAGCTTTGCTACTGTCATTTGAATGGTGCCACTACATAACAGCGGTATGTAGTTTATGTGCTGCAGTAATTCCACTGTGGGGTGTTTTCCCCTCGATTTTGCCATTTGTCTTGGTATTTGCAAGAAAATAAAGCATATTAAATATTTCATATCAAGCAGGCTTTCGCAGTAATCTTCTGCAATCATTATGTGACCGTTGTACATTATAAAGAATAACCAGACCTGTTTTTGTTTGCCTGCATCTAGTTATGTCACCTCTACAATGCATTTTGTTTTTCGAAGGATCCGCTCGTTCTGCAACTGTAAAACTCTAAATCGGTTATCTCCAGTAAGGAACGGATATGTAAATCGTTCACATTTAATGGAAGTATACATAACGGTGACTTAGAGCCATGTCTGATTTGCATACTCCAACAGTGCTCGTTGAAAGGTGGCTTTAGAGTTAAGAGGATACATAAATCATGTGTTCGCAGGAGGTGTGATGTGCATCTGTATTAGCATCCTATTTACAACCTGTTTGCCTTTTAGCCTGGATGCATTCTTCCAAGGACTAGAACATCTTCTAAAATATTGGCCCCATCCCAGCCACCTAATGCTGTGATACGTGTACTCCAGCGTTGATTCATTCATGTTGGCAGTTTCCCTGTTTAAATACCTGCAGCACAATTACCGGGGCCATTAATTGTATTAAATAATTATAGCATGACATCTAGGGACAAGTAATAATGAAGACAGGCTGTTTATATTTGCAGACTGTTTCCGATATCCGCTCTTGCTGTCCGTCAGGGGGTCCAGCTGTTGCCATTGATACGCAGTGAATGATGAAAAATAGTTTGTTGTCACATTCACTTAAACTGGATGTCAATAGGTCACCGAAATATCAAAATAGGACTATCGGTGTTACTGAATAGGGGTAAAAATAAATAAATACAAAGTCACGGGGACGTTGCTCATACTGCTGCCTCTACTTAAACCTAGTTACTTAACCTCTCTTTATATCCTTACAGTTGATTGGAGTGGACTTAAAAGTCCGGCGATTGCCACTCAAATCTGCAGCCGAGGAAATGAAGAGTGAAAAATCTGAGAGAAGTAAACTACACTTGCACGGACATGAAGGGCAATGTTCCTCAGTCTCTGTGTGCAGCTCGTGTATTTTCTGCGTCGCAGTTTGGCTGTTTCTTGTGTTCCAAAGACACACAGACATTTGGCCTCGATAAAATTGACCGTAACAATAATAAGACGGCGGCTAAAGGTGGCATTGTAAAGATATCTTTCATCATTGCTCCTTGCCTGTGGTCCCCTGTGTACTTTTTTTATAGCTTTCCCGAGCAGACGTTTCTGTTTCTCAGCATTTGCAAGATAGGCATCTCCGTTCCCAACTCTGTGGACATAAATTCAGTGGCGCTTTTGATTTTTTTATAAGAGAAATCTTTAAACTGTAGTTTAAAGTGGTGACTTGGCGGTCTGGCTGACACAAAGCTGCTCAGAATTTGACACAGACGTAGACCCTTACTTTGTTTCCTGGTTATATAATGTTAATTTTTTTAAGACAATACCTTCACCCTGAAATGATTAGTGCTCTTAAAAAATGCCTTTTGAGAACGAAGGCAATGTGAGAGCAGCCAAGTTTGATTATTAATGGCGGGCCTCTATCTCTCAGGCCCTAATTGGTCTCTGCTGAGCATTCTGATTAAGAAATGCCATTAAAATTTATGTATTATGCTTCCAAGTGTTTTTCACAGTTAGATAACTCCTTCAATCAATCAATAATTACAAAGATGATTTATTGCTCAAATTGAACATTTGACATGTTTACAGTAATTGCCATGGTACAACTTTTCTCTGTACGCACTGCGATTTTAAAGCGGCTTCTTGTGCGAAATAAATTGAAACGGTTTTCTTTGATAAAGCGTTAATGCCTGTAGAGAAGCTAAAAAAAAAAAAAAAAATTAACAAAGTTTCATTGTTCCACATTTATCCATATCCTGAAAGAAGATTAATCTTTTCAATTGTAGGCGTTATTCGTCACTTATTGTGGAGTATTTATCCATTACTTATCAGTTACTGCGCGGCTTCTCATTTTAAATATCATTCAGTGGTGACTTTTCAGACCCTAGCTGCACATTTTCCACTACGGATACGCAAGTAGGAAATTAGAGGAAGAAGAGACAAAATATAAATCTATAGGGAGAAGTCAATGAGTGGAGTTAATGATTTTGCTTTGTGTGGAGTTAATGATAAACATCTCTAATGTCACGGCAAAGTAAACATTTTTCCTATGGGTTTCAACTCATTTTCTAGTAAAAAAAAAAAGACAAAAACAAGATAAATTTTTTTTGTTCTAGCTCAATATAATACAATATTTGAATTTCTTTTACATTAAACCCGCGCTCTATTGCGCATTTATATAGAGTACTATGTCATTACAAGTTGTATTATGAGTGTTTTTATTGTGTTAATTATGATCATACTTTGTCATAGGATAAAGAGAGAGTGGTAGCAGCAGAACTGAAAACCGGAACTAAAATGTATTTAGGGGGTAATATTCATTACAACTTCTTCAAATATTTCTATGCACAGTTGGACACTAACTTTTAATGAGATTTCACTTAGTGTTATTTTGGCACAGTGGCATAAACAACCATATGTCAAAACTTTTGTTTTTAGACTCACTCTCCTTGCAGCAGCAGCAGCAGCAGCCGCTTTTTTAGCTCCATAAACTGATGGTGGAAAGAATTGGTTTTATATCAGCGAGCTACTGTCTTTTATCATCCTCTCGAGGAAGATTTGGCAAGCTAGCTGTTTCCATTCTTGCACAATCATCACAATGGAAATCAGACTTTTTTTTTTTTTTTTACATTAAGAAACATGCCTTTTTCTCCCACCATTTTTCATCTTAAAAGGAAAAATGCAGTCAAAATCATGTTCTTCAGACTATTAAGTCTGACGTGATGTGTGTGACTTGGAAGTGGAGTCAGCAAAACATGATGAATGAGCGTTGAATAACATTTCACTTTTTTGTAAAGGTTTCCCAGAGTGCTTTGCCTCGAGACATATGGTGCGACTCTGCAGCCCATGCTGAGAACTGTCTGTCATCAGTGTATTATTTTGAAGGAGAGCAGATACTTTTTTAAATTGTTTTTGCCAACATATTTTTAAGGTAGGAGCAAATCAATGTACTTTATTTACTTGAAGTTTAAAGTTAGTGCCTTGCTCAAATACTTTTATCCAGTTACACATTGGGGTTTAAAAGAAAGGGGGGGGGGGGGAATCCACCCTTGGATCATCTCTATTCTTATTTCAATTATGACAACTGATGAGTTTTTTTTATTCTAAAGAAGTGACATTGTTGTTCCTCCTGCAGCTGCCTCATCTACTTCTAATTCAGTAAGAAGTTGCCTACATTTCCCAGAATTACTTTTGAGCACCCCTGGAGAGAGCGAACATGCACGTTTGGGAATTTCAGCTGCAGGCTTTAGGTGTAGGTCGAGAGCAAAGGCAGTAATCCTAGTGAAGGCAGAGCTGGAGGATTCACAGCCTTCAAAGTTCAACATGGCTGCATTGCATTCTGGTTTATGGAGTCTGCTCTAGAGAGGAAAGTTGTATCCTTCCCTGATCTGTGATGGATTTCTGTTTTGTATGATTGTTAGGTCTAGCAAGAAAGCCCCTTGTTCTTTGATTGTGAGGGAACTTTACCAAAACGTGATTTTTTCCCACTGGTCATTATATCTGCCGTGGAAATCCATCATCACAACATCAAAATGATTCCGACTAGAGATTCAGTGCTTTTGTTTGCCACATTGATCTATGTCTTTCATTCCCTGTGATAAAGTCATAATTTGAAGTCATAGGATGGAGGTCTACCAGGATTCTTTTTTTTTTTTTACAAAAAAAGCCCTTGTACACTGATTCCGAACAAGACTCTTTCATACTTTCAGACAGACGCACACAAAGAGCGAGATGTGGCGACTTCCAAAGGCTGCCACCGCAGAGGAGTCAGATGATCGCTGTTGTTTTTTTCTCTTTTTTTACGAACACCAGTGCTGTTGTTGGGTTTGACAATGAGGGCCTTTGAAGTGTCATCTCCCATGCGGACCCTCTCCTTTGTCCTCATCTTAAAAAGCGGAGAGCCTTCCGTTTTGCATGTAATTGTAGTATTTCTTTTTCATTTTCACTCAGGGATTCATTTGCTACCAATTCCTAGGAACTTTCCCAACTGCAACCATAGGCCTTGAGTTTGACCTTTTCCGCTGCCGAATTATCTGACGTTAACCTCTGATGTGCTCTCAGGACAGTTGAAGAGGTATTGATAGGTTCTGCACCGTAGCGTATGTCCCTGTGGAGTCATCTTTCTGTTCTCCAGACCAAAGATTACACTAATAAATCTCTTGATGCAGATTGTTCCACACTTGAATGGGTTGTTCTTTTGAATGAAGGGATGCCAGATTTGTTCTTTGTTCCTAATTCATTAACAGATGGCAAGCACAAGAATATTAGGGCCAGATTTATAGACGTTTTCATTTCATTTGTGTTCTTAAAGCCTCACCATATTCACCAACTGTTATTGTTTCTGCAGGTGTAGACGGCAATACTCAAAAGATCTAATTTGTCTGTGATGAGCATCCCCATCCACCAGAGACCAAAGGTACGGTAAGATATAAAAAGCTCATTATCTTATGTCCCAATAGGCATTTTATTATGCCACAGGCAAACCACACATCGTGATACAAAATCAAAATAAAATATGAGTCAGTTTTCCCATAGAAACTTTTTTGGACAAATCATATTTTGTTATTTTTTATCAAAGGAATAATAAGCCGTACTCTAGTATAACCTGACAAATTCCACTTGTTCAATCTTAACGTGCAGATCCTTTTGATATAGCTTATTTGTGCGTAAGTGTTGATGTTCTGTGGTGTTGGCCTGGTTTGGTGGGGGGTTGATCGTCTGGAATTATTTGATATATGGCGTCATTAATTCTGCTCGACTTCCCTGCCGTGTCCAGAAAATTAGCTATGTCTGTCTTTGTTTCTTCTCCCGCAAAGACCTCGCAATTCTGTCAGCATGCGAAACCAAACCGGTCTCCGAGCAATTATGAGGTTAGAGTCTGATCTCGGGTCATTGAGAGATAGGATTACTCCTGGACCACAGGGCCCCAGGAATGTACAGACCCCTCTCGTGGTCCGCTCGCCGCTGATGAAATAGAATTGAATTAATGGGGTTGCCCACTGTGAGGACTGATTAGAACGACATACTGCCTTTGATCCATGAGCGAGGTGACCAGGCGCGGGTGCCACAGGCACATGGGGGGGGGGTTGGGGTTTGTGTATGTGTGTGTGTGTGCCCGTCCTGGGTCAGTGCATCACTGACGAGCAGGACTCATTATGTGCGCTCTTTGCTGGGGTTCAACCCTCACTGGGGGGGCTTCAGGTGTAAAATCATCATGTGTTGCCGTTTGGTTTGTGTGTGTGTACCGTGGCCTATGTGGTCCAAAGCTGTGGTGGTCCATGCTGTGCCCAGCTCTCACCGTTTGGCAAATTAACTGTAGTGCTGCATACATTCTGAAAAGTCTCACCTGCGGTCACACCTGCAGCAGCTTGTGTTATCTAGTCTGAACCATAGCAGTTAACATTTTGTGTGATGCTGTAGTCCGTCATGTGTTGAAGTGAAATAATAAATAATAAATAATAATAATACATTTTATTTGTAAAGCACTTTTCATAAGAAAATCTCAAAGTGCTACAGAAACCACATCAAAACACATTAATAATAGAAAACAACAGAAGACATATACAATCAATAAAATACATACAGAAAATACGCATTTGAAAGAAAAACAGCTAAACGAGCAGTTGAGTGCAAATTAAAATCTGCAAAGGCTACAAACAACTTAAGAATGCCTTGATCTCCCATGGCGCGGAGTCTTGAGCGGGGCTCAATAAAACTCATGAACCCCAACTAGTTTCTTTACCACTGGTATTTACCACTTTGTCGGTTCAAGTGCAAATTCCTGTGGTAAAATGACACGTTTATGAAGTGTACGAGTTGATGAGGAGCACTTGAGCATAACAACAGGCCTTTGTGCACCACATGGTGTCTTTACCTCTGCTATTAAGGCACCAGCAAACTCCAAGAACAAGTGCTCGTCAGATGGTCGAACATCTTTTGGCCGTCAGGTTTGGTGACGCTACGTCCAACGACTTCTGTAACTTTAACCCGACATTAGCACGTACATCACATCAGCGAGTGGCCAGGTGTACGGAGCAAGGTTTGAACCTCTCTCATGTTCTCTTTTTTTCATTCTTTACACATCTAATTATGTCACTTTGTGTGTGCACTCGAGCGCAACTCTGTGCTTTCCTTTAAAGACTTTCCTAAAGTCGCTATCCCCACATTTAAGTGATTACCGCATGCTGTCGCTTTCTATTACCGAAAGCTTTTCACCCTGACTTTAAGTGTGGTCGTCCGGAACGGCCATAATCCCTTTTTTTTTTGTCTTTTAACGACACTTTGTACAAACTATTTCTTTGAGCATACCCCGACACGTAGCCCGCAAGTTGTGAGTATCCACAAACTAATCCCACTTGCACCCCAGTAATGCAACAAAAAAATCCACACACAAAGTTTGTAACTCAAATGTATTAAGACATTAAATTACAGATTCTAAGTTATTATTTTGGTCTTGAAATGTTGCTCTGTATGATAATAAATCCATTATGGAGAGTTTCAGCTGATTTATAACAAAGTGACAACAGCATGTAATGGCTCAGATCACAAAGAAAGGTGTTTAAACTTTTAAGGTCCACTATTTGAAACTCTGCATTCAACCCATCCAACTCGCTAATGTAAAATGTCTGTGGGAATATCTTATGGCCAGTGGTTACCACCGCCGGCTATAAGGTGTCTCCATCAGTCTCCGTATACCCATAAAGCTCAGAGTGTTTTTTTTTTTTTTTTTTTCCATTAGTTGGTATGACTGTTCTTACTCCAAACATACTCCACCACATTTTACTTAGAATAGGACACAGGCGTGCATTTTCACGCAGCCATGGTGTGGTTAGTTCTTGCAGAGCCAGGTTCTGAATGCTTTTGTTCTCATTTTAACTAAAAAGAGAGTGATCCAGAGTTTATTCAAACCACTTCAGACATTCTTGGTGTGAATGTGCCCTGAATCGACACAGCAGAGTGTGAGAACAAGAAGAAAGAATAATAATTGTTTCAGTATAAAAAAAAAAAAGAAGACAAAATTTAAATAATCCAAAATACCCAACTGCCTGCCAAGCCTGCCTTCCGATTTTAAGCTGGAACACGACACAGTACGTCCTTTATTTTTTTTTTTTAACGGCACATACCTTGGAAAAGTAATGGTCATCATCACCCTTGTTTTCCCAGCAGTGTGCTGTTTACGTTGGGCCCTCAGACGGTAAGCTGGAGCTGTCTGCCAGAATCATTCTCAAGGCCACCTCGAGTAATGATAGATGACAAGCTTCTGCGAGGAGGAAAAGAGGTCTCCTGGTAGCACGCAGAGCCACTCAGACAGAGGTGCCATCAGCTGGCAGCCTACCTGCTGCACTAGTTGTGGAGGAGGGTGGGGGGGGGGGGATAAAAGACCAGAGGGGACTCTGGCTGCAGCACCTAATGAGAGAGAAAGCTACATGTCTTCTGTTGAGGAGTGCAGTAAATGATAGCGAGACGTGTGCAGCGACTCCTTCTTGTCAGTGAATACTAATATATATAACCGAGTGGTCACCTTTTTATAGCCGAACAAGAAGTTCCAGTTTTGTGCTGGTCTGCGGCACTAACTTTGACTTTGGACTGAGCATTTTTATGACTTGATTATTAATTTTATATGTGCTTTGCAGAGCTCATATTTCTATCTGTTTTGTTAAGCACCTGTTTGGGAGCACTCTGTCATATTCCATACCAACCAAGACAAAATGGGGGGAAAATGGTGTTCCTTACCTTTTCATCCATAGCACATTTTGTGCAAATCTGGCCATTCATTTGGCTGATGAAGACCATGAGATGTTGTCGAAAGCTAGTAAGTGGACATTGATTTTATATTGTTTTGTCAAACTACTATTCTCAGGGTCCAAGTATTCATTTTGATTCTCAAATCCGGCCACTAGTTTTCACTCTACAAGAGCTGCAAGTAATGATTATTTTCATTGATTCATCGGCAGATGACTTTCTCAATTAATCGATTTCATTGTTCAGTCTAAAATGTCCGAAAACAGTGTTGTTTCCAGTTTCCCAGACTCCAAGGTGACGTCTTCGAATGTCGTTTTTTTGCAACCAAAAGTCCAAAATCCAAAGATATTCTGTTTACAATGAAATTAAACATAGAAAAAGCTGCAACCAGCATTGGACAAATATATTAGTGTTATTGAATGTACAAATCATTCACTTTGACATACGGTAATCTGGCCAGTAGTTTCTGAGATTGTTCTCTGAACCAATAATAATACATTTGCATGTAGCACTCTATATTATTATTATTATTATTAGTAGTAGTAGTAGTAGTAGTAGTAGTAGTAGTAGTAGTAGTAGTCATGTTGCCTACAGCCATAACTAGTAATTAGTAACTGCGTTTTCAATTACACAGATATTTGATAACATGGAATTACTATAGGTTTATTTTTTGCATTTTAAGAATACATTCTCTATCTTGAAGAAATACAATAATACATAACAGGTTGTGCTTCTGCACACATGTGCCTCTCCCTAATGGAAGGTCCTGCTGTGAGAGGATAAATATATTCAAATGCACTATTCCATGTTGATTTTAAGCCAGTCCTGTCCTCTCCCACTGCACCATTTTTCTGCATAGTTAGATATAGCAGAAGTAGCCTTACATTGTGTAAAA
Source organism: Gymnocephalus cernua (assembly GCA_023631565.1). Classification (NCBI taxonomy): domain Eukaryota; kingdom Metazoa; phylum Chordata; class Actinopteri; order Perciformes; family Percidae; genus Gymnocephalus; species Gymnocephalus cernua. Next base: position 17,523,293 of record CM042440.1, read on the forward strand.
AAAATAAAATAAAGGAGGATTGAGCTTGAGGATGGGCCTCCACCTACCACCATTAATAAGACTAGAACAGTGGTTATACTAGAACAGCCTTCACCTGTTGACAAAGGAGACAAAACCTTGAGAAGGGCATTTATCTGGACAGAGCAGTAAAGTATTTAGCTGTGGAGACAGACAATGATGTGGGTAGTTCTGGGTATGCACTGTAAGTGTTGTCACTAATGATGTGACCTCTGACCTGGCCGCCATGAGGTGAATGTCTGATATTGCAGTCAGGTGTGCAGGAAGGAGGGAGAGCAGAAAGCAGGGAGCAAGGTCATGCTTTCCACAAGCTGCTCGCAGCCCTCACAGCGCACAGCCACTGCCTTAATGATAAAAATGGCCTCCTCCCTTTTTTATTTGTCGGGCACACGGGGGATCCCATTGACACGCCGTAACCAGACCATAACAGAGGCGGAACAGAAACCCACATGCATAAACACAGGCCGCAGTCCTATATTCTTGTCACATAAATGGCGAGGCATTGTCTCCCGCTCGCCCCTTGGGGTGATTAAGACGTAAGGCACCGCAGGGGGTCGGCCCATGGTTAAAGGGGCATGGAATCCTAAGAGGCTGACACACTCAGACACACACACATACACACAGCGGGGGTTTTAGCATGGCATCTTATCAAGGCCATTGAGGCTAATATCTGTGAATGGAGCATGCTGGCACTTTCAGCCGCGCTATCAGTGTTATCTCTTTTCCTTAAAATGCCCCTGGGGACTGCACAGCGTAAACCCATCATAAGAGAGAGGGAAAGTATGTATCTACTTTAAGTGTCCTCACAAGAGAGTGGAACATAAGTGCAATACTCCTACGTTCCAAGTCATTTAAGTCTAACTGTCAGATCATGCTTTGCTCAAAAGATGAAACTTCTCTCAAAAGGTTCAGCGCTACCTGCTTGGGCTCCATGATGTCACCATCATGTGCTTACAGTGAATATTTTTTTTAATAAGCTCCTCTGTGCAGTGCTTCAAATAGCACATTGTAAATAGTTTACAAAAAAAAAGCCCATTGCATTTCTTACAGCTTCATTATAAGCTTTCCAACATGAAAAACTCCACTATCTGTAACTAGTCTAAACACGTCACCTGGCCTTCCACTGAAAAGAACTCGCAGTTTTAACCCTGCGTGCTTTTTTGTTTAAACAGAAAACCTCACTGAAATTAAAAATGTATCTCAATAGTGTCAGTCCAGGATAGGCAGCAGTGACACTGGAAAAAAAAGTGACATCCAAAATAAATAAAAACAGGCGTCGCGTTGATTTTAACAATGCCAGCTGCAATTTATTTATAGAACCGTGAGCTGAAGAAATACCGGGATTTACAAAAACACAACTGTAATGCAATGAATATAAAAAATCATTCAAATCCAACAGTCAGACGCGGACAAAAACAAGCTTTACCGGCTTGTATTTGTTTTGTGAAAGGGCCCTTTTTGATTTTTATTCCAATAGCTATCCATCCATCCATCCATCCATCCATCCATCCATCCATCCATCCATCCATCCATCCATCCATCCATCCATCCATCCATCCATCCATCCATCCATCCATCCATCCATCCATCCATCCATCTATTCATCTGCCAAATCCTGTCAGCCATGGTTTGCCTGAGCCTTCTGTTGCCAAACCTTCACTTCCCCTTTGGCGAAGATGTCCTGCAGCACGAGGATATCAAGCAGCAGGGCTTTACCATGTCAGGGCTTACAGTACGTCTGTCATGTCAGCTGTCTTACTTAAGAATACCTACACCTGAGCGTTCCCCTGTGCTTGGTCTCCATTCTAGTGATGGTGTATTGCTTTTTATGCTAGGTATCTGGCTATGGAGAGGCGTTATGGCGTGACCCATATATCAAAGATTAGAGTCTGTCATTAGTTGGCATGCTATTGTAAGATACAGTAGTTATCACAGCACATAAGGTGTATTGTTTCACTTAATGTCCCGAGCAGCACTCAACTGGAGCATGGATATGAAACAGTGTGTGCTTCAGGAACAGAGTTATAGGTAATTTCATCTTTGCAGAACATTATATTGTATTATATTACATTGCTCCCCCCCCCCCCCCCCACACACACACACTCATACTCTACAGAAGCTAGTGTAAAACAAAAAAAGTGTTATTCCAGCCAACAACGCACTGTTTTATTTTATTGTAACCTCCACAATGTTGCTGACACCATGCACATATATAATACGGAGCACTGCATTATGCAATATCTGAGCTTTATAAAAAAAAAAAGAACTTATTGCTGCTCCTTCCTCTTTGTTGCTCGCTGAACTTGGCCGGACATTTAACATTTTCAGCTGACTCAAGCTGTTTGGTAACAAAAAATGTGATTTCCTCTCCTTTTGCCTTGTGGGTGGAGCTGTTGCACAGTGCAGCGGCTTCCTGTCCAGAACACACTGCCATTGTGAATAGCCACGGTCCACCTGCTCCAGCCCGGGCCGCATTCACAAAGATGCATTTGAAAGGAAGCAATTTCCGTGCCTGATATGAAAACTCCCTTTTTAACCATTAATTGCATCGCCGCTCTGTTCTCGGCTGAAATTAATTTACCAACAGGAACTCTCATCAAAGAATTCAGATGTACCTTCTTATCATCTGTGGTCAATGGGTCCGCGTGAACATTTTTTTTTCTTCTCTGAATTAACTGCGAGCATCATCTGCCAAATTTTTATTTGGATATCTCCCTAATGTTGACATAAGCCTTAATGGCCATCTGCAGAGTGCAACTCATTATGGCCCATATCTCTGTCCCTACATATGTATGAGACGCCTCAGATGTTTAATGGCGTTTTCCCACTGCTGTTCACAAGCGTGAACTGTGCTGCCAAGGTTGGCGTGCTTGATTTTTTTTTTTCTGCTCGAGGCAGGGAAAAACTAAAACTGCATTTTCCACTTAAACAGGGACTCAGGAGGCTGCTGTCATTTATCTGAATGGTTATTGCTGAAGTCTTTCAGCGGAGATGAGAGAGCTAATACAGACATTAAGTAATTGAGAGATTACTGACATGCGACAGGTCATTTGCAGTTATGCATTCAGCCGAACCCTTGTTGATAAAGATTGGTTCTTCAGCTTCTATCTGGTCTTAATGATATAGTCAGAAGGCTTTCTCAGTAATCGCACCTCTTGATTCCATGTTGTGCATTTGCTTCACATGTAGGACTATTTAAAGGCTCCTCATGCATTTTTATAGACACGTGTAGTGCAGATGTCAAAGCATCTCTACAGGGGGATCAGCAGAGGTTACCCCATACTTGTAAACGTGCATTCCTGCACCATATGTGTTTTTTCTCAACTCTGCCCCCAAAGCGTCTTCCAAAATCCTTGCATATCGCTCAGGCAAAAAAAAAACTAATTTCAGTTTTAACTCCTGCTTACTAAAATAATCAAAATGGACCAACAGCTTTGCCGCTCACACAACTCCAGTTTTTCCCCTCCAAGTTAGTGTACTGAAAAACGGAAATTTGATTTTGAGATTGAAGCAGAAATTTGTGTTCATAAAAGGGAGCCCGAGCAGGAAAACAGTCCAGTGAGTGCCTAGCTAGGCGTGTTGTCTGGAGTGTGCTCGAGTAATGAGCGGCTGTTCTTGGCTTTGGAGAGCAGTTAAAAAAGAGGCCCTCTTCCATACATGCTGACCTTGTGTGGCGAGACGAGCTGATGAAAGAAAAACAAATACTGTATGTCAGTAAATCTGGTCTATCACAAATACTGCGTCTCTCTGTGCAGTTGTCTCGCAGGTGTTGCGTCGATCGATGCCACCTACAGATTCTATTTAATGTATTGATCTGAGTCTGCAGAATATAAAGGCATCTAGTATGCATTCGCTTGAGTCTGTCACAAACCTTTTTCTCTGTCATTTTATCTCATCATGTCATTTACGTTCCACACAGCTGTTCTGTAAGTCTACCTCTCGTGCTTTTGTCAAACTTACATCCACCCACCGAGATCAGATTAAAGCAGACATGTCGAACACAACACCGCTGAGTCGCACGCCTGGAGCAAAGCATGCTGGGATGGAACGAGGCATACAGCACGCTGCTCTGTGACAGCTGTACGGGCCGGTGATTTAAGTGGCGCCGTCTCCTGTAATTGTTGCAAATCTAATTTGGATGTATGGTCCGTGGGGTGTTTTAATGCAGCCATACTGTAATATGTTTTTATGAGATTTCCCATAATCTTGTTTTCTCTGCGATTGTTGCTGCACATATGTCGTTCTCTATTTTCTCACCGTGCTTTTTTTCCCCCCTCACAACTGCAATTAAAAAAACTCATATTGGCTCCTCGTCTACATCACTTTTAAGCAGTGGTGGACTTTTAGATATTGTTTTTTAGATAATGTTAACGAATTCAACATTTTGAGATATAGGATGTCCCAAGTCCGACTGAAAGATCATACCTGAGCCAGTCAAGGCCAATGTTTTAATCATCATCTGTAAGTCCAGTCAAACTCTGGTCCTTTGTTTATATCCGCTCACTGTATATCTCTGTCTACAACAACTTGTTGCATTTTAAAATGTTAATAACTGTCTAAAAAACTTCAGTGGGAAACCATTTTGAAGTGGAACACTTGTGATGTCTACAAAGGAATCTTTCCTCGAAGCAGTGGTAGGCTAATAGCTGTGTTTCTTTGGAGTAATGCAGAGATTCAGACAGTCTCAGTATATTTGTAACCCTGTAATACATGCTATTTTTATTCATGCAAAGCTACAAAGCATTATAAAGAATATTAAGTACTTAAAGTGTGCACTGTGGAGCTCTGCATATATACTGTATAAGCATATGAACAAAAGTGGTAAAATACATTAGAATTTATAAAAGTCTACTCCTTAACCTCGTAATTTCCTCAATTTATCTAGAGTAAATTAACTTGCATGTCTGGCCTCCATCTTCGTCACATCAGAAGTTTAGTTTGCCTTACTTTACCCCAAATATTATAATTTGTTCATCCCCATGGCAGAAACATGTTTTTTGGCAAGTTTTTGGGTAGAAGTTACACTTCTCTATCACCTCCTGTGGAATTAAGTTTTTTTTTGACATGCCTGGAGTGATTTCGGCACATCCAAGCAAAAGAGCTGACGGGGTCACCATCCTGAGAGCCTCGGCCCCCTTTCCCCTTACATTTCACCCAAGCCATCTGCACTTTCTTCTACCCACCAATTCAGCCACTTCTGGGCTGAGAGGGTCTCTTGTTTTGGTTGTGAAAAATCAATAGCCATTACAGTAGGGAGCGAAACAGAGAGAGTGAGGGAGGCAGGGAGACAGACTGCTATCCCTGTCAGTCTGACCCTGCCTGACGGCTGTCATCTCCCTTAATTGCTTTGCTAATATCATCCCCACTCAGCCTGGATCTAGGTCAGCAAGGCCCTTCTGCTGGAGCTGACTGGAGGCTGTCCTCCTCCATGATCTCTCCCTCTCTCTGCCTTTTTTTTTTTAATTTTTCCCCTTCAGGGCCATCTCAGTTAGAATAAAAAACATGCAGTAGGAATACGAGAAAGATGCGTCGTTTCTTGTTCTGAGATGACCCCGGTTTGGATTAATTCAATCAAAAACCCCGGCAGTAGATAATCATTTATGCACCCTGCTCTATTCTGGGATAGGAAATAGGCTTGCCAGAATTAACCTTTTATATTTCCCTCAGGTGACGCAAGATCTGCTTTTTCTTTGTCTACTAGCTCTCTGCTGTTTGCACCTTCAGGTCAGACTACGAAACTTCTTAGTAACTGAGAGGCTTAGCATTGATAACTGCAGCAAATAAACCTGTTGGCTGTTTGTTTTATATGTTTGGATAATTAAGATGGTAGAATCAGCCATTTCTGTTAGTCGCCCAGTGGTTTCATCAAAACAAGGCTTAGCGAGACAGAAATGACTATAAATGTAATGCAGTTGACACAGTAAGGATGAACTGTTACTGCTGTCATTTAGGCAGGGTAAAGTTGTTTTCACTGCAGTCGGAAACTTTTATACATAACCATTTATTTAGTAGCAGTTGAAAAAAAAAAAAAGCCTATTTGTTTGACAAGGATGGGCAGGATGATATGTCAGAAATGAAGAATCAGCAGCGGCCCTCTGTTTGCGTTCCTTCAAAGTGATGCTTTAATAGAATAGATGCACGGAAACCATTTTAACAATGAGAAGTCTGAGACAGGCTTTATTCGTTGTGTCAGTAAATGTTAAAAAAAAAATCCTAAGGGGGGTCATGATAATTACGAGGTGGAACATTTCTTTCGGTCTGAATTTCTGAAGTGTCATCTCTTTTCTCCTTCACTCATTTAAAGCTTAATGAAGTCTGGAAAGCCAACTGCATCCGAGGTATCGTTCCAAACAAACAGAAGAATTGACTGATTTGAGACGGAACACCACAATCATTTTTTTTTTTCTTTTTATATCAAAAAACACTATATTTTTGTTGTACAGCACAGCTCTCTCTCACTGCTGCAGCTCCTCTTTTCACCTTGTGTTCAGGTCTCTGTTTTAGCTGACAGAGTGAATCATCTTTCCTTCTGTACTCTTTGATTCCACTCGCACATGCCAGTAGCTCAGGTCGTAGATCATGTCAGTTAGAAAAGTTGTTTCTCCATCTTTGGTCAGTTACAAGGCAGGATTAGCCAGGAGACTTCTTCTAAACGAGGGCGCACATGTAAGTACTTCTTTTGTAGATTATTGTGAACTTGTGTGTGTTGTAGCAGTGCTTTGCCATTGAGAACGAGCTAGCATGCTAACGCTAGCGCTAGCATGCTAACGGTTGTGTTTAGCCCGTCGTTTCGGCTAGTTACGTAACAAGCCCTGCAGATTTTGAACAGCTCACCCAGAGACTGAAGGCAGGACACATTCAGAAACCCGTATCTCACTCAGAACAGCATGGATAGATTTTTTTCCAAGTGTGTATGCGTGTGGAAGCACCAGAGACACAAAATAACACCCCAAATCCCAGAAAAAGTGTTTTTTTTCATAATATGGGCACTTTAATTTTCCCTTCCAACTTTACTTGGCAAACTCCGCTGGCTAAAGGAAGTAGGCACAGTGGAGTCTGTGTATCTTGGGGAGAGGGAGAGAAGATTATGCGAATGTTGCAGATGAAGCACAGACCAGCTGTTTTCTGCCTCAGGGAAAATGGCAATATTTTGTGAGTGTGTTACGGTTTAAGGCATTTTTCGTCTCTCCGTTTGTCCAGTGTAGCTTGTATTTCTGCATACCTGTCTCACCTTTTAATACTAGTTTGAATAGAAATACACATTATGTATGTCTTAAAACGAATACTACAGTAGAACAGTAGTATTGGAATCATGAATAGTTATGACCAAATCTGCCCAGCAACCAGGGCCCAAACTCATCCTGTCACACTTGAACACAACAAACAAAATAGATTAATAATGGAGCTATCTGTTAGAAAAAGCAGTTCCCGTCACTGTGGTGTGTGAAAGCTCGGCCATCTTGGCTGCAGCTTCTTCTCTGTTGTTCACATCTACAGTCGTGGCTACAGGCTGCCATTTTAAACAAGGTAGCAACGCACGGATGGGGAATGAGGGGCTAGTAATTGTGTCAGCGGCACAGCTCTAAACCGGCAACTGTCAAGACCTCATACTTTCCCATGCTCCCGCTTTAATGGAGCATGTAAGGGCCAAGGTGTGCTGCCCCGGCCCTCAGCCTAGGCTCTGTTCAAATGGCCTCCCGTCCTTCTGTGAGAGGCACTGTGGAACAATAAGCCCAAGGTGGAGCAGCTGGAGAAAGCATTAGTGTAAGACCCTTCCTGCAGGTCGTCATTTCAGCCTCACTGCTCTCCGTTTGCTTCCACAATAAGACTCCTCTTTTCACGACCTATTACGATAGCAATAACCCCGTCTTGTGCCTCAAGTTGTATTGTTGAAATTCAGTTTAAATGTACAACTGATACCTATGTGTAGCATTCACACCTTCAGGTGTGAATGAGAATTTGTTTGCCTGGACACTGGTCTCACAGGGAGGGATCAGCAAAGTTTTTGGTGGACTGTAGGCCTGCACGATAATAGAAAAAACTGACATTGTGATTTTTTGTTTCCTGCAACATATATTGCGATATGAAAAAAGACAAATTTTTACATCATGACATGATGACATATTTGGAAATAATAAATCATTCTCAACTACTGCGGTGATTTTGTGTGAGTGCATCTACATAGACAATAAAAATGAAAAAGGAACTTTTCTAATGTGATATGAACCATTCTTTGTTGGACTTTAATGCTTTACAAACACCAAAGTAAGTAAGCACTGTGACTAATCTTCTGAAGTGATTTTTGGAGGGAAATTAGGTAGAAATACACTGGTTGACTGACATGATACCATTGTATTCATATAATACCATCAATCCTGGCTAAAGCTTCCTCTAAATTTCAGGTTGTGGTCGACTAGCGGGGCCTCCTTGTTTGTTAGATAAATTGATCAACATTGATTGAGATTGGTGGTTCGCTGTGCATGCAGACCTGCATGTCGCACACTAGCAACAAACTGTATCCAAGAACACTTAAATCAGTGTAAATTACGTTATATCAGACACAGACCTCTGTTGTAGATTAGTTTCGTTTCCAGCGTCGCGGCTCCGAACCGTAACATTAGTTGGGACAGACGCCTTAACTATATTAGCTTTAGCCTGGCTGGTAGCAGCTTTCTGCGGTGAAAAATGGCTGGGAGATGTGGTGATTTGCAGCGTACATAAAACACTGACTACTGTATCTTCACTACCCATCGAAAGCATGTGCATCACTGTGTCAGCGGCACCTGCCGCTTACGGTACTTTTCTACACACAGAGAGCCTCACTTCCAAAAACAAACCCTGTTGGACTACGTTACGTCACATACACACGTTGCCCACATGGCTACATGTCTTAAAGGGGAAGGGTTGGCCGGTAACAATCATGTAAAAGGAGAACGGTGAAAGTTTACTTTTCTATCAAGCAGCAAAAAAGTTTTGGCGTCAACATCGCAACGTCCTGCACATCGCAATGTAGACGATGAAACAAAATATCGTGCAGCCCTAGACTGGGCTGTAATCCTCAAGGGGGCAAGCTTCTCTCCACGGAGAGAAGCTGGCGCTATGGCGCCATTTTTATGCTACCAAGCCATCACCCCCCGTCAGCATTCCATTGACTGCCATTCATTTTGACGTCACTTTGACAGCCAATAACTTTACATCTGAAGCGTTTGAAGACTTTATTTGTCCATTGTTTATTTCTAAAGAAACAGGACAATGTATAAAAGGCTCCATTACCTTGTACCTCACGTTATGGCTCCGTAGCAGACGTTTTTATAAAAATAGGCTAACGATTGTGTCATAACCATTATATTAACTAGCATTCTAGTTAGCAATAATTAGCCTGTGCCTATGTTATCTCCTTACATATACCTACGCTCTCCGTCTCTGCAAGATTCAGAATGATTGAGATTTCTCTTGGCACAGCTACCAGAAGACTTACAACTTTCAGACACGTTGCTCACGTCACATACACGTCGTCAAGCTCAGTTTGCAGCTGCGCAGTAACGCTCAGCCCTCACCGGAAAAGTGCTTCTAATAGACTTCACTCGTCTCCGTCCACAGCAACGGGATCTGTTGGTCCATTTATTTAACTGTCTATGGTAATCCTGTGTCTGTTGGCCCACAGTCGCAGATTCCAAACGAAGCTTCCCTTTATAAAGAGTGAAGGTCCAGCTGTCACCCAAACTGTTTGGTTTGGAGGATCTTGGTAGCTGAATGGAAGCGGACCCTCTGGGTAGCACAAGGCCTGTTGTTTTGGAACTGCTATTGCTGGAAATAATGCCCAGATTTCATAAATCTGTGGCATCACTGTTCAAAACCACATCCAGGCTTGGTACTAATAAGCGTTTGACTCAGAAAGACACATTTCTCATTCACAGTTTCACTGCTTGCTCTGCGCCTGCTTTTTCTACAAAGTCACTCGCTGGATTTCATTGTTATTTGCCGATGATATCAGAATTTTCCCTTCATTACAAATACCAAGTTTATCTATTTAAATATACTGAACTATGATACCCATTTCAAGCAAGTCAGAACAGGAAGTTTTTGAAGACATTTGATCCTGGGGGCTTTGCTGTTGGTTGTGTGTTCTTCTTTGTCAACCCTGTAAAACAAATGTTATCTTGTGGTTCTGTTGAAGCAGTTTTTGTGTTGACAGCGAAATGCTACACATTCAAAGTATTAAGGCGCTACCGAATACCATTTTTTGAGCTTCGAAGTTAGGGGTGTACGATTCAGAAAATGTCACGATTCAATTCGATTCCGATATTTAGGTTGACTTTTCTTTTTTTTTCCCAAGATTATTTTTTTGGGCATTTTTAGACCTTTATTGACAGGACAGCTGAAGAAATGAAAGGGAGAGAGGGGGGAATGACATGCAGCAAAGGGCCGCAGGTCGGAGTCATGGGCGCCCGCTCTACCAACTGAGCTATCCGGGCGCCCTAGGCTCACTTTTCGATTCAAAAACAATTCACAGTATGTAAATGTAGTTACTTTTCCCATGTGTGTGTGTGTGTGTATTTTTTGTTTCTAATCTACATCTCTGGTATTGAGAAAAATAATCTTTTGCAGGACAAATAAAACGGTAATGAATCTTGTCTTACTGCAACAGTTTTAGCCAAGAAGACTGCAGAGAGCAGAAATCCAGGAAACTGTGCCGGTGCTTCCAACACATTGTTTTATCGCTCTCTATTCTGTGCCCGGCCAGCAAGCAGGCTCGGTTGTGTTCTCATGGCGATTAGCCAAAGCGTGTCTGGTGGCGCTGCTTTCGCCACTCACTCTGGAGCACCATCTGCAGCTCGCTGCCTCAGTGTTTGCCTCACACTCCCAATTCTATTCAGATGTGAATGCCAAAACAATCAGATAGGAAGACATTGACATGAATACTCTGAGGTTGAATTTGTGAGTCAAATTCCCCCCTTTGCTTCCCTGCATCCTGGTAAACACATTTTGAAATTGAGCTTGATGAGTGGCGTCTTCTTTGCCATGCAAGGCCACAGCCTCACAGGGGAAAATACACAGCGGTATCTAGAAGTGAAGATGATGACTATAAGACTATATTAGGATGATCTTTCCATTGCTTTTCAAATGGCTTCAATTTTTTTTTTTGGAGCCTGGATTAGTCTACATGTGTATCTGCAGCAAACTGCCAGACAGTTATCACATTCAACATTGGCAATTGACTCCCATCAGTCTGTAGATAGGAGTCGCTTCACCCATAAAAGTGTGTAACAAAGAAAGAGGCATGTTTTTATTTTCTTATTAAAAGACACCAACCCAGCAACACCTTTTTTTTTTCTTTTTTTTCTTTGCTGCTTATTCAGGCAATTCTGTGTTCCCTAGCTCATGTCAAACTCAGGGTCATGTGCTTGTCAATACTTGAAGCATGAAAGGCAAAATGAAATTGCTTCAATCAGTCCTTGATCATTTTTATATGGAGAGCTGTGGGGAAACGGTAGATAAAATGGAATAGTTAATAGTTATTGTATTTTACGATGACAAAATTACTGTTTATTTACATGGAGTCTGGTGGCTTTAGCAAACAATATTGAAATCCTTTCCATAATGTTGTCAGACACTAAGAATATTAATCTGAGCCTGTCAGCGGCAAAACGAGCACTTTTGTGAACGTAAATACAAGCTGGACAATTGCCCTATTAACTTACATTGTAGCTTGTTTCGCTGCTGCCGACTGCAGCAATCTGGCTTAACACTGGATCAATGTCAAAGATTGTTGTTCCAATCAGTCACTTAGACACAAAAACATAGGAAAATAGGGTCCGGGTTGAAAAAAACGGTGGTTACCATTTAACTCAAAGCACCATTGTGCCTCATAACAGCCTCACAGAACTGCTAGCATGGCTGTAGCCTACTGTACACGTCTTTTTAATTTATCAGTAATAATTTAGCTCCAGCTTAAAATATTGACCTTCAGCTATTTTTCATGTTATATTTTATTTATTAGATTTTCAGTTTCCTTCCTGCACCATTTACTAAAATATATAGAGTCATTGCTCTTGGAAAAATAACCAATAATAGTTTTTTAGACTGAATACAGAATTAAGAGAACATGTAATATCACGAGTCAATCAGCATTCAAAAGCTCATTCTCTACCTTATGTGTCACAGATCACAGAAATGAGGTGTTGAATTAATGAGGTTTTTATATTTTTATTCTCACTTTGCATCCGCCAGATTTGATTTACTGGGCCTGTTTAATATTGCAACAACAATACATCCATGCAATGACCCCTAACTTTGTACATTTTAATGTGACTTGCGACCCAGACGGAGAAGTTGATTCAATGTGATATTTAATAAATGAACAACAGGACGGTTCTTTTTCTCCCAAAAAGTCTTCAGGTCACGTTGGATAGATGTGTCTCAAATTATATTTTATGATTGGGCTAATTGAAGTGGCCAGTCGTTTTAATGTCTGTGGCAGGCGGCTTTACTACCTCCTTTGAGGTGAACGGGGAGAGAGTCACATCGTGGAAGGACAAGCAGTTTCCTTCATTACTCAAGTCCTCACCCTAATCTCATTTTCTACTTGCGACCAGTCAAACAACCTTTTAGATTTGGTGAAATTTCAGGTCTCACAGGCAGTTTTCAATTAGAAAGGGGCGGAGAATGAAGACATTACATTTCTGTGTCTTATTAACCTGAAGGTTGAATCCAAAGCCATGCCATTTATTGCTGTTTAAAAGCCTTGGGTATATAACGTCTTACATTTCTTCATAGATTTGGGACACATATTAGATTAAGGAACCAAAATGTGGAAGCCAGGAACTCTTACTGTTAATAATAACTAATTTGAGATTCTGCTAAATTATGTTTGTTTATCACATAATTAATTACCACCATCACATTATAGCTTGTCTTTACGACAGCAGTCCATGGACTTGTCCGTTCTTGCTTTGAGCGGCTCGGTTGCTTTAGTTTCCCCATGGTTGTGATTTGATATGAGATTCACCAGACAATTTCCAGTTTATTACTGCTGTGTCCGGGCAGTCCCTGATAAGATTAACCAATGTCTATGAATCATTGCTGGAGAGTATTTGAGGCGCTGGTCAGCGGCTGAACATGTACATCCAGGATTGTTCACAAGAGCAGCCCAGTGCCCTTGTGATATGAGCAACACTTGACAGAGACTTCCCCTGACTACTGATGCAGGACCGCTGCGAGGACGACGTCTTTCTGTTCGGGTATTGGCCGAGGTTCGGATTGAGTGCTTGGGTGTGATGATCCCTGATCTGTGGAGAAGGCGGTGATGTGCCTGTGGGGAAAACGCTCTCCGGCCCCAAACCCAATTTCCACTAAAAGATTGAGGAGGCTAACATGCTCTGGCCAAGGCGGCACTGAACTCTTTTTCTTTTCTTGTCTTGTCTTGTCTTGTAATCACATCAGGCTTTTAATTCTTTCATGAACTAGTCTCAGACCCTTTTTTTTTTATAAACATTTCATGAAGAGAAAGGAGATGAGAGAGCATGTAATTGCCGCTTTGGTCCCTGGAAATCTTGGCAGCATGCTGCATTTTTAGAGGAGTCTTTTGTTTTTACCGTAACGCTTCTGGTAATTATGCGAAGGGAGGTGTTGACTTTGACTGATGGTTTACCCTTCCAACACTTGAAAACATGTGCATCCACATACTGAGAGTTAATGAATTATGTATTGGTGCGCTGGAACCAAACAAATCAATATAAAATGTCTAGCTTCAGTATTGACCAGAAGTTGTGGTACACATTGGCCATCAGGAAGAAATCACATTGAGGTACACAGTATAAGTTATTAATGGCAAAATGTGTTGCATGCAAACATGTTTCCTCAGAGTGCGCTATGCACAGCTACATGGAGCTTGATATGTATTTGTTCATCTCGCACTGAAGTGAGGGTGAGCTGCTCTAATCCACATATATATATAGATGGATGGACATCAGATCTGTCCATGCTTACATCATGCTCGTCTTGTCTCTGTCAGCTCGGCTTTGCAGACCTAATCCTGACAGGTGAAAGTGTTGTTCGTGCAGTCAGTGTGGGCTGTTGCCTGTGATAGAGATAAACTGTCTTGAATCAATAAGCTTTCAGCGCACAATTCCCCACCTTTTTTACCTTGAAAAGGTCCGAGAGGCCTGGTATTTTAATTCCTCATTGTTTAGTGTGTGTCGTGTCCAGCTCTAATGATCTGGCTGGGAACACCACCAACACCAGCAGCAGCAGCACCAACAGCAGGCCTTCTCTCTCCTTTTTGATTGGCTCTGAGATTTCTTGGAAGATGGATGGTTCTAACGTCCTTGACTGATTTGCAATACGCGCTGCCATCCCCTCCCCTCTATCCTGCATTTCAAATCACTGTTCTCCGTTTGATGGCAGGCAATTACAGGAGATTGTTTTTCTTTTGTTGTACACGCCGGTCGGCACAGTGCCCCTTTTCTTCTTGGAAAGCAGTGCCCTGTTCTTCTACTTGACAGATGCACATAGCTTGAAGACGAGCAGGATTTGACTGAGCAAGCACAGAGATTGATAGGAGGTTTCCATACAAGTAAATTGAGTCCAACGTGTATGAAACGAGTGGTCTTCGCGGTGTGGGAACTTTAAACGTTCTAAAAGAAGAAGAATTGTTTATATTGGTGGTTGGGTGTCTTGTGATGAACACAACTGGTCGTCTTTTCTTTTTCTTTTTTTCTCGTTGCAGAGTTGTCATGAGGAATACATATTTCCATAGCCTGAAGAAACAGAAACAATTTCACATCACTATTGTTTATTTGCTGTAAGAAGGGCGATAATGGAGGAACTTACCCAGAATAGTTAAGCCAATTACGCTACGTTATTCAGATTTGATAAGAACCTTTCTTCTAATTAAAAATAACTTTTATAGAAAAAAATATTATTAAATCTCTCGTCTTGAATCCAAACAAACAATGATGAGTTTAACCTGGAGCTTGCTCTTGTCATTTCATGTTTTATGATAATTCCTAATCTTAACCATATCAGTTTTGCAAATAAAGTTAGACCTCTGTTCTGGCACCCCCATCCTCTGGTCGCTGAAATGAAATGATTCGTCTTTTATTAAGTCAGGAGATATGAAGAGCGGAGAATGTGTGAGAGAGATGTGTGGTGTGCTGGGGGGGGGAGGGGGTAAGCTAAGAGTTCATTGTTTACTGTTTTACTGTTGTCTACTTTCTATATTTAGCTAAGAGTTTATTGTTATAATTATTATTATTATTATTATTATTATTTATTTGTTACTTGTTTACTTTCTATATTTATCTAAGAGTTTATTGATTTATCTTATACTCTTTTTTTCAATACTGTGTTTTGTAAGATGCTGGAATCTGCTGCCGGAAATGCAATTCCCTTGCGGGAGGCATCCCAAAAGGATCAATAGGGAGAAGTCTAAGTCTAAGATGATGTATAGCGGTAATGAGTGACGGCAGAATGAGAGGTATGGAAAGCTGGAGGAGAATGACCTTGGCGTTCATATGTGAAGATATAATAATAATAATCAGCATGAGCTCCCAGCACTCAGCAGCAGCATGCCCCTGATGACTGCGCTGCAAACAATGAGCTTCACTGACACAGGGGAGTGTGTAACAGAGATGTGCTTCAGCTTCTTCTCTTTTTGGTGGGCTCTTTTTTTCTGTTTTTTTTTCTTTTTTCTGTGTACAATACAGACCCCGCAAGACTTTCCCAGTGAAGGGGCCTCTCATTAAAGAAGTATTTTACTGCTGGAAGGAGGATCTTTTCATAAAACTATGCGGTAGAATGGCGCCAACATTTTTAGAAATTGTGCTACATGACCAGAGAAAACGGAGAAAAGAAGCTGTAATGTTCCCTTTCGCTCAAAAGGTAGAAAACCTACAACTACAGTACCAGAATGCATTGCACCGCACATTAGTATAATACAAAGTTGGTTAAATATCTGCCAAGTATCCCTTTAAAAATGGCCGCTGCACCATCACCAAATAACATCCCAGACTAAAGCTGTTCCTGTGATGTATGTTTACAGTAATAGCACATTAGAATCCCACACTAATATCATTTGTTCTCAATTTGGAGGGGGGGGGGGACTAGTTGATAGTCAAGCGGTGATGCCCAAAATGTAATGATCAGCAGGAACACACCAACCAGTCGCCTTCAGTCCTTCTAGCTTATTGATATTTATTCGGCTCATAACAAGTGTGATTTTGTTTGATATTCAAAAAGCGCGTTTGCGGGATGTTAACAGTGGGGATGTAGAAGTCATGGCGCTCTGCAGTGTTAGCAGTCACCCCAACAGTCCTGGTGACATTCAGCAGTTGGAAATGGCATTTGTGACATTCACTGAGTGAGAATAATATATTCACCTCGGTTGGCTCATGTAGCCCTCACCAGAGCAGGCAGCAAGCATTCTCGCACTGTCAACAACTTGCTGCATGATTTTATTACCACAGATTGGAGTGGATAAGCCAGCGATACAGGGGTCATGCTTTAGTTTGATGTTTAGATAGTTGCTATATAGGCTGTTTTTTAAAAATCTTTAGATATATATATGTAATATACACAAAGTGTTTTCACACTTTCACATTTGCGATGTTTTTGTCTTGCCTTTTATCGCACTGCACCAAGGTAGATCCACTTTAACCCACGCCAGAATGCTGCGAAGATGTGGCAGTAGGCTATTACTTTCTGACATATTGCAATGCACATGCCATTTAACATTTCATTCAAATGATGTACAGGGAAGCGTTGCCACATTCAGCTTGTCACAAAGAGCGTTTCCTTTTTAATGTTTTCTGTTCCTCACGCTGTACTAGATGACAAAATGGCAACCGCTGCCATTCACGTGGCGCTTATGTGGAAGCCTGATGCCAGAAGTTTTTTATTTACGGTCGGCGTACAGCTTGAAGAGTGCAACACAACCACCTCCTACAACCGTGGGAGCGGAAAACAGCTGTTCACCTTCAGCCCCATAATCCAGAATCCTACAGCTGCAGCATAGCCTTCAGGGACACATCCTTAATGATTATACCAGTGGTTTGATCCCATGTATACTTTCACAAAACATAGCATACATTCAAAGTTTTTGGATTAAATCTCCTCCTTCCGGGGAGCCATTGGTTTCAAATTTGAAAATGAACTCGCAGACTTCAACTTAGCTAGAAATAAGTAATCCATCACAGTGAACTTTTTATCGCCGTTGGTGTTTGCCAAAGTTACCTCTTCACTCTCTCTGCCCTCATCCTCCATTTATAACTCCCTCTCAGCTATACCTCAGGACTCCTATCCATTCATAGATATTCCTGCCTCGCTCTGTTATCCTCTCTGTCTAAAATCTGAGAGCCAACTCTTTCCAGGTTTGCTTTATCCAATTGTGTAAGCATTCAGCTGCCACTCCTCTCACTTACGTACATTGGATACAATTCCCTTTATTAGTCCCAGTTGGCAGCATGTTTAATGCAACCCTTCCTTGTGCTGACACTGATGCCGACATCCAACCACCACCTTCCCTGCCACGCCAGCAGGTCAAGTGCCCAAATCCACATTGCATTTTTTTTACAATGTCCTACGCTCCTTTCTCCTCTGGTTTTGATTCTTCTGACAACATGAATGCAGCATTTTTCAGCAGCCGGGTCTTACGTGTCAGATATTGTGTGTCCTTGACCACACGCCAACAAGGAGAGTTTACAAAGTGGTCCCTGCTCTCAACTGCATTATTAACACACAACAATAGCATGGCTTTGGCTTTGCTCACCGTGATGGATGGCCTATCACAAGCAAGGTTCGCGGCTATGCAGTTAGATCTTTGTAGTGAATTGAAGTAAATGTAAACTATCCCTGAAAGATAGAAAATCAGTGTGAGGCTTTGGCAAGCACTTGCCAAACATTTTTTATTTGTACTTGTACAAAAGCGAGCTTAATCACCAGTATGATCCTTTAACTACCAAATGTAAGTGGGGATACAGAGTACCTTTGCACATTTGAAAATAGATATTTTAGTCAAGAAAACAAGCACACTTATTGTTAGGAATACAGAGGAGAGAAAATAGATGGGCCTTGTAGATGATGTTGAGAGATGATTCAGGACTTAGATAATACAGTTCTATCCTCTCCACTGCCAACAACTGCTGCTGCAGGTTCCCTGCCGTGCCTGAAGGACGTCGGAGCCCCCTGCGAAGTCCACCCTCTTCTCCCCCATCCCTCCTGCCTGATCACCCTGCAATTAGTGAACTCCCACATTTAATCAGTGCCGTGATAGATGCTGAGGCCTGGAAGAATAAATAGAAGAGAGAAAAGGTGAAGATGGGAGTATTGCTTCCATCTCTGGCTCCGTCGTGCTACTGTAGAGCTGTGATTGAGTTGGCCAATCAGCGCTTGCCAGGCTGCTGTATTGGAGTAGATTGAAGGAGAGCAAGTACGAGTAAGAAAAAGAGAGACCAATAGAGCTTGATTGCACTCGCAGCTCAAGAGAGTGCAGCCTATTGTATTTACAAGCCTAAGCATGTATACATGTGCTCTCCTCTCCCCTCCATTCCTGCTCCTCCACCCGCGGATTGAGAAGGCGTGTAGCGCTGCGTCCACAGAGGGTTCTCAGCACCACTGTGCATTTTACCGCTTGTAAAGCAATCATT
Source organism: Gymnocephalus cernua (assembly GCA_023631565.1). Lineage (NCBI taxonomy): Eukaryota > Metazoa > Chordata > Actinopteri > Perciformes > Percidae > Gymnocephalus > Gymnocephalus cernua. The sequence continues at coordinate 17,541,955 of CM042440.1, forward strand.
TCCATCCCCACTCCCGCCCCACCCTCCGGCTGCTGGGACTGCTGAGTCAGCTCACCTTCATATGGAGAGCGGCTCCTTCAACCGAGACATTATTGATTTGCCCCTGTTTGTAAGGGGGAAACGTTCCCAAACCTCTCAGGCCAATTTTTCTGCGCTGCACAGCCTGGAGCACTCACTGCTGGGCATTGGATTGAGATTACTACCATTACTACCATCACACACATGTAGCACACATGCGTTAAGAAACATTATTAAGCGATTAGATTGGAGCAAAAACACCATGAACACCAACACATTTACACACATGGATACAGAGGCACGTCCCCACAACAATACAGAAATGCATACAGTGCTGTATTAGTGGTGCATCAGTCGTTGGGCAGCAGCTGTGTGAATGCTGACTTAATGTGTGTGGTGAACACATGAGAACCACAATATTTTAGTTTCTTCTGTAGCACATTCATATATATATACACAGTATATCGTTTTTTTGTTCCTTCAGACTAGCGTGCTGTGAACTAAAGTGTTTAAGATCTGTTCATTACAACATAAGCTTCATACTAAGGCAGCAGATTTTGTTTCTCTCCTACCTCCAATTTTCTTCCACCACTACCATACTGGTGGGAGTATTCACACTCTCTCTCTCTCTCTTTCTCTCTCTCTTTCTCTCTCTCTCTCTCTCTCTCTCTCTCTCTCTCTCTCTCTCTCTCTCTCTCTCCCTCTCTCTCCCTCTCTCCCTCCCTGAGTCACCGAGAGCACATTTCACTAGAGCACACACTTTACTTCAATGTGGGCCCGAGCCAGTGAGCTACATCATTGCTTCATTTGGATCAAACTCCAGAGCTCAGGAGTCATTTATCTACATAGTGTGTGTGTGTCTAACCTTCAGGCATCCCGCTCTTCGCCACTGGGAGAAATCAATGCCATGGTGTAGAACAAAGAGAAAACCCCCTCTGACTTCACCAAGGTAGAGATTTGAATAATTTATTTGTTATTCTTCTGCCATAGACAATTCATCAATGTGCAGACATTACATTATTTTCAGGGCTGTTTTCTGTGGAAACTTTTTTTGTAGTTTAGTCTTTTTTTACTGTTTTATTTCTTCTCATCTGCTAGATAAGATCTATGATGAGTGTACTTTGAACACCTTGAAGTAGTTGTGTGTATTGTAGCAGACAAATCTATAATTGCCTTTGGGGGAAAAAAAAAAAAGATTAGAAACTTTTTTTTTTAGTTTTTAAAAGGAGGGGCTTTACTGTGCTCTCATACTGCCCAATTTGCGCATTTATTTATTTGACAATAGTTGCATGCCCCGATATTAAGGGTGTCACGATTTCGATTTTAAATCGCAATTCATCGAAATTAAGTCACAATCTTGAATATCGAATAAAAAAGATGGAATTGTCGATACTGCCACGTCCCCATGTCACGTCCGGTCGGCTTGTTACCGTGGAGTCTAATTACCATGTATTAAATGGCTCGACCTCTCTTCATTTGCATCCACCTCTGTTCATCTTCTGTCACTCTTTACTCAGAAGATTTTTGGGGGGCAAATATCACACTTGGCAGCGCATGTGTGCCTCTCCAATCAGTCACCACGGCTTTACAATGCAGATGTTCGATTCTGCTACAGGAGCTCAGTGCATTTTTTTTTTTTTTTTTACGAGTCCATAAAGCATGCATGAAGTACAGCAAATACTATTTGGACTGGTGTTTATGTTTTGCTGGCTCTCTGTGAGATTAATGGTGATCAAATGCAGCCCAAAAATCAAAGCTGCACTAAAAATGTCAGTGTGACGCAACCAAAAACCATCTCCCATGGATTCAGCTTTAACCTCAGCTTAACTTCATACCAATTGAGGGTGTCACGATTTCGATTTTAAATCGCAATTTATCGAAATTAAGTCACAATCTTGAATATCGAATAAAAAAAATGGAATCGTCGATACTGCCACGCCCCCGTGTCACGTCCGGTCGGCTTGTCAAGTGGAAAAACACACACGTGTTGAAGTGCTGCGAGTCAGTCGGCCTCCTCTAACTTAGCTAGAGCCAGTCAAAAGATAACATGGCAACCGCAGATGCTGGAGACCCATTGACAGAACTTGAGCCCCCTCCTCTTTCACTGAAGTGTGTGAAAGTGTGGAAGTATTTTGGATTTTATGTTGACAACGTTGGCGTTGGCGTCAAAAAAGCCACAGTTTGCAAGCTGATGTGCGTGTACCATATTCTGTGTGTTTACCATTGCACATTAGCCTAGCAGCTAGCGGATATTCCTTCTGCTAAAAGCTTTATCCCAACAAAACCGCACGGTTGAATTTCTGCCTGCATGCACGTTTTGTAGCCTAAACAAAATGTAATCGAATCGAGGATTTGGAGAATCGTGACACCCCTACCTGGTATTGTACCTGATAATTCACAGTTTTTAAACCAAGGTCCATTACCACCTCTTTTTGTTTGCATTGCGCCCACCTCACATTCTTCTTTATTTGCCTAAAAGAAGAAGCGTGGTGGTGGTGGAAGAGCACACCTATATAAAAATGTCAAAGAGATTTAGACAGCTGCAAAATTCATGAGGTGGACGTTTGCGATCATCAGCATGTCTGTGTTTGTCTAAGCCTGGACTTTTCCAAAACCTTCTTCAGTACCAGGACTTTTTTGTATGTCCCAATAGTGACTGATGATATCTCACTAGACCAACGACTGTCTGCACTCGCAGCTTCTGAATTTCCTGTCTTGTTTTCTGTAATACACACACACACACACACACACACACACACACACACACACACACACACACACACAGACAGAGAGAGGTATGAGCACGTACACAGACACCCGGTGTCTCGCTATCCTGTTTTCCCATCTCCTGTGACTCCATCTAGCTGGTACTGCTTGAGTGACAGCTCTTGGTTTGTCTGGGTATCCGTGGTTACAGCCCAGAGGCCTGTACCAAGGGGCCCAGACCTGTCAGCACTCTCTGAATCCTGAAACCGGAGATGGATGGCCGAGAGCCACCTCTGCCCTGAGCTCTGTGCTCTGCTCGTCTCTACTGCTCCCCTTCACTCTTTATCCCAGACCCTCCTCCTAAACAGAGCTGTTGTTGGCAGCTTGGTACTGCAGAAAATGGAGCCAAAAATGTCTTGTTACCCCATAGGAGAGGGAAATAAACTTGAGGACAATATAAAGCAAAATAGAATAGTAAAGTGAAGTACAGTTCAGCATAATATTCTATTTGCAATTATTAAGACTTTAAAACTTGGTTGAGTTATTACTGTTATCATCGTTAGTGATAGTTGATACAGTAGGAGTCAAGGACAGAGCAGAAGTCAAGGCACAGCATTTTGTAAGGACAGCTGGTTCTGTTAATCTTGATTCTCGTGCTAACAACCAGGATTAGTCCCAGAGGGAAGCACCAGTAACAACAGATCGGGTGTCTGTCCATCTCCAGTGACCCGCCGCTTCTGCTTTGACAGAGACATGTACGGCGGCTCCGACGCCAGTATTGCCTGACGCTCGCAGCGCCCGAAGTGCCGCAACCGAGACAGAAAAAGAGAAGGGTGATGAAGACAGGAAAGCACAAGTGTGGTGGGGGTGTGGGTTGTTTTGGACCGCCTAGGGCTCAGATGGTTAAGGGTGGTAGCAGTGCTGCCGGAGTGTGTGTGTGTGTGCGATCTCTCAACCAGCTAATGAGAATATTTAACATTTGCTGAGTCCACAGTGTGTTGGAAGTCATTCATCACCCTGCTGATTCCGTTCTCACCAGTTATATGTTGAGTGTGCAAGATGCCTTAGGGCCAGGGGGCGGTGCTAGGAAGGTCCGTTTAATGCAAATAAACAAACCAGGGTAATGGAAGGGACTTAACTGATCGTGCAGGGATCTGCCGGCTGTAGGAATGTGGGATGAGCGAGCATCTGTTTTGATCCTTAACATTTGAAAGCCTCTGTAACTAGTGTTTAATTGATGGATCGTTTGGTCATTTTATTAAGCAATTGCACCAAACACATCTTGTTCTAGCTTCTGAAGACTGCCCACTTTTTTGTCTTATGTCATTGGACATTTTGGTTTTGGACTGCTGAATAAAAACTCTAATTTAAGATGTCAACCTGGACTATACTAATATTACTTTTTATTGCTCAAACTCTTCTCCTATCTTTTAAGGAAACTTAAAAGACTAAGTGTCTACAGCCATGCCAGCTCTGTGCAGATGTACTAAGACACAGCAGTGCTTTAAGCTAACCTCAGCGTGCTAACATGTTTTCTTTTTAGCAGGTATGTTTACCGTGTTCACGATCTTAGTTTAGCATGTTAGCATTCTAACATTTGCTAATTAACAGCCAATGCAAAGTATAGCTTTGGGTTTATGAGAATGTCATTAGTTTTGTATTACTTTGGTCATAAATCCAAAATATTGGACAAATATGATGATGACCTGATGATGGCACTAGATGAAAAATCAGGGAATCACCAAAATGGTTATAATTTATCCTGAGGGGGACATGGTTTGCAATCCATCCAATACTTGTTGAGATATTTCAGTCCGGACCAAAGTGATGGAGTGTTGGCGATGGAGTGTTGGCTAAAGCCAATTAATAGAGTAATCTGTAATGAAAATAATAATAATTAGTCGTAGCTGATTGACACAAAGAAATTCAAAATAACCAACAAGTTCTAAACTCCTCTTCAAGGACCGAAATATCTATCAGAGCCTCTTCAGTATTTCACCAAATACATTATGGTTCTAGTTCAGCTAGATCTTTACAAGCACAAAAACACAATTTGGCTTGCTTGGTTTTTTTTGGTGCTGTTTTTCTACGTGACAGAGCTGAACTACTCCCACCCCCGCACTGTGGAGGAAAAATGCACCATTTCACGACTTGCTATAAAATGTGTGCTTTCCATTGCAAACTCTGCAGGAAAAAAAAACAACAACATAAAAGTGCGGGCAGAAACCAAACATCAAGAACAGATCTCTTAAGCCCATGCCACTTCACGAACGGGTCTCAGGGGCTCCCACAGTTGATCACTGCAAAGGGCTGCTCCATTTTAACTGACCAAACACACACACGGCACTCTTATCACCTGATAAGCGCTCAAAGGCTGCTTCCTCTTTCATGTGCTTTGCTTGGTGACCTTCACATAACCAGCTTACATACACTCACTCAGACAGAAACATGCACCAACACCCGTGCTCACAAAAGACTAGACAGTCCCAAAAGAAAAAAACAAAAAAAAAGAAAGAGCCCATCCTGTGTTCCCGTGACGCGCCAAACCGCTCAGTGACCATGATGTGACCCTACTCCATGCAGACAAGCCCGTGGGGTTATAGTGAGGTGAACGTGCACGTATGTTGAATTTTTAACACGGTGTGTGCCGAGGCTCATACTGTATGTCGCCATGAACTGGTCCCTTAACAGAGGAGCAGCCTTGCACTCTACCTGACCCCCCGCGGTGATGAGCATAACATGAGCACTATAAGGCTGAAGCAGTCCGGCCCAGCACAGCCGAGCACGGCTCAGCTCCCACAGAGGCCCATGACTATTTAATGAGCGTTTCCACGGCGGGGGCCTAGAAACCCTCCTCCTCCTAGCCAGTGTGTGTTGTCTTCAGTCACAGAGAATGAACCCACACCCTGGGAATTAAAATGAATGAATGTTGACAGTGGCAGTGATATGTGATTGTCTACTTCTGAACAGAGGGGACATGGGATGTCACAAAACACTCAGGTTTCTTCTGTTGCTCCGGGTAGATTTAGCCTATTTTTATTTTCCGGCTGATGTTGAATGACACTTTGAAACAAAACCAACTCCCGGTGACCCCTGTCCCTCGTCCATTTTTAATCGCATGTAACAGCAAAAGATCGATTTTGTGCATCGCGTTTCTACTTATGAATTGAGTTTAGCAGGGCAGGTTGTCTGTTATCACAGTAGTTTAAAAGGAAAGAAAAGATTTTATAATGAATCTACGACGGCCATTTTGCATTTTTAATGTTGTCCTGGTAATGAGCATGTTAATCTGTGTGGATATGGTTTGAGACTGAAATGTTTAAAGTCCAGTCTACTGGATAGAAATGATATTATTCTGCAGCATTGTGGTCTTAAGTATTAGTAAGATTTTCATTAAATTAAATTTTCTGTTAAGTCACTATATCGCCGAATGAGGTAGCACAAAGGTGATTGAGCCTATGGCCCACTGTTAAAAGCCTTTGCATTTGCAGTATTACAAACTGTGTGTCTGTGGCGACATTACCGGGAAAATTCTCAAGCGGCGCACAGTTATTTATGCGTTTTCCATCAGCCAGCACTGGTTGGTCCGCCAGAGAACGTAGGCGGAGCTAACACAACAGACTTGATCTTCAACTCACTTGTGTGTTAAGCGGCGTACTGTTTCTTCCGGTCTCTGCTATGGGAAGTTATGTCGAAAATCACACCCGCAACTACCGCTTATCACCATGTGGGGCCAAAACGGAGATCTTCGAGATTGTAACTTCAAATTAGGTTAAGACACTTAGCTAAGCATTTGTAGCTCAATCACTGATGAAACTTTCAGCAAATCATCTATTTTAATAAGTTGCATAAAATGAAACCAACTGAACAGAGTGCTCTGGCCCAATACCTCAATGTGGAAGGGACATTTCCTGTTATGTTTTTTATTTTTATTTTAAAAGAGCTATTCTATCTTTAGAAAGCTCACTCCAGTAAAATCCATGACCAGTATTGACAGAGCATTTGCAGAGAGTAAACAGTAATCGCGGTTGATGCAGCTGTGGGACAAGTGTTTAATGCTTTGGGCTGACTTAACGTGCCATATTTTCATGTGGACCCTTTGCTACTCTGTCTTAGAGCTGCATTTTTTTGTAGGCAACTACACGCTTTCAATTACCTTCGCCTGCAGCAGCGTTTTTTTTAGGTGACAGAGGAAACCAGGGATGAGAGAGGGAAAGGGAATGGGTAAATACAAATGGATGAGAGAAAGAGGAAGTAAGCGGATAGGGAAGTTATGCTCACGATGGGGTCTAGAGGTGCAACGATGAATCGATTAATTGATTAGTTGTCAACTATTAAATTAGTCGCCAACTATTTTGATAATCGATTAATAGGTTTGAGTCATTTTTTTTATTTAAAAAAATAAGATTTCTCTGATTCCAGCTTCTTAAATGTGAATATTTTGTAGTTTCTTCTCTCCTCTGTGACAGTAAACTGAATATCTTTGAGTTATGGACAAAACCAGACATTTGAGGACGTCATCTTAGGCTTTGGGAAACACTGATCCACATTTTTCACCATGTTTTATAGATCAAACAACTAATTGATTAATCGAGAAAATAATCAACTGATTAATCGGCTATGCCAATAATCGTTAGTTGCAGCCCTAATGGGGTCAGTCAGTTAATGGCATTATAGCCAAATCAAAGTTTTGATTTGTAAACAAAAAAGCACGGATTGAGTGCTCTCACTTGGATAGCAAAGGCATGTGGCAGTAGCTGATTTTAAATTCCATACATTTTCGTTAAATATTGTAACATTTGTTAATTTAACTGCACAGACAGTTTAAGCCTGATCTATCAGGTTTTCTCATGTTCATCCCTTTAATTGTAACCAGCACAGCTTCTACGTACCTGCACCACAAGTAGAGCGTTTTCATAAGCACTTATTAACTCAAGCAGATGCTCTCCCTCTCACCTTAGCATGGATCAAAAGTGAGCATCGTGTTTTGAAAAGTAGCATCCATTATTGTTACATTTCACAATTTGAAAGAAATGTTGGCCCTACATTCTGTATCAGTCTGCATGAATTACTGCGTGTTAGACTGGACGACCTGTCTGCCACCAAGGCAAAAGGAAGCTTTCATTCACTAGTTTCTGTAAAATTAAAAGTTATATACTGCAAGTTGAAATTGTGATTATCGTTCTCACTAGAAATATATTTTAAGAGCCTGTGTTTTTCCAGAGGTTATTTTGGAAAACAACTAAGACAAATGGGGACAGCACAGTACTCTAAGGAAATGACAATATGCAGCAGTAAGGAAATTGAAGAAATAGACAAGACATTGGCTGTGTCTCAAACCGCCTACTTGCACACTTCAAACACTTAGTTTTAAGTATAGATAACGCAAAAGGTCAGTGCACTGAAAGTACCCGGATGACCCCCTAAAAACGGTCAAAAAGTTCAGTGTGGAACGATGGACCCTACTCGCACTAAACGGGCGCCATCTTGACTACAAAGGAAAGAGGAGGGACCAGGGACGTCGACCAGCAGCTGATTGGACGGACGCGCCCCACGTGGGTCTGGCTTTTCCCGGATTTCACAACCGAGCATGATGGCGGCTTGTTCAGAATACGATCTCGTATTTTACGAAAATAGTTCACCGAAACGTGTTTCTGAAAACATTTTAAGCGAGAAATAGGCCATGCAGTTGCTGACTCTGTCTTCATTTCAGATCGACAATGGTCACAGCCATTGTCCTTAAGATAAAACCACATCATTACAATCAACATGAGAGTACTTCTACCTTAGTGGCAGCAGTAGTGGTTATACAACTGTAATAATGTTTTTTTATGAGCAAATCACATTCCTCAATATGAATATAACAGAAAGATGAAATGATATCTGTATTGATATAATGACCTCAGTTTGTTTTTCACGAGTCATACTGCACAGCCAGCTTGACATTCAAAAATGTTGATCCATTCAGATCTGGAGGATGCGGGGCTGCGTTGTAACTTCTTCAGGTCCCCTATGTGCTTGTCCCTCGACGGAGCCAATCGGTGCCAAACTGACATGTCATTGTCTTATCCTAAGCCACAGTAATTCATCAGCACTTGAGGCGGCTTTGGCTGATTGCATTTTCGACAGAGCAATCTCCACTATGTCATAGAGAATTTGGCTTTTATAGCAGCATGAAACTTTGATGCCAAATACAAGGGACAGTGGAGGCGAACATGGATAGTTCACCATGCTGGGTCTGATTGCAAATTGAAAATCCTGTGTGTATCTGCGCCTGTGTACAGCTTGTGTACTTCAGTGTGTGCGAGAGAGAGAGAGAGAGAGAGAGAGAGAGAGAGAGAGAGAGAGAGAGAGAGTCAGTGTTTGCACCTCTTGAGATGTGATGTAGTTTTTTTCCCATCTGCTGCTCCCTTGAGCCTTATTTCTTTCATCTCCTGAGATATCCATAAGCCGTAACAAAAATAATGGACACTGCCAACCACATTTCATCTGACTGTCTTGTTTTTCTTTTTTATGTGGTACACAAAAAAATGCCCCTTCATTTGCAATCTCTGTGGCCACAATGGTTGCTTTCCAGTCACAGAGCAGCCAGTTTTAATTAACACAAGAACACCTTTGAGGCTCAACAGACAATGAAGAAAAATGGCAGCATTTTCTAGTATTTTAACATTTTGTGCTTACGCGTGTAATTTGTGGAGGAAAAATAATGAGCGTGCAAAGCATCGCTAAGATTTTCAGCTTTTTTTAAATGTCAGTATATTGCAGGGCTTCGACTTAGCCAGGGGAAATGAGCGTTTCCCAGAAATACTCTGGAGAGCCAGGTTATAACTGCAAAAAGCTGATAGGGTTCAGTATTCAGAGGTAACGTCAATCCCTGGGCCCACGATAATATTTCACTGTCATTTAGAGAAATGACCATGAGAAGCCAGAGGTAAGAAAAGGTTCAATAGCCTGAGGGTATCCAACCTGTGAGTGGAGCCTAACACGCGCTGTACATTTTTCCTATCAGGTCTGCACTACCTTAGGATTATGTTCTTTGATTATGAAAGAAAAAAACCTTAGAACACGAGGGTTTAATGAACGTCATTAAAACAAAACACCAGGCTGCGAGAGCTTAAACTTGTACGTCTTTCCCGCTTTTATTCAAATGCCAAATTATCAGTGTTACACCCACACCTTCGCTCTATGGTTGATTAAATCCAATATGCTCCACTAACTGCTCATACTGCAGTCATTTGGAATTGTAGAGGCTCTTTTACGGGAGGATTTCCACACTGAAGGCCCCTGTGGAACGCAGGTATATCAGCAGGTATTAGTCTTGCCTGTTGTGAAACTCGCCCTGCTTCCGTGCGACAAGTAACAGTGTAGAACAGTGTGTGTATTTTCATTTGGTCGCAGTGATTCTGGGATTTTAAAGGGAGCCCTTCTCATTTCCACTTCGCTGCTCTGGTGTCAGTGCCAGCCTCAGAGCCCATATTCAGCTCTCTGCACAATAAGAGACACTGGAGCGCTAAAGTAACCTCAATAGAGCGTTGTGTTGTGCAGTGCAGTGCAGTAGTCAATCATTTTAAATTCATATTTACTGTAATTCTGGGCTTGGTTTTGATTTCTTATACAGACTGGACAAGCTAAATTCTGTGTTGTCATTTACAGTAATAGATGGGCAAACAGCAGCACTAAAAGGCTCCCCTACCATATCATATGAGTAACAGTCATGTAGTCCGGACACTGCCAGCACTGCTGATTGAATTTCCTCATTATTGCATTATTGCCCTGAAGATGGCTCTTGGCTGTGTGATGTGCTGTGTGAATATGCACTTTATTATACTAGCTAACCCCCTCCACCTCCACCTCGTCCCCTACGGCTCCACCCCTCGCCATGTTTCAACCTGTCTCAGCAGTTTGGACATATTGTAATTGGTTGAATAAACTAATGGTTTTAGTAGCTGATTGTGCTGACGCAGGTTGCTTTGTCCACGGTCTGCATTTCACTGAAGTGAAGTAGCAAACGTGATATTAACCAAATGGATCCATCGCATTTCAGATTGATCTATTTGCTGATCAACTCCAAACAGATCTTTTATCTTTTTAACAACAGACTTTCAATCAATCTCAATAGCATTCACCATATTGTTGTACTTGATTGCATTGCAGGTACTTGGGGTTGGATCGGCAGTGCAATATAAGTGATTCCAAGGTATCCATTACAATATAGTGACAAGGTGGCAGAGCTATTATGAGGATTTTTATTATTTTGACCAACACCTGCAATTCACACAGAGCTGACTCAGACAAAGGAAGCTAGTTTAGATGTTGATATGTCCTTACTACACATGAAGGGTAACATTTAGGTTGGTCCTTTTTAACCCCAATGCAGGAATCATTGGTATGAAGTTAAGCTGAGGTTAAAGCTGAATCCATGGGAGATGGTTTTTGGTTGCGTCACACTGACATTTTTAGTGCAGCTTTGATTTTTGGGGCTGCATTTGATCACCATTAATCTCACAGAGAGCCAGCAAAACATAAACACCAGTCCAAATAGTATTTGCTGTACTTCATGCATGCTTTATGGACTCGTCAAAAAAAATCGAATGCACTGAGCTCCTGTATCAGAATCGAACATCTGCATTGTAAAGCCGTGGTGACAAATTGGAGAGGCACACATGCGCTGCCAAGTGTGATATTTGCCCCCCAAAAGTCTTCTGAGTAAAGAGTGACAGAAGATGAACAGAGGTGGATGCAAATGAAGAGAGGTCGAGCCATTTAATACATGGTAATTAGACTCCACGGTGGCGTTGAGGGTGACCTTTTCGGCTGTGGCCGTGAGTTGTATCTGGACAGAATGGAGCCCTTTCTGTATTAAGTCCAGCGAAGAGACAGTAAGTTGATGCCATAACCCAGGGAGGAAATGATTCATTATGTCAAGCATACACTCTTTTAACTTCCTTATTTATTTATTTTGTCACACACAGCTTTGGTAATTGCATTTTGCTCTCAGGGAAAATGTTGCCAATTCAATCTCTCCCTTGTTTTTGAAGTTTGTTTGGCGCATATATTAATAAATTGAACACGTATTCCTGATTGTACTCTTCCAAATGCATTAGTCATTTTGGAGATAAAACCAATTTCAAAGCTGCTGATGCCGATGGATTTGTCTAACAGATATCTTCCTGTTTGTATCATTTCCTCCCCTTGTTCAAAGTGCTGAATCTATTATTATTATTATTATTATTATCATTATCATTTTATGTTTGGGTGTGATTGCTGCAGTTAGCCTGCCAGGAGTAGTAGTGTAACATTAGCTACTCTGTCCTGCTTCTTGTTGGATTTGAGGTCTACACTCCAACTCCTTTAGCATATCACGCATGTAGCCATCAAGTTCATATTTGCAATAAAGCACCTTATTACAGTACAGTACTAAGTTATGGGGCCTTGCTTCGTGAATGGTTCATTTTAATGTTAAAAAATTATGGAGACTATTAAAAATGTTTAACAGGTTTCTAGGGAGTTTTTATAATATAACAAATAAGCTCTTTAACTATTCTACTTCCCAACTGTGGAACAGATTGCTTTAACACTTTGGTGTGGACCACACTACATATTGCATTAAGCAGCAGCCATCAGAATCCTGTTTTCACCTGAAGCCTGGTCCACTTTCCAAGGCCCCAGCCAAGTTCAAAGTCTGTGTCAATTGAGAACTATTTCAAGCCCAGTCATTGAACATCAGGAAAATACATTCTCTAAAACATTTGCATAGCATTTTAAAATAAAAAGTATGCTGCCATGTACTGACTACAAATGAAATGAAATGAAAATCCTCCCAGAGCGGATTTCTTTCCCATTGCTGAGTGAACAGTCTTACCTTGAACTCCAAAGCCCTTGTACGGAATAGTTGCTGAGACATACATTCATTTTTTTTTTTCGTACGATCGATAAAGATGAGGGAAAGAATGAGGGTGAAAATTAGGACTAAAGAGGACAAAAGGGAGGGAGGCTGCAGAATAAGAGAAGAGAGACTAAATGGTGATAGAGTACTGGTTTAATACTGGGATGAAGGATGAGTAAACCTACAGAAGACCACACAAAGTCAAGCCAACACATACGCACGCTACCAACACACGCTAGCACAGGGAACCACAGCTGTGGCCATTTATTATGGTTTGTTGAACACTAATGCTCACTGTGAGTCTGACCCGATCAAACCTACTTCAGTGGATACAGTAGGTGCAGCAGCTGTAGATACAGCACCCTGTGTGTGTGTGTTCTGCATCCATGTGCTTCCATGTGCACACATGCGTTCATACATGCAATGTGCTGTTACATGTATACACGTATGGGTGGCCATGGGTGTCTATACTGTGTGTGTGTGTGTGTGTGTGTGACTATGTTTGACTGTGTGGCCATACACGTCTGAGACAAAGTGTGTGTTTTATTATGCTGTGTCCTTGTGCGTGTGCGTGTGCGTGTGCGTGTGTGTGTGTGTGTGTGTGTGTGTGTGTGGTGAGGTCAGTCAGAGTGCAGTATGAAAAGTATGTCATCAGGGGGAGGTACTTTGGTCCCTCCTGACTGGTCTTTTCAGTCAAGTGAAACACCAGCACTGTTGACGAAATAACTGAAGCAGAAGTTCTCTCTCTCTCTCTCAATGGCAAACTTTTCTCTCTCTACACACACACACGTACACACACTGACTGTCACTTTGTCACAAGCTGTCACACTATATCGCAGTGTTTTCACACAAGCAGCAAAAGTACATACTCAGAATCGCAGCCACAATCGCGCAGAGTTTTATAGATACAAAGTCGTACACAGACGAGCACGGAATTGCATTGTTGTCCCGAAGAGTCACACATTCTCAGGCTCTCAGTCTCTCACAGCTCTCTCGGATAATATTTTTTTTGAGGGCAAGGAGGTGTCCAGAGGGAAAATGAGCTTATGCAAACGCATCAAAACACACTGAGCTTAATCTCAACTACAAACACACTGTGCGTGTCAGTAAACAGCATTTGTCAATAATAGAAAACGTCCGTCCTTAATGTATGTTTCCAAAGCAACTGTGTTACGGATTGGTCTGTATTGGTATTGTATTTGTCGAAACAACCAACACTGTGTGCCAAACACAAACAGCCACATTAGTGCTGAAATGGTCGATCAATAGAAATTGAATCGACAAAGATTCATCAATTTTGGATTGGATTTGGACTGTTGGTGGGACAAAACGAGCAATTTGAAGCCGCCATCTTGAGACATTTGCTAACTGTATACAGCTACATACCCATAATCACACACCATCAAAGGTATATAAATAACAAGGTAACTCTTTCACTTCAGGCCAAATTTCAACATTTTCTGCCTTGGGCCAATGTTTCCTGGCTGCTCTCCCACTTTGAATAGATAATGATAATAATAATAATAATAATAATAATAATAATAATAATAATAATAATACACTTTATTTATATGGCACATTACTTACAAGAAAAGCAGCACAAAATGCTTTACAAAAAGGGAAAAAAAAGACAATGAACAGAAAAATGGGGATAGAATGCCATAATGAATGAAACGTATGAAATAAGAGGATATAGAATTCAAAGGCCACTCAGTAAATCCAGTCGTAGGAGAGTCTCCTGTATGACGGGGATATTGGAGGGCACATGTGTACTAGTCCTATTTCTGGATTCTCCTTGAGTATAATAATAGTAAGCTGCAGACCTGATGAGGAGGAACAGACATCACGTGTTAAAACATGACAATGAAAAGAGTTCCTTTTGCCTCCAACCCCCCCCTGTACAGCGGCACACAGTAAGATGCACCCAGCACCTGCCTCAGAGACGCTTCCTTGCAGCACCAAGGGCTACTGTAGCATTACGTGTTTTTCACTTCCTGTGCCCGTGTGGATAGAGAGAGCACTGGGAGACGGGAGAGAAAAAGAGTATGAGAGAGTGAGAGTTTGCAGTAAGGGAGACTTTAGTTTCTCCCCAGCTCTTTAGAGTTTCCCTGGTGAGTTGGCTGGCAGCTTGTTTGCTGGCATAGCAGCAGCAGGAGGAGCAGCAGCAGCAGCAGTCGGAGGTAGAGAGATTGCGATAAGCCCCTTCAGAAGCAGACAATAGACACTATAATGCTGTTGGAATTAACGACTGGCATTCCGTCGTTTCTCATCTGATTAAGACCCAGTGACAATCTTCTTGCTACAGTCTCTAGTTGTCACCAGCTATGACTAATGAACTGTGATATCCTGCTCCTCTTTCTCTCTTTCTCCGTGTCTCACCCGCTTCTCTTCACGCTCTATTGATTATTGAAATACTCTCCGATCCCTTCCATTCTTAACACGCCTTCGCAGCTTCTCTCTCTCTCTCTCTCTCTCTCCCTCTCTCCCTCCCTCCCTCCCTCTTTGCTCCTTTTTTTATTTGCCCGTCTGCCGCGCTGGCTCTCCTCCCTCTGCTGTCCTTTATCTTGTACCATTCATTTGGCTAATTTGATATTTGGAGTTGATAGGGCTCTGAATAGAGGCCTTGTGTTTTCACATACATTTGTCTCCATCTCCCGAGCTCTCATTTCTCTCTCCTTCCCTCTCTCCCTCTTTCTCTTCCCCCCTTCCTCTCTTTTTCAGAGCAGCGATAATGAAATCAGGCTCCAGCCCTTCATCTATATTAGCAGCATTTGCGGGTCTAAGAGAGACTAACAGGCTGCTAATTCTCTGCCTCTGATTCGTTAAACAGACAGACATTTGCATAATTTAGCTGCCTGCTTTCTCCTCCTCAAAGGTTGCACGCAGACGCTTCTGTCACTGAACGGAATTGAAAGCTGTCAACATAATGGCTTGTTTGATCAGATTTTGAATATTTGTTTAGAGATCGGTGCAGGAATTACAGAAATATGCCTCTAAAAAGCCATTGATTTCAAAGAAATTAAATCTGCTACACAGAAAGTTCATGTTTTTTTTTATTTTTTTCCTTCTGACAAGTTCACCTAATTCCTTTCACAGTTTTTGTACTTCTCTGATTCGTCTCACCTTTAGGGTCTGCTAAAATATTCACCCAGCCCCCCCCCCCGCATCCCTGAAAATGTGCTCATGTGTTGGAGGGAGAAGGGAATCTTCCTCTTCTGTGATGCTGACAGATATGAGCGGTGGCAGCGCTCTGTGGCATCTCTTTTTCCTTTTCCATTTGAGCTGCGGCGTCGCAAGGCTCACAGCACTTCTAGTGAATAATGTACACATGCACAGTCACATGCACAAGCCACACGAGTTTGCAAAAAACCCACACATTGACTTCCATTGACTACCACATATCATGTCGCTTATCACTCAGTGTGCATACAGGTGTTCCATTAACCTTGCAGGCTGACAGTGTCCCTAGGTAGCTTCATTACCTTCAGCATGATTAGCTCTGAACTAGACTGTTGCTTTGCGCGCGCACACACACACCTACCTACTTCCCTCCCTCCCTCCCTCCCTCCCTCCCTCCCTCCCTCCCTGGCCCCCATTGTCAGAGGGCACCCGCAATGTAGTCATGCTTTTCACCATAGATAAGTGGCTGTGTGAGGGAATGAGAAGTTGTGTGTGCGATTGCCCCCCCCACCGCATAAATACATTAATGAAGAGATGCGGTACCAGGTGCCCTCTGTAAGAAAGAGACAGTGAGGGAAGCCAGTATTGGAGGAAGCGTCGGCAATACGGTTTGGCATTTTAGCGGCCTCCTTTTCCTAATGGCGCGTTGGTCTCGCTGGGATTATCCAGCCGGCACGCTGTGTCACGGTCGTTAAACTGCACTCTGCCGGAGGGAAAGGGCGTGCTGAGAGGGGGACAGAGGTTGCAAGGTGGAAGTGTCAGGAGAGAGTGGAAAATGTTCTCAAAAAGTGCCCGGAGGTATGCAACCTTTATCAAAATGAAGAGGCCTGAGGGAGCCCATGAAATGGCAGCCCCCTAACCCTTCAGAAGGAGCGAGGCGTAGAGGGGTGGAAATGGTGAACCAATGTCAGCAGCATCAATGGAAGAATACAAACAAAACAAAAAAAAAATAGAAAAAGATGCTAAATGTCATGTACAATTAGTGGATCATCATTACAGGTTCAACATTGAACTGTGCATACTAACACATTCGGAAGATTGCACGTTTTTACAATCCAGATATTTCCATCAGCGCTCGTTGTCATCTTTTGAATTCAACTTTACAGGGCAATTAAAAAATGGCTCCAAAGAAAGCACTTTGCCCTACTTGAATGTTCTGGAGGGACTACTTGAGGAAGTGTTCCACTCTCCTCTGATGAAAAATGTCTGTAGAAATGTGTAAAACCACACTCCCTCCAGAGAGCGGTTTGGCATTTTTGTTTTACTGACGTCCCCGCCAGCCCTGCTTTTACAATACCTGTAAATTATTGCTCTGCTCTGAAGCTCCCCCCTCGCCACTTTTTTTCCGCCTCTGTCTCATCCCTCTTTTGTTTCCTTAACTTTTTTCCTATAGGCCTCCCACATAAATCACATATCTGCTTTGCAGCAGTCTTAACATTTAGCTCCACAGTATACAACCACACGAGCAGTGGATGTATCATTTAATCTACACGTTCATTTGTTTTTACTGCTGCTGCTGTCATAGCTGAGGTCTCAGTCCATCCATACATAGTGTATGAATTCATATTGCCCCATGTTTTATTTTGCCTGCTGTACGCAAACATACTCGCTCCCTTCCATTTCTGGCTCATCTGCTTTTCCACTGCTCCGTATGAACCTAGGGCTGACCCTCACAGCATATCAAATTCTACATTTCACAGCTTGTTTTTTCACTGACATTGCTGAGCACGGGGAATATTATCCACATATTTATTCCTCTCTGGATGCAGGCTTCTTTCTGAATTTGTTCTCTACATGCACAGTCGTGTTTGTTGCCACCGGAGGTCAAAAGGCCGCGGAACTGTCCCTATTTTCTTTGCACGTGTTCCATTAGCATCGATATCCCATTCTACGTGAAAAGTGCAGTTAATACCAGGCGAGTAGCTCGGCTTGTTTTATTTATGAACATGTGCCCATGGAGACATCCATTATCTTCACTTTTTACAAAGCCCCAGTGTAGGAACTGGTAGGGGAGTGTTATACAGAAACCCTGTATTCACTGTGAGCCCATCTGATTTAAGCACATTTCTTTATACAGGACCCAGGGGCATTGTGGATTACACCAGAGCTATACCATAGCTAATATTTCAGCATAGGAATATAAAAAGGCATGGTTTAAACAGTTCAATTTTTACATTGGTAATGAGCAGCTGGTTAAATCCTTCTTACAAGGAAGCATTGACAAATCCTGTGCTGTCCTTGGCAATTCCTTTGATGCCAATCAGATGATAGGCTGTCTCTCATTTGATGCAGATGAATCAAAGGCAAAGTGGTTAGTCTTGGCCATGTGTCACATGTTTGTCACATGCTTGGACTTTACACAGATCATTAGACCTACTTGTCATTAAAATGTGTGATGTGATATTTGAGCAACATACAAATGCCTTTGAAGAAGGACGCAGATGGAGGGAGAGCGAGACGCCTCATTTACATTGGTAGTGATGTGCAGCCCTTTGTGGTCAGCTTATTAAGATCAAATTGAGGGAATTGATTGTCGCAGGGTTTGTGGTGCGGGTGGTTTGGCCCGTCAACAGCACTGTCAGAGAAGACTTGTGATTGCAGAGATGTAAGCAGCCTTGGTGTGTCAAGGGGAGGACGACACATCAACTACTTATCTAACAAGCTTCCTGTATTTACAGTAATTACATACAGTCTTATCTACCATCCACAGCATAGCCGTCGCAAATGTGACCAGTGAATGTGACATGAAAAGGAATCATGCACCAGAGGTGTTTTTTTTAAAAAAAATTCAAAATGAATTTAACTATTTGCAAAAGTAAACCTTCGGATGTGGACGACAGAAGTATCAGAGTTGTATAAAATGCAGGGATGATTGAAAGATACAGAGGCCCTCGCGCAGTTGACACGAGTTCGGTAATATTCGCTATATTCGCTATGCTTCCACATTTTGCGTAGTATTTATCAAACCTGACACCCATCAGGCAATCAGCGTCTTTCTCCGCCCATTAGACCGTAAATTGCGCTGTAGCAAAGCGGTACTGGTGCTATGATACGGCTGAGTGCAGACTGCGATATTCCCACTGCTGATGCTATGACTGTTTGAAATTATCCTGATGCCAATATTTGTAATGTAGCGAGGAGTTTAACAACTGCTGGAGTGGAATGTGAACGCTGAGTCGGAGATTCAATGTCATCTTTGATTTCTTCCAGTAACTCTAATATCGCATGGCTGCTTTATCTGTAACGCTTCATGATTTCGTGTTCACTCCACTGACAAAGTGTGATCCTTGTGTTCAAATATTTTCAGCCTGGCCTATGTCTTCGTCTTGCTCGGATTACTGCTGCCATTTCACCAGCGGCACGTAGGCCTACGAGGAAACCCGATTGCGGCTGGTTTAGAACTGCTTTTAAGAATTTCCCCCGCAGAATAGAGGCACGCTCTTACTGGCAGTCTTTGTAAATACCACGGAATATATAATCAGGCGCATATCCTCCCACCTTTCCCCATGACCTTCCCACGAATGCATATTGAAAGCGCAACTTGTCTCTTCTCGCTCATGTGGCAGGCAATCTGCTCAAGTGCGCCCTGTTTGTAAATAGCCCGCATCGGTTAAGTCAGTCTTTGCGACCAATTAGCGCCTGGAAACAGGCGCAAACGGCGTGATAAATCTAGCCCAGAATGTGTTAATGCTGTAGGCTGCAGAAATGCAGAGATAGAATCACAGAATGGTGGGAAGCTGGGGAAATAGGTCTGATGGAGGACTTCAAGCGCCACCTCTGACTACACTCTTTTGAAAAACCAAACCGGATCTGGCATTGCCAAGATATACAGTAAGGGGGAGTGGTGGATCACATGCTTCATAACAACAAAGGTATGCAGAGAATCGAGCGCCCAGTATTCATTATACTGAAGCTAAGGAACTAGTTTTGCTTGTTCATTTCACAACAACAAAATAAAAAATAGTGTATGTGTAACCACAGTACACGTCGATGGAACCATCTTTTTCCTCATCTGCCATCGTTCAGCTGGACTGTGCTTTTGTTTTGCGGTGTCTCATCCGCCAGATTAGAGCGAGTTAACTGGCACATGTGCAAGAGTGGAGCCAGAGAGACACAATGACACCATGACAGCATAATTGTTCAAACGTAATTAGCTGTGGAACTGAAATGTTAGTATATTATATAGCAAACGGATCAGTTATCTGCTTTTGTTCTTTCACGGTCAGAAAAGGGAAGAAACATGCCCATATATACAATTACCCCAGCACAAGGTGATGTCTTCATACTGCGTGTTTTGTCCAAATAACAGTAGACTTTGTTTCCATATATGACAACAGAAATTGTTGACAGAAATGTTTGGTATTCTTGCTTGTAAGATGACTGAAATGATTATTTATTTGTCAAAATAGTGTCGGCAATTCATTTCTGTCATTTAAGTTTTCTGCGGTGAATGAAAATCTGCGAAATTTAGCGGACTGTTTTCTGCTTTGGGTGGAGATGTGTTAACGTTCTGAGTTTGATTTTTATTTTTTAAATGTGTTTAAAATCGGAGGAATTTTTTTTCTGGAAGTTTGTGTCCGCAGATTTCGTGTGGCCCTGCTGATTATCTCAGCTCTTATTTTGATGGAGAGCAGGCTATTAATGTAAAGCTCAGACGTATTTAATCCGAAGAGGGAGTTACTTTTTGTGTTGTGGGATAACTGAGTTTAGCCTGCAAGTTAGTAACATATTCAGCTTACAGTAACACAGGCCATTCCTTCTGTTTCTCCAGACGGTCATTACTCATTTCTTTGCCACTTCACTTCTTCAGGCTTAGATTTAGCTGATATCGTGACTGTTCAGTGTTAAAACGAGTTTATGATTATTAGTGAAAGGGTGATCAGTCTACCTGTATCTTGCACCCTACCTAGAATCGACCTACCCTTTGACAGTTGTCCACTTGTGCGTTGACACTATATGTCACTGGGTCTCATCACAGGCCAGTCGGGCACTTCCATTTAGCTCATACATTTATCTCCATTTGCCCATCCATTAATCTCCCTTTACTGTAACCCATCCGGCTACTGGCTAGCCAAAGCAGATGAGACGCCCCATTACTTATTTAGCACCACTTTAAAGGGGACCCAAGTCAATTGAGAAGCCGCTCTTGTTTACGGTAACATCATTTGCTGACCGGCCTCAAACACAGCTACTGAAGATGAGATTGAGCGAGATGGAATCAAGTCAATAAAAGACATGGAGGATGATGTGACCCGCGGTCAGATAGTTAAGTGAAGGTCAACCTGTCAGAGCATTGTGTAATCTGGTGGCTCTCTGGACGGTGACGGGGAAAGATTTGTGACTCCAAGGTGGAAAAGTTGCCTGGCCTTCAATATCCCCTAAATTGAGGGGACCAGAAGAGCAGAGGGACAGTTTTTACCCCTGTAATGGAATTTTTTCTTATATTATAGTGGATTCTTGTCCTGAGGAGGGCAGGTTTTGATGCATTGAGAGCTCATGAGAAAGGACACACGATAAGCGGTGGTGGTGGGTGGGTGGGTGGGAGGCAGGCTTTTCTCTTTGAGTGTGTGTGTGTGTGTGTGTGTGTGTGTGTGTGTGTGTGTGTGTGTGTGTGTGTGTGTGTGTGTGTGTGTTTCTATGGATAGGCAAGCATGGGCACTTTACCCAACCTAATCATGATTCACCTCTTTTATCTGAGTGCAGACCCAACTGTCCAGGCCTATACATCACAGCTCCCCCAACACACACACACACACACACACACACACACACACACACACACACACACACACACACACACACACACACACACACACACACACACACATCCATGACTCCCCCACTTTCTGTCTTCTCTCTGACCCTTCTTTCACGCTATATATTGCTGTGTTTCACCCTCTGACACTCTGGCAACATATTAAAAAGAGGGATAGTGGCTGCTCTCTGTTATTGCCAGGAAAGTGATATACCATGTGTCCACATTCTCGCCTTATTGATTAAAGAACTATGTGTTACACCTTTTCTCATCTCCCTCGGCTTTCTCGTTTTCCCTCACTGTCACTGCCTTTCCTCCTCTTGTTCTCCTCCTCTCCTTTCTCTCCTGCTTTTATCTCTCACTTCACTTCCACTATCTCTGATGTTGCCCAACAACCTCCACCTCTCTCTCTCTCTCTCTCTCTCTCATCTATGTTGGCCCTGGTACAGCTGAGGCATGGGTAAGGCAGGCAGGGAGGGAGAGAGCGAGGGAACAGGAGTGTGAAAATAAGAGAGACATAGAGAGTGCAAGAAAGGAAAAATATTTTCCCAGTGTAATGCTATCTAGCTCAAGAGCACAATTCATTCATTCAAATAATCACAAGCAAAAAGATGGAGGTGAGGCAGGTTTGTGGCATATTAATATAATGCGTATAATAATATAATTGTCTACACATTCTTTTTTTAAATATGCTCAAGAAGTCAGAAATAAGACTACACATACACCCTCCTATATCATTATACTGTAGAGCCATGTACTGTATGATGTGCTCTACAACATATTGAACTCATGTTTAGGCCTGCAGGGAATGATTATTTTCATTTTTATAAAAGAAAACCCCAAGATAATGAATGTGCAGTTGTTCAGTCCCTCCAGAAAAACGCGATTATGCGATCGCAGAATTCAATGCATAATCAGCCAAAGTCCGCATATTAATGCGGGGGCCGCATTTTTTCAAATACGCCGCACTTTCGCCGCATAAATTACCGATTTCCGCGCAAAATATGCGGGGCTTGCATGATTTCATAATCCCCGCATTTTCGTTGCAAAAAAGTCACATATATCTCAGCAGAAAGTTGAAAAATGTTGCGTTTACTTCACACAAGAGCAGCCATTTTCCCCTGTTGCCATGGGAACGTTATGAAGTGACGTAATTTCACCTACTGAGAACGTTCTCTTAATACATCCATGACTGAGAACACTGTGTTGGGGGAATCACTTCTTTTCTCTTTTTCATCAAACTGCAGTTTTTGCAAGTTCCCGCAAGTTCCCGCAATTTTTGCAAGTTCCCGCATTTTCATCGCATAAAATGGCATAAATATCCCGCATATTCCATCGCATTTTTTAAGAAAACATGCCGCATAATCAAGAATGTTTGCCCGCAACAATCACAAAAAAACGCCGCGTTTTTCTGGAGGGACTGGTTGTTATAGTTATAAAACTGGCAATAGGAGTGCATCTTTACATTTGAGGGACTCAAACATCAGCATGTTAGCATTTTCATTGTTAGCATGTTAGCATACTGATGAAAGCAAATAGTGTTTTGCGACCAAATATGGGCTAAACTAATGACATTCCTTAGCCTTAACTCTTCTTTGAGTTCAGTGCTAATTAGCAAATATTATTATGCTAGCACTCTAAACTAAGATGATGAACATGGTAAATATTATGCTAATCAATTATTTCAAAGCACCGCTGTGGCTAATACAGCTTCACAGAGCTGCTAGCATGGCTGTAGACTCTGTCATGTCGCTTAATAAATGACTTTTGTGATTAATTGCTTATCTAAATCAATACATTTTCTGCCCATTATCTAATCGATGAACTGTTGCATCGCTGGTCACATTTCACCCCATCCATATGAGACTGCTGTCACAGATTGTCAGAGTTACGTCAGCATCTATACCTGCTAACACATCACTGCCAATCCAAATAGGTTAGCTATGCATAATTACATTACATCAAATAACTACCAAATCAATTTCTCTCTAACCTGCCTACTCGGGATCTCCTTCTCTTATGTTTTTTCACTTTACGTCACTTTTGTTTTCTAGTCGAGTAGAAAGTAAACGTTCATAAATGTAATTTTAACCACGGTAGCATTAAATGAAGTTTCCACCTTCCTAAATCGGGGCAGTGTCCGACCTTCATCCAACCAGTTGGGTGGGAGGAGGGCCGGAAATCCATGTTGAATGATGCACATCGACCCATTCTTATTTCATTTACTCTGTCAATGTGACAGGGATATAAAACTATACTGTGACAGAACACATTCCCCCAGTCAGTAGCTCTCCTACAATTTAGTGTATGCCTCATTCTCCTCATCATTACCTCTCTTTCCCCCCCTTTTTTTCTTTTTGGTCATTTCAATGGCTTCTCTATTTGTTCATTCCACTTGCCCAGGCTGTCTCCCGGGCCATTAATCTATACCGCTCCAACCGCTCCCCTCGGCCAGACCGGGCTACAGCGCCACTCACTGTGCGCTCTGAAAGGCCACTGTGTTCATACAGATATGAAATGACGGACAACGGATTTTATAGAAAGCACTCAGAGACATGAGATAAATAGAGGGAAAGAGAAGGATCTGATGAGAAATGAAAAATGCACTCGCCCCTCCTTCTCTTTTAATGTCGTATAAGGCAGAAGTGACGGAATCATGTATTTGAGAGAGCGAGATGATGTTGCCCAGAACAACTGCACTGAGGTTACCGTGGCGTCTGCCCTTTTAAAAAGGTTGAGATTTGAGGAGATTAATATGCCGTTGGATCACACTGGGGGATTTCTGGCTCGCCCGGAGCTGGCCTGGACACGCAGCAGCCATCGGTGGTGACGGGGGACTCAGGCAGATGGCCTGGCGTAATCAGGGGAGAGAGAGCTGCCCTGGGTGTACGTTTTTGTGTGTGTGTGTGTATATGTGTGCGTGTACCTGAGTTTGCAAACGTGTGAGGGAATTTGTGCGTGTGTACTCCCATAAATGCATGTATGTGTGCACTGATACTTGTGTGTCTGTGCTGTGTAAGAAAAAGATGCAGCAAATTGGCAGTAAAGACGGTCCAACTCGGGGCTCTGTCATTAACCAGGATAATAAGTATTGGAGCTGACTGAGTTGGGAATTTGGTGTGCAGTACATCTGAACTCTGTTTTGCTTTAGCTTTAATGTAATAGACTCTCTAAGAAAGAAACATCTGTCTATGATTTATTAGATATTTCATTGTAGTGTGCCTTCTTGACTTAAGTCTATAAAAGGCCCCGATTATCCAACTA
Organism: Gymnocephalus cernua; assembly: GCA_023631565.1. Taxonomy (NCBI): domain Eukaryota; kingdom Metazoa; phylum Chordata; class Actinopteri; order Perciformes; family Percidae; genus Gymnocephalus; species Gymnocephalus cernua. The sequence goes on from CM042440.1 coordinate 17,566,764, forward strand.
CGTACACAAAAACTCACTTATCCATAACTGTCTCTGATCAATATTCCTTTGTATGTTTTCAAATTATTATATTCAAATCTCTATAACAGCTTTAGTTAAGTGAGTGCCATTACCGAGGGGAAAAAAAAAAAACATAAGAACTCAAAACAGTCAATACCTCTTTTAAATCCAGTGAATTTGTGTTCAGTTTCATGTTTGACAAATCGGCATTATTGTCTTTGAAACGGCGTTCTGTAAGTGTCGGTCTGTCCATCTGTTATGAGGAATTTATTTTATGTTGATGCAGATGGAAGACCGACTTGAATGTGCTCCTCCGTCAACATGTTCTCTGAGGGAGCTGAATGGTACAGCCAGGTTGTTACTGTCGTCTAGGGTGTCAAAATGAAGGGCATTCCGCTTTGAGTGACAGGTGGGCTGCCATCGCAGGAGACGAGCATAGACTGTAGGCTTCATTCAGCCCGCCCCCAACTCCATCCACGCTCCAACTCCGACGTCAGGCACTGCTAAGATGGCGACGGCCAGAGCCACCGGGAGCCGCCCACTTTTAGCTTCATGTTGGCTCTTCAGACACCTATCGTGATGTCACAGAGACTATGTCTGTATTATATACAGTCTATGAGTATGACTTGGGGAAGTTGCAGTACTTGCTCAGTATTGGTTGAAGGCAGATAATGTTGATTGTTTTCCTCAGACAGCCTGGGGATCAAACCAGCGAGCTTTCCAGTCATTAGCGCACATTCTCTTCACTACTTTCCCTGCTGTCAGGAACCAAAGCTTGAAGTTCTAATATGTTGGCTATATAAGCTGTCATTTTCTACTACTTTCCTCTGAAATGTAAACTTAACAAGAATATTTAATGAAGGCATTTAACAATTTCTGCTAAGGAACAGGGAGCCTTGGGTGGTGGTTGGATTTTGTTCTTTGATAAATCACCTTTTAGTGCGAGAATATTACATGGTGCTTCACATAAATGCTTGCAGTATGTAACTTTTTTTTATTTTCATACAGTATACTTTATTCAGCCTCTACAGTGGATGGAAATTCTAACCCTGGCCTGTGGTTGGTGTGCAGGGTCAACCCGCAGGACTGGGGCCTCTGAAGCAGGTAGGGGTTAAAAATCCTGCTCAAGGGCTCTTGGAGCACTACATGTACACAAGGGGATCAAACTACAGGCCCTCCAGTCTCAGGATGATGACCTCTGTAACTGCTTGGCCGTGCAAAAGTCAAAAAAATGTGTGCTCATGTAAGGGAGGGATAGACCTAAATGTAGAACCTTTGTTGTTTCGAGGGGGGGGGGTTTCACGATACAATCCAGCCCCGGAGCATCTCCATGGTAATCACGGGGAAGATCAAAAATCGAAGACGCGCAGTGCATCTCCATGGCGACAGAGGCGATGTCATGATCCCTGCTGCCGGCAAACTCTCTGTAGCTGAGGATGCAACCGCATACCACGGCGGCTTTTCATTGTGGAGGCCAGTCGGCTCGCAAACGTCTCCATTGTAAATCACAGTGACTGTATCCGCTCCCCTCTCTCTCTCTTCCACATTGTCTCCCGTCTCTTGCTCTCATATAATTCTCTCTCTCTCTTTTTCACTCTCTCATTGCCGCTCTGTCTCTGTTGTTGATGTCTATATCTCTTGATCTCTTTTCCAGCTTGGCCATGCACTCTTAAGGCGGTGGTGTTGAAAGAGATGGATGCTCCCTGCCCTCGGTAATCTCCGCAGCAGCCATTTAGATAATTAAGTCACTATTCTTGCACTTGCCTCGTGTCCCGCTACCGGAGCTGAACTACGCACATACGCATACACATGCCCACATGCATATTGATTTATTAACATGCGTGTCCCAGCAAGTAGTTGCAATGATGCAGCAGCCCATAGAACATGTCAGTTTGTTTGTTCTCACTGCCCTGTGTGTGTGTGTGTGTGTGTGTGCGTGTGTGTGTGTGTGCGTGTGTGTGTTTTGTTTGTGTGTTTTGTGTGTGGTGAGAGCTGTTTGTTTTGATGCCGTTGTTGGTTTTTATTTAGAGAACAGAGAAATTTGCAAAAGGATGCAGCGGGGAGAGAAAAGGCGACAGCTGCCATGGGCCACAGAGAATACACAAACACACACACATACATACACGCATTAAAACACACTGCATGATTGGCGTCTGGAAATCTGCTGCTCCCCACACCGTGTAGAAAAAGAAAAAAATGCATGCAGAAAGGCTGGATAGGAAAGTGTGCACACTAGCCCCAGGGTTTTTCTCCAGCTTTGTGTCTTGCCGTTGCGATAATTTGGAGTTTTGTTGAAAGTCTGTGTTTTAATTAACTGAGCCGCAGCGTGCGGTGGTGGAGGTAGCAGTGCCTCTCGGTTCCTCGGGCTAGTCACATGTCTGGGAAACTGACATCCAAGCAGTGGCAGGGGTGTTAACTAACTCAGTCATTGCAATATCTCATAACGCCGCGGTCATTTCTGTCTGGACCAGTGCCAGCGAGAGGCATTTTTGGTCGGCCCATGCTGTTTTCATCACGCAAAAGTGAAAACAGAGCCAATGTGTTCAAACCACAGTAAATAAGCAGCTTGGAAACCCTTGCATCATGTCGTATCCCCCGCAAAAAACACACATGCAGTACACATGCATACGGCTGCCTTTTCTTTCCAGATTGGAAGAAAGTTGTACTTTCTGTTGCTCTGCTAAAAGAATTGTGCTGATGCACACTGAGGGGGAGGTTTGCTGTCAGTGGTGCAGGTATATGCAATATTTGTAATCTTAAGAAAAAATAACCCTTGGCCTCATCTTCTTTTTATTTCTTTTTTTCTCTCTGTCTACCTAGTACACCTTATCCCTTTTTTTTATCCGCTTTGAATGATTTGGCCTTTGCTTGTATGCTTCATCAAAGAGAAGATGATCAGGAAGTGTCTGTCTCTGGCAAAATGAGGCAGTGTGTGCATGTCACCCACCAGTGTTTCATCCATCAAGGTGTCAGATTAATGTACCTAGTGCCATCTCTCACTATCATCTCCCCTGAATCCTCTGCGAAAATCCTAATAGGCAGATGAGATAAGGAAATACGAGGTGCTGGATTCCGATTTAGTGCTCGATCTGCTCAGAACGACTGGTGACTAACCCCGCGGTTCAGCTTTATTTAAGTGTCAAATGCTTCCCAATTGTCCTGTAGCTGCAGCTGTTTAAGTAAAACCAGCCCGCATCTCCTCTAATAATCTGCTAAAATGGAAGCTATTTATGGTCTGGATGGTGCCTCAGCTGGTGGGCTTTGCTTCGAGACGTCCTATGTTTTTATGATCCGCTGCTGACTGTGCCGCGTCTCAGGATTCCACTCAGACCACTAATGAGGTGTACGAATTGTAGCTAAGTACTAATTCCCCTCAAACCGCTGGGATTAATTGGACCTGCTAATGCTAAGAATCAATCCCAACAATGGGCTCATTGTTTTCCATGCCAGCAGGTAGCGGCATTCATCTCTGTTTCTCATATCTGAAGATGATGCAGACCCCTAAACCTCATCACACACGCACGCACACACATGCACACAAATCATGTCTGAGCTCATGAGATAAGACACAAAACTAAATTTCTGTCCTTTCCCGTGTTTGCCTTTCCTCTAGCTTCCGTTGTGTTCTTGTGTTTTCTTTTTCCGTCTTCTGGAACATCAATTAGGTTTCTCGTGTATCACGTCCTTAAGAGGGAAAGCTAAAAATACCCAGGAAGCCCTGGTTCTTTTTCTGGCAGATCTGTTTGCTTCATTAATCAATACTTTACAGAAGTAAAAAAAAAAAAAATAAATAAAAAAGAAATCCTAAAGATGGTGGAAAAAGAAATCGCTAAATAAAGAAAGAATTTACTCTTACATCTAATGTTTTAGTGTACCAGTACATTGCTTAATTAATGACACCAGTATTGTTTGTCTGTGCAGGTGCACGTGTGTGTGTGTGTGTGTGTGTGTGTGTGTGTGTGTACACATGTACATAAAGGTGTGAAAGATGCACCATCCAAATTGAGACTGCATCTTCATCATCTGGTGTGTCTTGGGCGGTACGGACTCGAGCTGAGGAGGAGAATTTAAAAAGCCTGAGACTCTGGCTCGCATTGCTCCGGGCTATTCCTGTACCAGCCGTCTCTCCCATTATTTAAATATCAGGATGAATACCTCTGTTGTCCTGGAGGAACTGTCAGCACATTTACTGGTCTGCGATTGTATAGGTGTGTATGCCACGTGCGTGTGAGCAAGCGCGTGTGTGTCTGTGACAGTTAAAGTATGTGTGTTAGTGGTTATCTGTGCGCATCTCCCACAGGGCTGCTCATTTACACCAATAACTTGTCCTTGTAAAGTTACAGTATACCTACTTTCCCTGGCACTCATTTGTACCATACAGACTTGCTGATGGACAAATTGATCATTAGCACAGAGGTGTGTGTGTGGAAAGCTGGACTGTCACTGGGTCAATAGAAGTAAACACTGCTACAGATTGGAAATGGAGTCCTTTCTCTTGGGGAGTATCTGTAGCGGGTGGATTAGATGGAGGTATTAAAAGCAAGGCAGAATGTGCCAGCAAAGCAAACATCACACCATAGAACAGAAGTATGACACCCACTCCACCCTGATCGCATCCTCAACACCCATCCTCTCTATTTCAGGCTGCATACACACACGTATACCGCTGTTACATCTCATTTGCTCGCTCGCTCACACTGGCTCGCCGTCTCTCTGTCGCTGCCACGTTTCTGTCCATCTGTTACTCTCCCTCTTTCCCCACGTCTATCTGCGGCTCCCTGTGTATTCCCACATGGCTTTGTTAACGCAGCTCTGTCACACGCACTCTGACATGCTGCGTGCCACCTCGGAGTGACAGATGCTGTTCTTTAGGGTGTGTGTCTCACGTTCCCACCTGCCAGAAAACTTTTTAGTTTGGGCTAATCGCTCCGCTGTTGCTTGGGAACTGAAGTTATTGAAGGCTCTTGATGTGCACTGCGTGGCCTTACACAGGAACATATAAGATGCAGGGCATCTCCATGGTACGCACCCTTCACACACACACACACACACACACACACACACACACACACACACACACACACACACACACACACACACACACACACACACACACACACACACACACACACACACACACACACACACACACACACACACACACCCCTTCTACTCCTTAATTGCATCTCTTTCTCATGTATATACACACCCACACCATCTCACCTCTCTGTCTCAGTTGCACATGCATTCGGAACATCGTATATGCTGGGTGCAGTGCTAGAATATCCCTTTTTTTTGTTTTTGACAACACAATGGATATGCCATTCAGCCAGCTCATTAGGTTTGATTGCTGAACGTATTTATCACTTTCTTTCTTGGATCTTCTGTCCCTGTTCCTTTTTGTTACTATTTGCGTTTCCAGAGGATTACTGATTTGAGTCATTGGTTTAGATTTGCATCTCTCTGCAAAGGCTTCTTCATCAGCTGTTATTTAAGGTAGGAGCCAGAGTCACAAAATAGCATTTGGCGTGGGAATGTCTGATACCTTTCAGATACGATTATTAACATGCAGAGACAGGATTGCAGAAGCTGAAGAGTCTCATTAATTGCTGTAGGGTATGACTAGAATGCTGTTTCTTATGAAATTGAAAAGGCTCTTTGAAAAGGTTGGCTTAACGTGCAAGCCTTGCAGCAAAGGTTATCATCTCTTCCTCTGAGCGGCCGTTGTTGTGTCCAGGGCTGACAGTGACTTCATTGGATGTAAAAGAAAATGGGCAAATCTTTATTGGCACCTTCTCCCCAGAGCAGTGCGGCACGGAGCAAAGTGTCATTGTAGATGTGATGTATTTAAGTGTTTATCTGGTCTGACAGAGTCCACAGGTGTGTTGGGTGTCGGTTTCCACAGGCAGGTTTCCTTTTATCGACTCACACTCTCAGCCTCGAGGTGATGTGAGCTCGTGCACATTCGCCGTTACCCACCGACTTTAAAGGAGTTGCCGAAACGTAGCCGTGAACGGATTTTAAGTGCCTCAGTAATTACTAGCTTAAATCCTTCTGTTCACAAAGGACCATAAATGTAGTGGGATTTGTCTCAGTGACACTTGCCCTGCAGGGTTCGGCTGCCAGCCTTCCGGTCACACAGGACATACTGACAAGCATAGTGCAAGGACGACAGGAATTCACTCAGGAGGATTATGCACATATTGAAATGTATAGTGCTAAGATTCTGAACATGCCACCTGGGTAAGTGAGTGATAGAATTTGGAGCATGGTAATGTGAGATGCTCCTCTTCAGAAAAAAAAAAACATTTGTCATTTGTATGAACTACTTAAATCAGCCCACTTACACATACGCTCACAATCAAAGGGAGAAGTGGGATGTAACATGACGACTACTTTGGAAGTTGAACGTTGTATAACATGACGTGGATATAACATAGCAAAAAGTGCATATTTTTTAAACCTTAAACATTGAATGAGGGTTTATTTATTTGAAGATTTATATCCCAGCATCATGGCAGGTGATTCTGGTCCAAGCCTCGCATCTCTGACCGATCCGTTGCTGACACGATGCTCCAGCAGGATGTCGCTTTGATCCAAAATTTGCAAACTTCTCCATCTTAGCGCCACCACGCCAACTCCTAAACCTCTTCACACATGCGACCAAAAACTTCGGCACCATATCCTGCCATGTCTCCTGTTGTAATAATAAGTATCTACTTTTATTCTAGCACTTTTAAAGTGAAAGAATAATAGCAAATAACCTTATAGCATATAGCATAATCTCACCTCAGTCTCAATCAACACGCACGTCACTTTGAACTTAACTATGACCTTTGACCTGTCAAGTAGTTTTAGTCGCCCGTTCTTAACCATACCAGAACTGTAGCAGATCAGAAAATGTATGTATGTGAGAACTTGGGTAATGCAATTTTCATTTTGAATACTCAATGAATAATACCGCTAAAATAAAGGTAGAAATGAAGCCTTTCACCAGATGCGTGCATAACTAAAATCTTCATTTCAAGGTTTTATCCACTTGCTTATTTTTCAGAAATAGGAAAGGATCAGGGAGGAGAGAGAGATGATTGGATAACAGTTTGATGCTGGATTAAAACCCAACACTTTCTAGTGAAAATGCTAGGTACTTTACTTTCCATTCTTTTTCTCTGCGCTGTATACTGCACCTTACTGGAGTTTATCCCACAAAGCTCTCTTGTGTGGGCACTTTCAAACTTAGTTTAATACCTTTTCTGCGTAATCTAATGGATTTGTTCTCCAGCGCGCCGTTGTTCCTGGAGGTTACCAAGAAGGCAAAAAAAAAAAACTAGTTAGTATTTTGTGCTAAATCACAATACTGTCTCGACTGGGGAGCTGATGCACAATGGCACGCGCCCACTTCACATTTGAAAAGCATTGGTGAAAATAAATTGTACAGACTTGTGAATGCAAATGCACTCTGCCCCCAATTCTGACTATTGTGGAGATAATGTCCCTTTTGTTAGTTTTTATTTCATTTTCCTGTTTTTATGTGGAGGAATTGTCTGCCCTGGCCTCTTATTTCTCAGCTGAGGTGTGCAGCTCGGGTGATAAGAGAATATTACGTGGGCAACAACTCTACCATTGTTCCCCCGGACCAGCACCTTGTTTCTCTCTCACTCAAACTTTTTTTTTTTTATAGAGATAATACAAGATTATTCTATTGGAAATTCTGAGGTTGTTAAAAGGGGTTACTGTGGAAAGGCAGAGAGGTTATTGCAGAGTGAGTGAGAAAGAGAGCGTGAGAGAGTGTTGTCCCACAGCTTTTCAGTTGCTCCGTCTGGCTCTATCGCCGTGTATCAGCTTGCTGTGTTTGGACAGAGCAGACCTTGTGTGAGAGAGAAATAAATTTAGGGAGGGGGATTGCGAGAGGAAACAAAATGCATGATGAAAAAGAATGAAAGGGAGCACAACAGAGACGGGCATAAAGGAAGACGCAGTGAGTGTTTTAGCGGGTAAATTAATGGATGGTCACAGCGGCTTAAGGTACAGAAGGGCCGGTGCTCCCACCACAGGCTGTATCGTGTATCACTCGCATCAAAGCTTTGTCAAGAACCTTTGATTTCCAACAGCTTTCACTGCTCAGACATACTACACTGGAGTTTTGAACATGTGTTCTCATTACATTTAGCCAAAACAGTACGTGCATGCACAGCCGTTCACTTGTATTATACTATATTCTGTACTGCTTTCGTACACACACACACACACACACACACACACACACACACACACACACACACACACACACACACACACACAGAGAGAGAGGCTGGCATTTCAAGGCGTTTGCTCCACTGTGAGGCAAGAAGCAGCGTGAAAGACCCCGGCGTGCAGAATAAAGACCTATCATCCGCTGTCATTCTCTCTTTACAGACCAGGGGATTTTGCATGGGGCTTGCTGAACCTGGTTTGAGGTTGTTGTTTATTTATTTCATCTGTTATCGAGGGCTTGGGAAGCATAACGCGCCTTTGGTGAGGAGGAGTACAATGCGCCGCAAACCCCTCAGTGATGGATTTCACTTCTCAGATCCTGTGCCGCTTTGATTTATGATACAATATGGAGCGATACGCTGCTCATGCTACACAGCAGCAAGCGTGTCCCGTACTGATGTAATTCCAGCTCACTGTCGCCTCGTAGCCTATCGCAGCCTGCTGCGCTTGAAAAGGGGAGAACCCTCAAATGCACTCCAAGGGCAATCTGATTGAATTAAGCAGCCATTAGATGTATGAGATGAGCTGTGATTGCAGGGGTATTTATCTATTCAGATGAATGAGTTTTGACCACAAGGTCACGATACTGCTGCGCCGTCCTCAGAGCAACTTGACTGAGCGGGTGTACCGGTTTGCCTCTCGCTCGGCCGTATTGCTTTAACCCCTCATTGTTGGGCCTAGATGCCTCACCAGAACAAATGAAGCTCCTCATGGGGCTGGCACTGATGGTGTTTTTTATAGACCTGCTTAGCAGTGCTCGTTTCTCTCCCTCTTGTCGCAGCCCTCGTTAATGAGTGAGAGAATAGGAATTGGAGGCAACAAATGAGCAGCAGTGTGTTGATGTCAGTCAGGGGCATTGGGAGCAGATGCTGTGAGCATTTGCACCTTCACGTCAACATGTCCTCACCTTCATTCACTTCATGTCTCGCTCTGTCTTTGTCCCCCGGTCGTTTCCTGTCTTTGAAAACCTCTGCCTTTGTGTCTGTGTCTCTTTCTCCCCCCCCCCCCCCCCCATTTGCATACATATTACGACATTTCAACTTATACCCTTTTTCTTTCCATCTCCTGCAGGCCTGCCCCCGTTATTCCCTCTGAGAGGAAGAGGAAGTGATGTCACGCCACCACCACCGCTTTGAGAGGGACTACCGGGGACCCTGGGAGCGGAGAGACATCCGCCCCTCTGGCCTCCACAATGGAGGAGCCAATCATAGCTGTGCCTCTGCCGTCGTCAATGGCAACAACCGCCCGGGGCTCCTTCCCCTCCCAGTCATCCCCTCCCTCCTCCCCACCCCAGTTACAGTTGCCGTGACAACATCGAGTAGCGACATAGCGGTCAAGCGAGGCATCACGGCAGCGGGATCAGTGGCTTCTGCATCTGCCAAGGTAAGAGCCCCGTCCAAATGGATGCCGCAACACCTGCTTCCCTCTGACTCGTCTTCCTGCTTCCTCCCGCTCCGTCAACTTGTTGTTCTCGTCTTTGTCTCTCCCTGTGTCAACTTTTTAATCTGTGAAGACTCTCCAACTGGACATAATCCCCCCCGTCTCTCTCTCCCCCTTTTTCTCTATCTCTCTCGTCTGTCTCTCTTTCAGTTCTCATTCCCCACTTTTTCCAAATGTTTCTGCACTGTCCAACTCACTGGCACTCACTCTTCATGGTTCAACTGTCTCAACTTTTCAAGCTTCTCCTCTCTTCTCCTATCTCTCTCTCTCTCTCTCTCTCTCCTGCCCTCACCATCCTTATCCCTTACTCCAGTCCTGCTGCTCTCTCTGCACTCTGTCTGTCCAATGTCCCTTTCTTGCCAGACCATTTTCCTTCCATCTTCATTTTCTCTCTCTGCCAAATGGCAGGCTTGTCCTGCCTTTGCCCCCCTGGTAATTTTCTTCTTCCATTATGTAAATGACCTCTGACAGTGGCTCAAATGGGTGCTGCTGTCAGAAGTGATGGCTGGAGGTGGTGCTTTTCTTAACAAGCAAACAAACCAGCACCACATCCTTATATAATCCCTGAGTAATACCATAGATTTAAAAAAAAAAAATTAAACTTATTTTCTTCTACGGCTATGGACTTTTCTCCTGTTCAAACATCTTTCTCAACATGGGCAGAGCTATTAGACACCAGGCCATATAGTGATATAATGATATGTGTTCCAAAATAGGTTAGAAACAAACTTTTAATGAGTTCTCAAGTGACAGAACTAGCAATGTTATGAGTGTGGCTTATGTGCATATATTCCTAATTTGACTATATATCACACTTGTGTGTGCCTTTTTTATATAGAAAACTGCAGCTTGGAAATGTCTGAGCGGTACAGTGGAGAGCTGTACAGTTTGTGTTCGCCACCTCCTCGTCCTGGGATTTGCCAGCTAGCTGGCTGTCAGGAGCGTGTGAAGGGAGAGAGGGGCCTTTACCAAAAAAGTGTTAGACATTTTAGCCTCTCCCCTGCCTCTGCTTCCATGGATACCATTCAGACACTTCTTCTCACTATCAGATCATTTTCTATAATTTGATCCTCAGCGGATCCATCCGTGCTTTTTTTTCTTTTTCCTCCGCCACCTTCTTGGGCTCTTGCTCTCTGGGGCCTGCACTCTAAGAGCAGAGGTAAACAATGCTCTGGTAATTTAGCCTGTAAGTGCACATCATTAGATACCCTGCTGAATGCACTGACCGCAGCCACAGTAAATCTGCTCTGGCACCGCATCGGCCCCTCCTTTTGTGCGGGCTGAATAATTACATACATCCCGACAAAGTCTCGCCAACTCCCACCGTGGCCGTTGTCATCATTCAATGGCTGCCAGAGCAATTAGGTGCCCATTTGGTTAAAGGTACAGTATATGTGGGAATGTGTGTGCATAGATCCAGCAGTTATAATGCAGGCCCTTCCCTAGATGCCACTCTGGTAGCTTTATTCCAGGGTTTACCTTTCTACTTTGTCGCGCTTTTGACAGTCTTTTGTAGGCAGGCTACAGAGACAAGCAACGTTTAAAAAGGGAAGTACCCAGAATCTGGGCTCTGCTTTATATATGACCTAGAAAAGATACAGGGGCCTCAAGAGCTGGCCAGTACTATAGGAGCCTGTCTGCTGTCTTCTTCCTAGCTGTCTGCTGTCGTCACTTGCTCTCTCTCTCTTTCTGTCATCTTTGATCAAAGAGTGTGATGGACGGATGGAGCTCTCTCTCTCTCTCTCTCTCCATGGTCCCTGTGTCTCTGCCCTGTCCATGGCTACACTAAAAAGCTGACAGGCCGTTATTGATCTCAACGGTTTGGAGACTCTCCCTTTAAGAACACTGCGGCCCAAGTGGGGACACATTCCAATAGCTAGCTACAGGTGTGTGTGTGTGTGTGTGTGTGTGTGTGGTGTGTGTGTGTGTGTGTGTGTGTGTGTGTGTGTGTGTGTGTGTGTGTGTGTGTGTGTGTGTGTGTGTGTGTGTGTGTGTGTGTGTGTGTGTGTGTGTGTGTGTGTGTGCGCGCGCGCGTGAGAAAGTGATGCCACTGCACATATTACTCTGTCTGATCAAACCATAGATGGAGTAATCATGTCCCTTAAAGGTCCCATGGCATGAAAATTTCACTTAATGAGGTTTTTTAACATTAATATGAGTTCCCGCAGCCTGCCTATGATTCCCCAATTGGCTTGAAATGGTGATAGGTGTAAACCGAGCCCTGGGTATCCTGCTCTGCCTTTGAGAAAAAGTAATCTCAGATGAGCCGTTCTGGAATCTCCTCCTTATGAGGTCATAACGAGCGAGGTTACCTCCCCTTTCTCTGCTTTGCCCGCCCAGAGAATTTGGCCAACCCATGAGAGAGAGACATCATGGATTTCAAACGAGCGAAGTGGCAGTTGGTCAACGCCACACCCCCACCATCCACCTTGCCCCCCCCTCTCTCCTCCTCAATAGCTACAGACACAGAAATGGCACGTCCTGAGGAAAGCTCATTGTGGGACTGGCTCTAGTGGCTGGAATTCTGCACCAAGGCTGAATTTCGGGAAAGAGACTTTAGATACAGTATTAGGGGACCACTAAGGCCTATATAAAAGCATCCAAAGAGCACCATGTCATGGGACCTTTAATATGAAACGGGGCACAGGACAGGTGTATTGTGTCATATTTTTTTCTGTGGTCTGTTTATAAAAATAATCTTTCTTCATGTGGTGTGCTTCAGCTTTCATGATCAAGTACAGAGTTATATGGTTGGCATGATAGTGTGTGTGTGTGTGTGTGTGTGTGTGTGTGTGTGTGTGTGTGTGTGTGTGTGTGTGTGTGGGAGAGAGAGAAATGCTGAGAGCTGAAAAGTACCATCTGGTCCATCCTGATGTGAAGCTAACCACATGGAAGAGTGGACTATAGTTAATTTAAAACTGCACTTTGTTATTCCCTGCCATGCCATTAATTAATTTTCATACATTTATGTGCAGCTGTCACGGATGTATAGTCACTGCAGACACTAAATCCATGTTGGTCATAGCCACAATTATTTCTGTCTCTGGCTGATAAACAGGACGTTTATGTCAGCGGAAAGCCCAGTTTCACTTTGTATGCCATTTCACTTCTTCCAAGTGATACTGTGACCCACGGCATCATTTTCTTACAGTATCAATTCCACTCAATTTACTGGGTAAGATTTAAATGGACTTCTTTCAAATGAAGTGATTGTTAGGTCGTAGCTTATTGGATTTGCAAAAATGAATACTTTCAATTCAGCTTTCTTGCAAGCATGGAAGCAGCTATGTTAGATTCCCGAGAAAGATCTGTATAGTGATTAAACCAACATTTCACTGGGATGTGATTGTTTTTCACCATCCTGCTGGTGTGGCGGTGTATATTAAGTATAGGCCTGCAGAGACATGAAGACTGGGCCTTGAAAGTGTCTGACTGGGCGTAAACACGTGGTTACCTCTCATTATCTGACTATACAATCTATAAACCTACACCATCTATGTGCAGTGTTTGCACCCTGCTTATTAAAAATGAAACCCTACCTTTCGGACACCTTTTAAGCTGTGTTAATGCCTAATATTAATGTACTCCCTTGAAATAGCACTCTCTCACCTACGAATGGTGCTTGGATCAAGAATGTGGCACAGTGTTTGTCCATGGAGAGACTGACATATATATTGAGAGGCAAATTGCGGGTGTACGCTTGTGCTTTAAAAAAGCTTTTTGTGAAAGATCTATGCTGGGTTGAATGTTTGCACAGTAACGTTACAGCCTGTTCTTTAGCATTAGTAAGGATTTTACAGGGTTTAAACGTAGGCCGAGGTTGGAGTTTGTATCTGATAACCCATAATATTACTAATTACTAATCTTCCCTCTGAAACGTGGATTTCCCCTGCACGTTCTAATCCTTTTAATGTGACATTTTTGAATCCATCCTTCCTTGATGTTTAATAGCAGCAGTGCTAGCAATCCATGTTGAACACAAATCAAATCAAATAATATACAGTTTGATCAAAGGAGTTTCATTCACTCTGTTAACATCCCATTTATTATTTCCTCTGTTGTACGTTTCTGACCTATGGAATGGAGCTGCAAAGATGAATCGATTAATCGATTAGTCGTCAACTCTTAAATTAATCGCCAGCTATTTTGATAATCGATTAGTCGGTTTGAGTAATTTTTTAAGACAAAAAGTGAATATGTTCTAGTTTCTTCTCTCCTCTGTGACAGTAAACTGAATATCTTTTGAGTTGTGGACAAAACAAGATGTTTGAGGACGTCATCTCGGGCTTTTGGGAAACACTGATCCACATTTTTCATTTTATAGACCAAACAACTAATCGAATAATATGAAAATAATAGTTAGTTGCAGCCCTACTCTGGAACAGTCTCAAGCTAGCAGATTGAACTATCCCTTCAGCCTGCGGCCATTTCATGAAAACGAAACATACACAAAAAGTAAGTTAGTTTTCGGCTTATGCTGTTCTGCTCAGGTAGCTGCAGTACTGTGGTGCCAAAAGGTGGGGTCTCCAGATAGATATGATAGATTTATAGAGATTCTGTGAATTGTGTAGTATTTTGACAATATTACTACAATTGGTGTAGTACTGAGATAAGAAGATATAATTCTTCTCATTGGCAAGTCTTGGAATCACTGACTCATTTGGTGTAGGATAAAGCAGAAGAAGTAGGTAGTCCTTTTGCGGTGATAATGGTGGTCTTGAGTACTTCAGTCATGAGAAGCTTCAATCCATCAGATATCTTTTTGGCTTCTCATTGACAATGTTCTTAGTAGCTGCTGAACATTTTATTCATTTCACAAAGGCCGTAGTATGATACTGCGTCCAGGAAAACGGAGTAATGCATTTGATACATTTTCTTTTAGTTGTATTTATGAAAACAAGGAGTGTTACTTCAGCTCCAGCTACGATACCTTACTACTGCTTGATCTTCTATAATCTATAGTACCTGCTGCTGCTGCTGCTGGCAGTCCATTAAAGCGCTTTCCCCCCGGCAAGGCCAAAAAAAGCGTGCTGTTCTGCTGAGCACATCTTGACACAAACCGCATCCCATGACAAGTTGTTACCACCTGGCAGAGAAGTGGCAACTCCATTACAACGCACATGTTTAAAAGCTATAGTAGTATGCACATTGAATGCATCCATGCATTGTCATATATATATTGTTTTAAGTATCTGTTTTGAAAGTTGATTTTAAGTTAAGAAAAGTTCTCCTTTTCAAGTAAGCATCTTGAATAGAAAAAGAAATTCCAAGCACTGCCAGCATTAATCAATAGAGCTTGTCTTAAACCAAATCACACATAGTGTGTTTTTTTGGTCATTGATTTGAGCCAGCTCAGGCAGCCAATGGATTGAAGCAGACCCCATACTGTGGCCAACACAACATGGTATCTAGAGAACAGCGGGTGTCATGGCCTCACTCTGACACAATCAAAAAAAGAAGAAAGAAAAAAAACGCACAAAAAGCATGTATCTTCCGAGTAATTTTTTTATTTAATTTTTTTGCAACCAGACTGGACAGGGCCAAGACGAACAAATGATGCAATATATTGCGTCAGCTTCGAAACACTCAGTTACAGTGTATATCGACTGTGTGCTGTGACCGCGCATCACCTGTGTGGTGCATTAGCAGGGGTTTAGCTCTCGTTCTTTTATTTCTTTTTATTTCATTTTTTTTTTTTTTTTGCCAGGGCTTAAAACTGCATCAAGAAAACCCACTCCATGTGAACATCACAGTTGTGTCCCCGGTAATGAATAGCCTGGAAGATTCCGAAATCACTGAATCTTTATTGAGGTCGAGGCTAAAAGGGGAAGGCGTCGTCTGAAAACTGGGAAAACCTTGTGACGAGTTTCCGTAAAACGTAGCAAATATGAGATGATTAAAGTTTAAGAAGGCACACGCTAGGGAGGCTGGATGAGGGAGACAGAAAGGGGACGGGGGGTGGGGGGCTGGGTGGCAGCAGCAGAGTGTTGCTTTTGAATTAGCTTCAGATGAGAGAGGAAACTACAGTTGTTCTATCAAATAGTCAAAACTCTTTCTATCATCCAGAAAAGATGAAACTTTATATTTCCAGACAGACTCACCGGGGGGTCTTGAAGAAAACCAGCAGAAAGCCGAGAACACTAAACATAGCTGGAGGAAAAAATGATTGCTTCGTAGCTTGAAGCTTACATTTTGTTACTTTTATACTGATGGACATAAATTGACGATGCAATCCGATTCAATTATATCATGCAGAATGTTCATACGACAACAGAAGTCTTAATGCGGATGTATCACTGTCAAGCATAGGAGGATATTGTGCTGTTCTCTTATTGTTGACGTTTTCACTTCAATTCAAATTCAAAATATACACTCCAAAATTCTCCTGAAATACTAAGTAGCACATGGCTTTCTAAGGTGCCTCGATCCTTCTCGGAGGAGCTGGAAGGTAAACAATCTTCACGCTCTGCTGCCTGGATTTGATTTATTAGCTTCTACTGTATGTGTTGTCATCCTATCACAGACTTGCTGCGTGTCATTTGCATTCACAGTGAAAATGTCACCAAAGTCCCGCTACGCAGAAGACGAGTCCTCCAGAAGCAGACCAAACTGATTGATGAGAAATACTTTATTTCACCGCCGCAGCTTTCGTTTATTATCCAAACGCCATCATGTAAAACCTGAAGGCCTTCTCTTCATCTGATTTCCAGTTTTTGAACGGTGTCGTGCAGTTTCACACATGTAGAGCCAGAGGTCTTTTGCACATTTTGTGCTTTGGAAGTGGTTAAGTGGTGAGCGTGTCCAAGTGCATTTTGGCGCTAAAAGTCGGCTTGCCTAGACAATCATATAAGGTGGGTCCTTGATGTTTTGTTTTGTAGAAGATCCCTGTTAATAAATAGTTGTATATTCCTAAATAATATAAGTATATTCCCAAATTTGGGTTTAATCAAACGAACCCATGTTAAAGCCTCCCTTAGAATTAGGGTGAGGGGGGGACAACTGCCAAGCAAGGCCCACGTCAATTTCCGACAATTTACGGCAGTTTTCGGTGTTGCCTGCAAATTGCCGCGTGCAGTCGTAAACCTGAAGTTCCACGGCAATCTACAGTGCCGCACACTGACGAAAATCCCACTTTTCATGCAGCGTCCGAACCTGTTAGCTCTTTCTGCTTCGTCCGTCCAGGCTGAAATGTCACTTTGGATAAAGACGTCCCTCAGTGGGTATGCAGAAAGCCGCCCTCAAGTTTTAGATGCGCCACTATTAAGAATGTCACTCCCTTTTGGCTTCTTCTGATTGGATTTTTCCCTCGCTGGGGAAACAGGATTGGAATCCCTGGCACAACAACAGTCTGCCCGCTGTTTCCAAGGAATACATTCACAGCTTGTCTAGTAAGATGCCGACACCTGCTTTTAATTGATATGACAGTTGACAAACTGCCCGCCATCATTTTCCTACTCCGCTGTTTTACTTTCCATTAGTCATGCATTAATTCTTTGTTTTTGTTTTTTTCCATAAACACAAACCTCATCATGTTTATGGACAAACAAATCCGCTGCCAAGCGTCTACAACCCTGTCATTAAGAAACGGTGGACCTCAAGGGAGCAGAGCAGGGATTAAGCGGTGATTTTCCTTAAGATGATATGTGGAAACTTTTGAGTGTTAACGAGAAGCAGTGATTGTGTGTTTACCGGGAGCAATTGCACCAGGGTCTGGATGTCTCCATGGCACCATGTGGAGAGAATTAAAGCTTTCCACTCCGAATCGGACCAGGCTATGCTGCAGTGATTGCTAATCAGGACAGAGATACAGACAGACAGACAGGAAGCCAAAGAAAGGCAGGCAGACACCTCAGTCATGAGGAGTGCACACTGTCAAACTGTCAGAGGAAAGGCACTGTAAAAAGAGAACTGTCAGACTTAATCTTTTTTCTTCTTCTTTTGTAATCAACATTTGAAATCAGATTAATGGAAAGTAGGAGTGCTGCATCTGATGACAGATTTATCAGAAATCTCACACTTCCATCAGACAGTCAGGACATCGTCATCTTTTATCGTCAACACAAAATATCTGCCGCGGTCTTCTTGATTTTGAGAAAAAGATCCACATAAAAATGAAACGGTCTACAGATGTGGGACGATAAGAGACAGGGCGACAGGTCAAAGCATAGGTGAAGCCAGGTGTTATCTTTGTCTGTCTTGTCGATCTCCCTGTGACAAGATGTTCACAGGTTTTATCCAAAGCCTATTGTCTTGTTACGTCTGTCTCTCTGTCTTTTGGGGTAGGATCCCAGGCGACCTTTTGTACCAACAATGGAGCGGCTGCATTTATCCATCCAGCCGCCTGTCTTTTCCATCACAATTCTCCAAACCTGGCAATGTCCCCATTCTCTCTGCCTCTGCTTTTGAAGCATGCGCTTTATCGGAGCGGAGTTTTAATAAAACCGAGGCAGAGACGGGTTATTGTTCTAAAAAAACATGGATTTCCCAGCTTTCAGGGTCCTGGCTTTGTGCTGGGGTTGTTCTTGTGACAGCGGGCTTAACAAAAGACTGTATGCACAGCTCTGGCAGGAGAAAATACGACGGTCCAGAAGGGGCAAGCTCGTCTCTTCTTTCTGTGTGTGTGTGTGTGTGTGTGCGTGTGTGTGTCTGTGTCTTCTCCTCTTCTTTCCTGCTGTGTTTCGTGTGTGTGTGTGTGTGTGTGTGTGGGGGGGGGGGGGGGGAAAGGAAAGCAGCCTCCTAAACACACCGGCTGCCTTATGCGCCTGGCTCCAAACTGACGGCCTGATGGCTCGATCTAATAAGCAGTCATTGGATATCAGATTCAAATCTTTTTCTGCTTTGTGAAAGATGAGATGCAAGCTCCTTCTCTATTTATCTCACAATGACTATGCAATATGAGTGTGTGATATTGAAAGGGCTGAGGCGTGTGTTGTCATCCAATACTGTACATCTGCTCTCCCGGCAGTATACAGAGATCATTGTCTTGCCGGCCTTTGAGTGAGCAGAAACTGGCGCGTCGGACGTCACTACACAAACAAAGATGTGTTTACAAAGTGCAGATTCATCTCAGACTTGCTCTTTCTGTCTGCCTGGGCTTGCCAATGCTCTGTCTCCTGTGCTCAGAGATGGGTTGGGAAATTAGGAGCTTCTCTGCAGCAGCTCGAGCCCCCCCCACCACCCCCCCCCCCCCCCCCCCCCCCCCCCCCCCCCCCACACACCCGACCACCACCATTCCAGTTACTTCAAACAACTTCTTGTCTTTGCTGAAGCATAGATCCTCATTCCTGCGTCAGCATTGCCTCTCTCTGAGCGCGCTTGTGTGAAATTGGATTGCTGATCCGTTGGCACTGAGTGGCAGAGATGTAATATGGGATAGCGGCAACCGCATGTTTTGATGCCCCAGACAGCTGTTACAGGACACCGACGGATCAGAGATGATGCTTGACTCCTAGTCCCCATCACTTCAAGACTGGAAATGCTCAGAGCAAATCTCATGACAACGTGAAGGAGCACACCGCTGAACAACAAACACAAGCACACAAGGCTGTGGTCAGGCACATTGCACTCCGCAGCATGCCGAAGGTTGTCAGATTGGCTCGATTCACTAAAGTGTCGAGGGTTCACCGCTGATGCCTGGGCGATTTGAAGTGGCTGTCGTCTTAGATTGCCGTTATCATTTGTCGTCGCGGCCACCACTGCATCTTACTCCTCCACTTCCTCATCACAGGGTGAGAGATTTGTGTTAAAAGGGGAAAGTGATATTTCACACATATTCACCCTGTGATTATCACTCATCCTCTACTGGTCATTTGTTGTTGTTGATTTCCAGTTGTGGCAAAGGAATATGAATAGTTTGTTCCGAACAGTTATTATTTTGTGCAAAATATGGCTTAATCCACTGCTGTCACTGTCAGCTGTCACCCTCCTCAAAGGTCAGAAACTCCTCCGAAAGAAGCGTATTCAGGCATATGTTGGCAAAACTAATGTTAAGATTTAACTAATCTAGCTGACCACCTTCTGCTGTATTGTCACCAACTTTGTACAGGCACTTTTAAACCTACACGGGGTTTGAGAATTGTTTGCGACTCAAAAGATTTCCACTTACAAGTAGCCTAAAACAAGTTTTAAATCCGCTATTTAACCTCAACAAACACCAGTGTACCTGTGACTTAGCTTTATATGTGGTGTCTGTTTTTAGAGAAGTGCAATGTAGATGCTAATGCCATGCAGCATTATTGTTGACACATACTGTACCGCATTCAGGTTGAACTATAACAAGTATTTTACAGGCTACATTTTTATAAAGCAGTAGACAGAAAAGCAGTGAACCCAAAAAAAGGACTGTGCTCTCAAGTTCCATGCTGCCATTCACCCGTCTATGTGAACACATCATCAAATGAGCGGATCAGATCTGTAGCCATTCAAAGACCCACACTTAGTACCCATATTCCCCTTCAAGTGTTAAATGAACTCCCTGCAGAGCCAGAAAAGAAAAGCTGATTGTATGTCATTTGGCTTTCCTCTGCTGGGACATAATTCTCTCCCGCCCCCCCCCCCCCTACCCCCTTCCATAGCCTCCGCCCCTCTCCCTTTGTCTGTCCTCTTCCACAATTGCAGAATAAAAAGCAGTGGCATTTAAAAAGGTCTACATGTGGAGGGGTTGACATTCAGAGTGCTGCCACCTTAAGGTTAACTCCATATGAAAGGTGGTGGAGAATGCAGGCTTTTAAAGCATCAGTCATGTCATGTGGAATATGAGATATCATGGAGGAGCCAGATGGAGTGGCGTTTAAGATGCACAGGTAAACAATACATCTCTCTCCAGCATGTCTGACACTCTGCTGTGTCTCCCACCTGAAGTATTAAGGTCTACGGGTGCTCTCAGCATCAGCTGCACGCAGCAATAGAGACTGAGGGCTTTTCAAGTTTGCATGGTGCGCTGCCCAGGCTATGTTTGTGCAAATGAATATAGCTACAAAAAGACGAGTTGTGGACAATTACACTCCAATGCTGCCCAAGGCTGAGTCTGTACTCGCAGTAAAACTAAGACATTTACTCTTTCATTGTTATTTGAAAAGGTTGACGTAAATACTTGCACTGTTGTTGACTGTAAATGGACATTGAGAAGTCGCTGCTTTGAAATGTCTTTGCTTGATTTGGTAAGGTTTTCAGTTGGTGCACTCAAGAGACAATAAGCCAGGCCTAAGAGAGGCTTCTTGAAAATACTTGGAAATAAATTATTGGCCAATTGACTTTGTGCTCTTCTCCCCCACTGGGCTGACATCTGTAAAGGATCTCGGCAAAGTTTTGTTTAGCTTCAATGTCTCCATTGAAGAACACAACTTGAAGGACACAGTACGTTGAACAGGAGAATTACTACTTTAACTCACACTGAATTATTTCAACAACTAGTGGATGGATTGCCATGGAATTTGATAGAGATAAAGTCATGGGGCCAATTTGACGTATCCTGACGAATTTGGTGATTCACTTTTCATCTTGCGCCTTAATCAGGTAAAACGTTTTATTAGTACAATACTATGGTTTATGACCATACATACATCATATATCAGCCTCAGCTGTACTTTTGTGTTTATTGCTAATTAGCAGGAGCATGCTAACATGCAAAACTAAGACATTAACGTGGTCAACTTTATACCTGAAAGTCAGCATGTTTGCATTGTCGTTGTGAGGCTGTTAGCATGCTGATGTTAGCATTTAGCTCAAAGCTCTCACAGAGCTGCTAGCGGGGTTTAGACTCTGGTTGTGTTTGAAAATCACATACTAACATACTACAGTATTCCAACACATCAGCATAGTTAAACGACATACGCTCCGACATGTATGTATATGTGTATGTTCTATTTGCTGCTGCATGTTGGCCGTTTTATACACTATCGGTCAAAAGTTTGGGGCCACTTAGAAATAGAAAGCAATTATGTAAGCACATAATGTAATCTGATAAAACTGCTGCCCTGATTAAAAAAAACAATGCAACTGCTCTCAGCTGGTAGTCTGTCTGTAATGGAGTGGAATGGACATTTCTAAGTGACCCCAAACTTTTGATCGGTAGTGCACATGTGACCACGTTGGCAGTTTTAATCATGTGACCGTTCTGTTTAACTCAACGTAAGTAGTTCATGTTTTGAAACAGAACTAGTTAAGTTTAGGCTATAGCAATTCAGGCAATGACCGTAAGATGTCATTGTATGAGGTAAAACCATACCTGGGTTATTTTGTCAGTGACAGCTTTGTCAAGCTTGTATTGCTCAGTAAAGAGATTGTAATATTGTTTACATTGTATTATCTTCATCCTTCGTATGTACAAACAAATCGTGTTTACTCACAAAAACAATGGAGAAGGTTACATAAAGCTTGAAGTTATATTGTTTACTGAAATCTAACAAAGTCCTCATTATGGCAGACGCTCGTCTTGGACTCCAGACAACTTTTTTGTTTATCTTTCTCTCATTATTCTTCCATTTCTCCCTGTCCATTATTTGATTGTCAGGTCCCCAGTATTGTGATCCAGTTGCTTTGGGCCTGTGCACTGTGCTCAGGGGGATCCACAGCCAGCCATTTTAATAATACACACATAAATAATAGATATATTTTAAATGCAAATTCTAATAGGGACTTTGGGGGTGACTCAATCATGCAGCATTTGTGGTCTGACCTTAACTCAGGCTAACAAATTACTGGGAGCTCGGTGTTTCTCATTAGGCGCTCCACGCATCATCACACTGCCAAGTACTCCTCTGCCATAACCACAACCACTGTACACAGCATGCACATGTTTTCTTTTCATCTTTACACAGTTTAGTAGTTTTCTGCAGGAGCTTGTTTTAAGCACTGTTGCCACACAGTAAGGGTTCAGTGGCATGCAATCTTGAGAGTAACATTTTACCATGTAGTGGCATCACACTCATATTATGGTTGATGTGATCCCAATTTATTAACAGGAATAGCTTAATGTTGCTGATGTTAGAGTAGAACACAGAGGGCTAATGACGCGTCACCTTTTTGTCGGACTGTTTCTCAAAAAGTATTTTTTTGTCTTCTGTTACATCCCCCAGTAACTGATGGGATCATTAGTAATACAAAATTACAAGTACTAATCAAAGTAAGGCAGTTGTGGAAGAGGTATCAGGGCTCGAGAGTGCGACCAATTTGGTCGCACATGCGGCCAAATTTTGTAAGGGTGCGACTAACATTTTTCCTAGGTCGCACCTCCGCGCAGCCCCGCCCCCATTCACACACACGGCCACCGTGCAACACGGAGAGACACGGCATCGGTCCACACTGCGACATTTGTCTACAGTTTTAATTGTTATTAACACAGCTGTATATCGTTAAGCATGAGAGGGAAACCTGTATTTGTAGCAGTGTTTCCACTGCTAACTGTGTTACTGCGGCCGCCGCACGGCGGAAAACACAGACGAAGTTATTGAATGAAACTAACTTCAGACAGAGCCTGAAAAATGCAGCGCAGTGACGATACAGACATTTCATATACAAGACGTGTGTAACGCCGCTGACCCGCCAAAGCATTCGACCCGTTCATAGTGAGTCAGCCGTCACTCTGTGAGTAGCATACGCTTCAGTCCATATCTATCTATCTATCTATCTATCTATCTATCTATCTATCTATCTATCTATCTCTCTATCTCTCTATCTCTCTATCTCTCTATCTCTCTCTCTATCTCTCTCTCTCTCTCTCTCTCTCTCTATCTCTCTCTCTCTCTCTCCTTTATTTTGATAGGAAAGCTGAAGATATGAAAGGGGAGAGAGGGGGGAATGACATGCAGTAAAGGGCCGCAGGTCGGAGTCGAACCTGGCCCGCTGCGTCGAGGAGTAAACCTCTATATATACCGACTGAGCTATCCGGGCGCCCTCTTTCTCTTTTAATCTGTTATTGTTGTTAACAAGTGAAGGAGCTTTCTCAGAGATATATATATTTTAAATGTATCCTAGGCTATTTATTTCAGATAATTTTCATTTACATGTGTTGCAGCTGTATATTTTCAAACTGAGAAGTAAACCAGCTATCTTTGCATTTTATTTTAATCACAACCTGTTGTCATAAAAGAGCTTGTGAAAAGTGGCTTTGACTTAAAACGGAACATTTAGCCCACTTAGTCCACAGAGATATGATTTTTAGTCCTGGACTAGTGGAAGATCTGATAAGAATCAGTGTGTGTGTGTGTGTGTGTGTGTGTGGGGGGGGGGGGGGGGGGGGGAGCTAGGGAGTGTGGCAAGCTGGTACTGTCATTGGTTTAGGCAAGGCTAAAGGGGAAGTAGGCCAAATTACAGGTGTTGTCCATCTGAGGGGCAGAGGACAGCAGGGGGGGGCTATAAGACTTTGAGCCATGAAATGTTAGATCTCAGTTCAGGGAAGCACTTTGATCTATTTTGAAATGTTTTACTTAAAGCTATAGTGGTCGCTGACAGGTCAGTGAGCAGACGGCCACGGCCTCCGACCATAGACAGTATATAAAAGCCTCCGACCGCGGCGCTGCCTCCCCGCTCTCGGCGATAGCTTGTTTGTTGGCCTGTAGCATGCTAACGTTAGCTATAGAGATGCTTGTCCTAAATAGATTTCCACTTACCGGTGGCGAGTCTGACATAGTGGAAAAAGTGCAAATCTTCTTTTGGAAAGTAGGCTTGTAGAGCCATGCCGACAGCAACTTGTAAACAGAGCGTGCACGAGGAGAACTAGGCTTGTGCATGCTCTCTCGTGCACACGTTTAATAGGCGTTCCCTCTCGGGAGCAGGTAGGGTGTTGCGCATGTGCATTTTTTCAAAAAGTGGAGAGGGCGGTTCTTTTCTAAAATTCGGGAAAGTCCTCCATTATACCTTTTGAAATGTTTTAGTTTGGCAGCTCAGTGAAGCACTTCAAACTTTTTTTGTTAATATTTTAATTTTTATATGTAGGATGATTGTGTTTCAACTAAAAAGTATTTACCTACACCTTATTCTTGTTTAAAATCATTTACATAATATAAATGAATGTATATGGAGTGTGATAAAAAGGTAACCTTGAAATTGTGGCGTTAACGGCGCCGCGAGGAAAAATTAGGGTGCACCTAAATTGTGTGCTGGTGCACCTAAATAAAAAAGTTAGGCGCACCAGTGCAACCAAGGCAAAAAGTTAGTGTGGAGCCCTGGGTATTCTGATCAGTAAAAGTATTAATACAACAATACTAAAAATATTCCATACAAGTAAAATTCATGCATCGGAATCTCTGCTTCAGGAAAACTACAGAAGAATTACTAGCAAAATGTTATTAAATGATAAAAATAAAAAAATACTTGTCTTGCAGAAGCAATTAGAAAAGAAAAGGACAAAGTTCTGCTACACAGATATCTATTCATGTTTGACTTTTCTCATCTGAAACGTTTAAAATGGGAATCAATATTTGGCGAAATTGCTAACAACTCATAGACTTAATTAAAAGGGGAAGTAGACGCTGCATTTTTTTCTATGGGGCCACAAGACAAAAGGGTTGGGAACTATTGGTGTAATCTGTGACAATGATTATATTTTATAGGCGTATCAATTTATTTTAAAAATGTTCATTTGTAAAGTAACTAACTACAGTTGTAAAATAATTGCAGTAGAGTAAAAAGAACAACATTTCTCTCTGAAATGTAGTATAGTAGAAGTATAAAGTAACATAAAATGAAAATTCTTTAAGTAAAATGAATTGAGTAAACCACTGGAATTTGAACGGGTAAGTAAGGAACTCGGTGCTACCGTAGCTTATTGCGTTGCTGGCAGATAATACTCACAGCCTTTAAAGCACTCGATGAATTTCAGTTCAACACAAAAAAAAATCCAGAATCATAACATCCATCTATTCATCTATTTAACCTTTTATACCTGCTTATCCTGTTGAACATCGCAGGGGGTATCCCAGCATGCACTGGCTGAGCGTGCATGTCTGGACTCATGCAAGTTCAAACCCAGGACCATCTTGCTGCTGAGGCAGAAGAGCTAACCACTAAGCCACTGAGCCACCGTTAGAAAACTGCAGCGCATTTTGAAACTATCGAAACGATAAATCTGGACTGTGTATCATAGTGGGGACATTTACTGCATCTTGCACACATCTTGCCTCCATAAAAGACATAAACACATTCCACAAATCCAAGAAATAGATGCAAGTATAGCAAATATCTTTGTCATAAAGACAGGTTATGTGAATTGCGTTATGAAGTTGTGCCTTGCTGATTGAATTAAAGATTACGCCAGACTCTCGACTGCTTCAGCATCAGTTCCCCAATCCTATTTTACAACAATTACTCCACTGTACACCGAGGCCAGTCTTCACATTTCTTGCTGCTAAAATCAACAGCTGGCCATCAGAGTTACCTACAACTTTAAGCCCCTCCTGATTCTGGACGCATGTTTTGAAAGTCTCCGCAGCCACAAAAATGCAAATTGTCAGAAAAACAACAAAGGCCACACAGTTTGTATTCCTCAGTAATTCTGCTCTAATAACAGCACTGCCAACTATATTGCAACCATAATCAGATTAGATACTTGTGGGAAATAACAGTTGATAATGTTTGAAGAGGAGGATAATATCCCTGTTCAAATTAGTTTGCAAATTGGAATGGAATAAATTGTCTGTTCAACATAATATTTTACCGAGTCTGGAGGCAAAGCAATCCAGAAGTAATTGAAAGCAATTAGATTATGATTACTAAATTTGATTAATCTGGTGGATTACACTACTGGTTGACAATTTAAAGTAGCTAATCTGTAACAGACCAGTAATATGTAACGGAATACATTCTTGTTGTGACAGAATAGTAAAAAATGAAGTTCTGTTCTCCGGAGTAACCCCTCAAAATTAGCATTAATTTAATTCCTAAAAAAAGAAAGAAAGAAGTGCTGCTCAGTTCTACTCTCAAACTTGGTTAGCAGTGACATCAGCTATAAAGTTATTCTCCAACAAACTAGAAGTTAACTAATTTATCTCTAATCAATTATTGTCAGTCTAACCGCTTGATTAAATCAAGTAATTACTTGTTAATTGCTTGGCGCTGCAGTGGAGCTCTTTAATGACTATACAGGTGTGTAAGCAACTTTGTGTGTCCTGTCTCTTATCATCACACCAGTAAGTATAGGAGTACATGACACGTCTTGTGTCGTCTCTGACTTGTTTAAGTCAGTGTAGCGCTGTTGTCTCGGGCGGGCGGTCGGTCTGATTCAATGTCGTTCTCCGCCAGCCATTCCATGAGGTACTGTCATTGGGTTTGTCATTGCCTGTCATTTAGAGAGAGCGCGTGCGTGTGGGCGGGCGTGCGTGTGTGCGTGCGGGCGTGCGTGGACACAAATGAAAATGCAAGGTATGATTGTTGTATCTCTGCCCCCTCCCTCCTTCCATTATGACATCCCCTGTTCATTTGATCCATTACTGGTGCTATTACTGTGAGCCATAGCCTAAATGTCAGCCCAGTTTGAGTCATCTTTCCATTTTGCTAATAAAAAAAGAGAGAGCATGTCTCTGTCCCACAACACGGCCATCCTTCTGTGTTGAGGTTGTTTTGGTTGTTGTTGTTTGAAATCCTCCAGCTGCCATCTCAATTAAGAAGCTGATTTCGAGGGACTGTTTGCGCAGTCCTGCCACATCTTCAGTGTCCCCTGATGACGCGCTGCATGTCAGAGCAGCGCATGAAGAGAACACTCTCAAGGTCAGATTGAAATTGGAACCATTTCATCATGAGGCATTATGGGAAGTGCCGTGCATCTGAGGGGGGCAATAAATATTGTCAAACGCAGGCCGAGCGCAGTCAGTATACAGCGCTTGCATGTGTTATTTTTAGGGCTAAGATTTATTGTGTTCTGTGTTTTTTTTTATTTTTTTGCAGCGCTGCTTAAATGTTGCAGATCTGTGCCCATCCTTCCAGTCATGTCATGATTTGAGTCCTCACACAAAACCTGGTAGTGAGGTTCAGAACTTTAACAAAAAGGAGTATTGGACAACATTAGCGTAACATTTTGTTTCAGTAAAATGGGCCTGTAGGAGGATGTGTCAGCAATTGAAATGGCAACAACGTATGCTTTGTGTTAATCTGATACTGCTGGAAAATACACAGCACTAACCAGCACCATAAATTACTTTTATATGCTAGTGCCAGCGACTGGGAAATTAAGAGAATATAAAGCGCATTCTGTATTTGACAAGATCATGTCCTTCATCAACACAGAAAAAAAAAAACGTCAAATAATTAGACCCAGCATGTCGTGTTTCAGTTTGGCTCACAGATTTGACAAGAAACGGATGTTAATATCTCTGCTCGAAAGGGCATTCTGAGTTTGACACAATCAAGGACTTGCATTGTTCACTCGGACAAAATCTTAATTATATTTCAAGAAGCAAGCAATGTCAGAAAGCACTCGAACAGAATATGGGCTGACTTTTACCAAGGGAGAAAAGAGCTCTGCACATATTGTGCTTTGTACTGAGTAACTGTTGACATGCAGTCAGCCAAGTATTTCCTATTTTTTCTCAAAGGGCAGTCCAGGCTGCTTCACAGTAAATCACAGAAAGCCCATTTTCAATTCATTTTGAAAATCAACTGAGTTAGAAAGTTGGGCTTTGTCAACCCACAATAGCGATTGTTGAAAATGAGGGTGATTGTCTTGTTACTGTAAATAGTGTCTGCCGACTTGGAAATGAAACATTTTATGCAGAGCGTCGTGGGTTTGTATGTTAGTTTGTCTTTTCTCTCTGGAGAACAAAAGCATGTGGGTGTGTCTGTGTTCCCCGACAGAATGATTACCTTGACGAGGTTAAAAATGAATAAGTGCAGCTGAATGAACCGTCTGCAATTCCTTGAACAACAACAGCTGCTGATTTGAGCTGTGGTGCCTGCCTACACAATAGAAGCTTGACGCAAATAGAAAAGCAGAACATCGAAGAGCAGCAAGGCCACTGCTGCTCTGTGTATTTCTTTCCCCACAAGATTGCAGGATTCTTATATATTCCACTTCTTGAAAACAATCCTAAGAACCAACTTAAGTACAGAAGTAAATCACAGAGAAATTGAAAATGTTCAGCCTGAATGGTGAATGTCTGGAACCATAACAGATTTCTAATACAGCCGATTTGCCCTGGTAAATGGCACTGAGCTCCCACAAATCTGTGCACCAACCAAACTGTTTGTTCACTCACACAGAAATGAAGCACAGCGCAAATTCTTTCAGGAAGACGTCATTAACCCAATCATTACTCTTTTTCTCCGTAAATCAAATCAGCTGTTTAGAAGCGATACTTTCACTTAAACCAATCAGACATGGCCACGAAATTCAAGGACCAATCACAGCATTACAGCTCTGCTTAAATATGTCCTCCCTGTGCTGTTCAGTTTTCGTTACAGGCAAAGCGCTCAACCCTCCACCTCCCCTGCCGCCTCCAGTCTTCATGATTGACTTCACGATATACGGTATCGTAAATGAAATCAGCAAGCAGTATATGAGATGAGAAGATGAGAAACATTTGCTCTGCTGCAACTATTTACATCATTAAAATCAACTTTTACTTTAAGTCGGTTCATAAGTTAAGTTAATTTTGTCAATAATACACACATTAATTTCAATAACATTTTGAAAGCAGGACATTTACTGCTGCCACTATTTTAAATGATGCTATACTTTTAGTTAAACCTGCGGTAACTGATTCGTTGGACCATTTGGGAAACAAGCTGTGAACGCAACATTGACGGATCACTTTTTACAGTTGATATGGCGGACTTGTTTGCAACAGTTGTTTATTTACACATCTAGCAGTTGCAGAGCAACATCATTAATTTGTGTTGCTGGTCCCCTGGCGAATGTACGCCCAATATTGAGCCTCTTTAGCTCTGTTTCTGGTTTCTACCAACTCCTGAGGGAAATATCTGGCTTTTTAGCTGCTAAATGCTCTCCTATATTCACCAGCTAGTCACTAACTGTGTCTGTATCTGCTGTGTGGTGCTGAGCAGGTATAGTGTGCAGTCGGTTTTTAGAGCTTTTTTTTGCTGAAACCAGCTGCCTGCTGTGGCTGACAGCAACGCTGTGAGAGGGGGAGAGTGAACCAACAGCTTAACAATGAGCATTTGATACTTTGTTACTATAACAATGTCCATTACAGCCACTTTAAGTAAAAGTTAAATCCAAACATGGTCAGGTACTGAGTCCCAGTATGTCAACCTAAATGTAGTAGTTGGATACTCTATATAACAAGTGATGCTACAGAAATCAATCTCTGGGGGAAATGCAGTCTTTTTGATATTTATTTTGGTGCTGTCAAACGATTAAAATATTTAATCGCGATTAATCACATTAATGTCATAGTTAACTCACGATTAATCGCAATTAATCGCACATTTTTATCTATTCTAAATGTCCCTTGATTTCTTTTTGCCCCGTTATATTTTAATGCTCTTATCAACATGGAAAAGTGGATCGGCTTGCTTTGTGCAAATGTTTTTTTTTTATTGAAAACAACATTGTCATATTCGTAGTGTTCAATTTCACACTAACATTCACACTTGGAGCTAATAATCTGTCACATAATGTAACACTGTTACCTCAATTTTCCATTGCAGATAGTACTGCCTCATGCCTGAGGCGAGCGTGTCTGGTCGTCATAGCGACTATGGTTTCCCCCGACTCATTTCCTGGTTGTCCTTCTCCATAAACAACATAAAATCAAGGAGAGGGTTAACTTTTCCTGCTCCAGGTTTCCCACCGTGGTCAGAAAGAACAGAGGAGACACTTTTTTTCTCTCACTGACTCTAGAGTCACTACTTGCTCCAAAGCTAATCGCCGTGACGAGCCTACTAGCTATGCGGCTTGCAAGTCCGAACAAGTGTGTGCGGCCGCGGTGTGTGTCTGTTTTGTTTCCGGTCTAGCTAGATCCGAAAGAACGTTAATCTCGCGATAAAAAAATTGACGGCGTTAAAATAAGTTTACGTTAACGCCGTTAATAACGCGTTAAACTGACAGCCCTAATTCACTTTAATAAAATGTTATACTGCTGCACAATGCTTCTGTCCAGTCATTGTCACAATTTTGCTTTTTGTCCTTGAACAAGATTGAAAACCTAAAGCTCTAATTAATCCACTGTAATTATCCACTAGCATTGTAAACTAGCACGGAATAGAATACCAAGCCAAACTTAATATATAAAAATCTTTTATATTGAACGGCTGACACAGACACATTTTGGCAAAAGCCTCCATCAGGGTTAAATATGGCAATAATGACATGAATGGATTCCAGGTGTTGTGGCTCTTTGAGGTTGACTTGACTTGCTGTCTACAGTATAAAGCAGAAGCACTTTAGTTTTTTTTCTCTCTTTAAGTGTTAAGCTGACACTTTGACAGAGCTTAAGTTAGGGATTCTGTCTCCTCTTGTTCACTTCCCACTTTTTCCTTCCACCGTGTCCATTGTTCCTTATTTTTTATTAAGGTGCCTCTCAAAGATCTAGGTTGAGCTATCATAACCAAGTAAAAAGGCTATTTTTTTCTTGTTCTGCTGAAGGCACCTACTTAAATGTTATTGTGGTCAAAGAAAAAGAAGACATTAATATTTATCAGGCAAAAATACAGGGAGAAGAAGAAATGTAATAGTTGTTCTAATTAAATCCTTTAAATTTGTATTGAGCGAGGTGAGGATGTGACCAGAAATCTCCTGGTGTGTGACCTGTGTGATATTTTCCTTTTAAATGAGACATGTTAAATGATGTGCCAGAGGGAAAATGGGTCTTTTCAAGAAGCACACGCTGTTCCGATCATCACAGATAACCAAGCTGGAAGGCCAGGGACCTAATTTAAGGGCTATTTACCATGCGCCAGATTTTCAATCAAGCTACACTCAGCTGCAGCAATGGGCAAAGAAAATGGAGAAAACCTGCAAGAGAGAAAAAGGATTTCAACCTTGCACAGCCCACTGACATGATCATTTTATATTTTCTACAGTTTACAAAGACACACATAATTAATAATTCATCCATCTCATCTTGAGATCCCTCGCTGTGAATGTTTTGTAAGCTACTCTGCCCCGGAAAATGAGGCGTTACAGGAAAAGAGGACCCACTTTCGATCAAAAACAAAGAGGTGGGATGTGATTAATTCCAGGGGACCTCTTCTGGCTGTATCACCCTAACTGATTCATCAGACTTGAGCGACAAAAGGAACATCGTGTTTTAATCAGACTCGTAATCCTAGATCAGCACTAATGCGGGATTTGTCTCTAAACGAGTAATTGTTGTCGCTTCTCAACAAATTTAGGCACATTGCCGTAGAGCTGTAACAATAAATGCTGAACAGTGAGCTCCCTCTCTCTCTCTCTCTGCCTTTGTCATCTATTTTTCTTATTTTCTTGGCATTACTTGTGTGTCTTATCTTTTTGTCCTTCCTTTCTTTACTCTCATCCCATTCTTAATTGTTTTTGACCATCCAGACTTCCTGCTTTCTAATATAAAACAAAGTAAAAACTGAGATGCGGTTAGACTGTCCTTTATAAGAAAGACAGACAGTATCAGCTGTTTTAGCAAATGCCCAGTGAGGACATGTAGTTACGTTCAAGTGACAAAGACATCTAGTGGCTGTAGGAATTAGGACGCTTGTCCTAGTGGAGCCAAGCTGGAAATACTGCAGTGAGACATTGTTATACAGTAGATGGTTGGATGGGTCAACAAAACATAAGACTGTGACATGGGAGACCACTGGTCGCCTCCTGTTTCCTACAACAGTCCGTAACCAATTTCTTTTAACCATGACCACAATTAATCAAGTGGTTGTTATTGTAACCATGGCAAGGGTCCACTAACCTTAACCAAGTAGTTGTTTTAACCCAATCCATGATCTTTCCCAGAGCCTCACAAACCCTTAACCGTAGCAGTATCCGATCAGAAAACGGCTTTGTTGTTGCAACAGTGATTTGTGAGGGTTTTGGAGAACACTGACAGATTACGTGTCCTTCCTGAAGGGCAGGTATAAACTATCCATTTTATCATTTAACCTGGTGGACTTTTTTTTGGCTTTTTTTGCCATTTGTTTTGGTATGTGTGTGTGTATAGAGAGACTGTTGTAGCTAAGAGAGGATGAGTCCCCCCCCAGGTTGAATAATATCAGCTTTAGGGAAACAAATAAAACAGTCTAATTTGAGCACCCTAATGGCTGCATACAACACTATCAGCATGTCAAAGTTGTTGTTGTTGTTGCAGTTATTGCCGGTAGTAAAGTTTATTCGACAGTGATAGGGGATGTTGCGAACTGTCCGTAGCCGGTGACTTTTGCCCCCCCACCCAAAATGCCTTGCGCAGGCCCTTCCCTCCAGCCAGAGTTATGGCATACTTGACTCAGAAGAGATTGTGTACCAATGAGAAATGGTGGGCTAATTCTTCTGTTGCATCACTCAAATATACGGCCTCATTTCATCGGCTTAACGACCTTGTTTAAATGAGCCTAATGACTCTCACTAATTTCCGGGCATGGCCAAGAGATGGTGACTGCAATGTCCTCTGCATGCACATTGTATATCTCCATTATAAGGCCTGGTCTCTGTGGAAAACACAACCTATTTTTATTGTCTTCTCTCTTTGCTTAAGATTAATATTAATATAATGCAGCGGCTCCTCTGTTACAGGTTACCGAGTCTGGGGCATTGTGAAGCATCATTTAGCTACACGTTCAGTGTTGTAAAGTGTTGTGTTTAATAAATGCTGTTAAGTGTGGCGTTTAGTAAATGCCCAAAAATGTTGAATACTTTAATTGGATCAGTTGTTTTAAGTGTATATCCTATACTTCTGGTGCATTGCTTCCCAGCAGTATCGTTTTGACATCTGAATTGAGTGCTGAAAAAGGTCACTGAAATGCTAATGCAAAATTCGCAGGGAATACATTGCGAAAGGGGAAATATTAAATCCCCACATCCAGACATATTAGCACTATTAGCTGTCTCTGTGTCACCCCGCGTGTCACAGCTTGTGATGACTCCGCTGTGCATCGCTCAATGTAAAGTCAGATAGTTTCCATTAAAGATCAGAGTGTGAAACCAGCACTTGGCTACTCTGTTATGGATCAATTTAAATAAAGGACCGTTTGTGGCGTCAACACAGATCGATATGCGGACGGGCTTCCTTATGTGGTTATAACCACCAAAGCATGCTCATTATGTGAAGCGCTCTTATCAAAGACGGATATAAAAGCACATACAGTGGGATATGTGACGGGAGATCAATGGTCTCTGATGGGGACTGAAACCTGACAGCTCAATAAGCTTTGACGGGAAGTTGTTCCCTCTTATTCCTCCTCGTCCTCCTCTTCCCACCTTACCTATATCCCATTCCTACAAGGGACTTTAACAGCTAAACCCGGCAGACTATTTCAGATTACAAGCTCTCTGTCAACACGTGCACAGGGAACCATTGTGCAGGCTTGTGTAAGGGAAATGGGGATCTGTATACAGCACAGATGCTGCTGCTGCTGACAACATAGGTGTCTTTAAAGTCCGCCTCCAGTGGCATCATTTCCTCATTCAGATTCAGAAATGGGGCTGTGTGCACACTGCTGGTCAAGAGAAGGGACCTTCAGATACAATTTTCCAACAAACAAACAAAACTAACTACATCAACTGCTGCAAAAGAACTCATATTTGCAGATTTTGCAGTACACTTACACTTACTTTTCAAGACACATTTTGTAAAATTTCACGCTTTTGCGGAAGTGCTTGTTTTGAACATAACTCGAGCAAATGCAGACATCCAAAATTCTTGCATCCAGGGAGCAACTACTAATGGTCTCCATTTTTGTATTTTAATGATCAGTGGGTGTGTGATGCGTCTTCTTACATAAAAGAGACACATCAGGTGTGAAGCTCCACCCCTATGCGCATTGGTATTCTAGTTTTATATTTGGCTGCAGGAACGTTTTTAGTAACATGACTCATCCATGTAAGTGATTAATCATCCAACTCATGAATATGAATGTGGTCGGTCTGTGTTCACGAAGCAGAAACGCTTTTTCATCTCACACATTATCACATAACAAACAAATTGAATAACAAAATTAAATCATTTCATGAATGCCAAAAGGGACTAAATATTGGCCCAACAAATGCATTTCAAGAACATTTTGTTTCTTTTTTTGAAGTCTTATTTTCTTTTTTTTTACAAATCTGATGTGTACATGTACCTGCTACAAAGATCAAAAGCAAATCTTTGTAAGTCTGCCCATTTCACAGGCACTGCTGCTGGTAAAAAGGATACTGCACTGTTATTCTCAAAAGCTTTGAGAAATGGGGAAAAGCAGACTGATGCCAACAAGCTAGAGGAATTTCTTCTTAATATATTTACTGTACTCTTTATTCTCTATACCAGGGGTCTTTAACGTTTTTTAAGCCAAGGACCCCTTCGCTGAAAGAGAGACGGAGCAGGGACCTCCTACTACATACAGTATATTGTATAAAATGAAGTTACAAAATAAACTGAGGCTACAATAACGTGGAGGGCGGCCTAAAGCTTATATACATACCTTTTTAGTGCATAGAATACTATTTTAAAATATTAATTGTTGGCATGACTTTATAAATCATCTTTTATGGGGCACAGTGAATCTTTAGGAACTGTATCTGTGGATGGCTACCTTAGTGACTTCCTTACCTATAGGCCAATAAGCCTATCTTCAGTGGGGATTTATATTTGCTAATAATATGTGGGAATTATGTTTAGCCATTTTAATTTTGTTTTAAAAACTTTCAAAAATGTACAATAATAACAGTGCCTCTGAGGACCCCCTAGGGGTCCCGGACCCCCTGTTGAAGATCTCTGCTCTACACTGCTGTTGTTAGTCTTCAGTAAATGAGTCTGCTGAAGTGAGCTGGACAGAGAAGAGAAACAAAAAATAAAGGAAGTAGGGAATGTGTGTGTGTGGACTACAACATTGACAGGCAAACTGCATCGATTGTACCTTTTGAAATGTGTACTTACAGACAAGAAAGAGCAGTTCCAGTATTTATAAAAACAGCATTTGAAAGTATTGACATTCTAAGCACATAGAGGATGCTGTGTTTTGTAGCTGTTATACATTGATTTAGTAGTGCTAATACTCCAGAATCCATGATTATAACTGTTTTTGTATGTAAGATGTGTAGTTTCCACAAGGACATTTATGCAGACTTTACTCTTGTAACTCAGTGTCGAGTTGGGTTTGGAACATTTCTTTAGTCACCAAATTGTGTGCCGTTAAGAAACAAAACGAGCATGGAGACATCAGCCCACCTTCAAATAGATCCTGATTTTACTTGTCAATTGTAGCTTTCGACACAGGATATGAACCTTGAAATTACTTTTGCCATCTGTATAGAATAGCATTAGCATTTGAAAACCCCCCAAAAAAAAAAAAACATTTGAAAATCCAAATCAAGAGGAGCTCATTCACAGGCATATGAAAGGCAGCTCCAACAAACAGAAAAGGTTTTTTGCATAATAAGTCCTCCCATTATTCAAGCGAAGCTCTGTTTATCCACCTGCCGCAGTGTAGTTCATGGCTATTTCTCAATTCCTTGTGTCTCTAATGATCCCAGCATGTCTCTCCAGTGTATACCTTACCCCAAGCAGTGCGCTGTGTGGACTCCCCCCTGTGCTTGCAGGAGCACAGAGCCGCACTGACCACTTCATCTTGTGGGACAAACCAGTCTTTCAGTCTCCTCGCAAACCCTGGGGGAGCAGTGCTGGAGCTCCAAAACTGGAACCTCAAAGGTTTGAACACTGCCACTGGTTACACATGTGGCTGCCTGTGCACTGCTTTAATGTCTGTGGCTGATAAAGTCTCAGGCCAGAAGTCCATATCCCTGTTCAGGTCATGTCACTTGCATTAAATAGATCTGCATTTAGAATATTAACACATCTTTGTTTTCTTGTGAGGCTCAAATGTCAACTGTTAAAGTTACATGTTGTTCCTTTCAAAAATAACAGATAGTAAGAGGCTCGTAGGCACACTGGTAATCATATAGCTTAGTGGAGTCATGAGGGTTTTACGATTTGACAGCGCTGTAATGCAGATTCTGCCGTCCCTCACTTAATACAGCTATTTTTAGAAACCCGAATGAAAGGGGATAGGTGCTCCGTAGCCAACTGGCGTATTCATTTCAGTGTCTAGAGATCATCCGAGTGGAGCTGATGAATTTGGTCATCGTGCTCTCATAATGTTGCAGCACTGCGTCATTAATTAGGCACATTTGCAGCAAATACTGGTCATTGGCAGTGCCTCAGTTTTCAGTTTAATTACTCACACTTGGAGCCTTGATTAGAGAGTTTGCCTTCCAGGTGCCGAGGTGATGTAATGCTGTAAAAATGCTTCAGTAATGCATGTGCACTTTAGCGGACTAAATCCTACAGTATGGATGTGTAAACAGAATACAGCCTTGTTTACTTTAATGCCATCTGGTTTGAAATAAGCAATTTCAGAGCTCATATTTGGGTATTTTGTCAGACCAGCTTGGATGTTGGCCAGAAACTGACTGTTCTAGTACACTTGCTGTGGTCCCTATTGACCAAAGGCCGTATCTTTGTCTGCCAGATCACTCAGTGCCAAGCAAAGGTCAACAGGAGGCTCCATGGCATTGTAGCATCCATCTAACTGCCTGTCTGCTCCGTCAGTTTCATAATCTGTCTGTGTATGATTTATCAAATGATCTGTTTAGCTCATGAAACAAACTTCACACCTGCAGGAGTCCAGCTCTTGACAGTACAGTTAATACTAGCACTAGATCATTTTCCCCACCTTGTTATCCTCTTTTTATATTTACATCCAGTCAAGCAGAAGTTGATCTGTTCGTTGTTCTTATCGGACACATGGGCTACTGAACTCTAGAGTGCTCAGAGTTTGATGTTACCTCTTGACATTGGGCGAAGTAATCAACATGTCCTGCCCTCCCATCACATCCTTTTGATAGTGACTGTTTGAGAAGACACAAGTACAGGAGTGGTACCAGTACTGCATGGAGGTGTAAGGTTACGGTCAAGTGAACAGAACAAAAAGACAAAATATAAAGCGGCATCAATTGAGGTGCATAATCTCTTCTTCCAAAATGAAGGTCAATACTTCTGTGAATTTGTCAAATGCAGCAGCTGACTTTGTCCTTGACGGCGCAAAGTGAAAAGAATGAACGATACATTCTAGCCGCCACAATACACAATAGCGACCTGATAACATAAGGCCCTTTCACACGTACTATACATTCTGAAATGCTATTTAGTATAATTTGCCTCGAAGCTCTGGATGTCAGAGAGCCCTAGAAATGTGTATGGACACGCTGGTAATGTAATCCTTTTGTTCAGACAATATGTCAGTTTGGAACTTGAATCGCTACATGAGTGTGGACCTGTGCAATAAGCGTGTACTGCATTCCCCTCTGCTCAGCCCTGCCATATGGTCATCTGGTTTTTGGCCTGGCTTTCAAATTGCATGCATTGTAAAATGCATTTTAAAAGTCCCCACACTGCACTCTAGACAAAGAAGATATTGTTTCCCCTTCATATTGCAATATCAATATGAATTCAATTTATTCTTTAGCGCTAAATGGCTGTTCGCCCAGTTAACACGCTCGTTTATTACAGCCACACATGCACTCGAAGCTCACGCACGCACGCACACACACGCGCGCGCGCGCGCACACACACACACACACACACACACACACACACACACACACACACACACACACACACACACACACACACAGCAGTCATTTTGCCTCAATTTCAACCACAGACAAGAGCTACACAGTTGTCTCTTGGTCTCCAAGGCTGCTGCTGTGACAGGCTGTGGATATTTTGTTCCCCAAACACTCACCACATATCAGGCAGGGTCATGGCCTGCCGGAGACCTGTGTCTCTCACTGTCCCGGCCAGTGCCAATGGAGGACAATAGGGTTTTCTGACGTGCTCCTCTGGGAGGAGGTGTTACCATGACATAAGGATGTCTCCACAGCACACATGTCCGAGCACTAGTCTCCCTGTTCAAGAAGCCTTACCACCGCTGCTTAGTCCCACAGATAAGACATGTTCACGGAGCCATTTACACCGTCTGCAAGAGAAAAGAAAACACAAGAAAAGGATGGGCTGAGGTCGGGTTTGGAGTGCAAGCGCAGCAACCTCGGAGCACTCATGGGATATTAGGTGGGCTTTCCAGCCCTGCTTTCCCACTGAAGCTTGTCGGCTTCGCACCTCCGATCACGCTTCTCTTTTCTGGAACGTGTGCGTCGAGCCAGGAGCTTGCCGAGCTGTCGGGAGTGTCTTGGCTGGAATTTCAGTGGAAGTGAAGTCCGTTCCCCTTCAGTCGTTTGGCCCGGGGCTTGAAATTATAGAGTCGGTATCCGTAGCCCTTTCTGCGGTGCATCAATAGCATATATACCCAACAGGCGCTTGTGTTGTGTGTTTTCATTATGTTTGTCTGTCGTGCTGCCGGGGGTCAGTGTTAAATGTTGGCGCCTGGAAGGATCCGCTTTGTTTGTATTTTCAATTTTTAGTGTACAAACTGCCAGTCATAAACAGTCAACCGCCAGTAATGGCCGACATTTGTCTTGTATAAAGTGATATTGCCTCGATGCAGATGGTGACTGCCGATATGACATGTTTTTAAACTGCCGTATTTCTTTTAAGAAAGAGGCAGGCGTTCTAACAGGTGGAAAAAAAAGACTAAACAAACAACTTAATCAAGACTGAGCAAACTTTCTTGACTTCTTTTGGGTGAATAGGTCTAACAACAGATGTTTTAACTTATACCTTTTTAGTTTCAATGAGGTGTTTGTACCCTCCCATTATGGATAGATACAAGTGAGAAAACACAGGGCTATAGAATGATTATGTAATGCAAGGTCAAATACTTTTGAATTGTATGGAAGTGAAATGTCCAAATGAGCTACCAACCTGTATTCAGCAAAGAGGGGATACTATAGGAGCTGTGCTACAGATTTCTATCTATAGTTATTTTATTGACTGTTAAAAGGTGTCGTTTACGATATTTACTTTACAATAAGGTCTTTAAACACAACACAAGCTTTGCTTTTTGATGCTCAAGAAAAGCAACATTTTAGCCGTCCACAATGCAGTGGATATGTCTACTAGCAGTGTGGGTTCACATTTTTAAGTGCAACACAATGGATCCTTTGGAGTGAAAAGAAATTTTACCTCTCTTCGTCTCTGTCTCTTCAGTATGCAGCCATCATATGGCACCACGCTGTTCGGCGTGTTGGAGCACCACTCCATTTTAAGATGGCTGCCAAAAATGGAGCAGTGGTCTCTTTGTTTACTCGTGAGATGCTCTGCTATGTTCCAGTCTAATAGATTGGACACAGCCGCACCGTGGTTTGGGCTCCAGCATTCAGCACCACTATGACGGAAGCCTAGAACAAATCCACTTCACATTTAGGTGCCAGCGCGTTGTCATGGAAAAGAGATACCTCTTTACAGTAAGTGAATAATGTTCGAAAGAAAAATGAGTTGTGCGCCTTTGTACACTACTTAGCGCTGCTGGTCAGTTTTGGACCACACTTGATTGGAGCTTTAGGACGGAGCAGGAGGAGGAAAACAATTTTTTTTTTTTTCCTCCCCATTTTAGAAAAACCTGAAAATGATCTGTCAAAGGCAATGATACGAGGCTATGTGATAGATGGGATTGTCTTACTCTGCCTCTCAATCTTTCACTCCTTCGCTGCCATTTTTCCTCTTTTTTTTTTCTCTGAGGAAAGACATTATTTCCATCACCCTCTGTATTTCAGCCAAATTCGCTGTATCTGTCCATGCCTGGCCAAAGGGAAGAAAAAGACATTCTGTGTGAGTTGAATTTCATTTCCTTGCCCGCACATACTGTTTTTATGAATTGCTCATGGTGTGGGATTACAATGTGATATTATTTTACCGGTGCACATGATATAGCAAGACAGGCAGTGACTGCTCTTATTGAGATTTTGATTAGAATTAAATTTGTGTACATGCATCTCCCCCAGAGATAGCTGTTTTCTAATGCATTTAAATTAAACCATAATGGCAGCTTCACAATGGACCACCAAACATCCAGGAACATTCCTGGTCCATCCATTTGGAATAGATTAACTGATAAACCTATCAGGAAAACAACTGCCCATTAACAGGCCTGGTGATAATGCCAGCGCCAGAGTGATATCACACAACAGTGAACCTCCTCCTCGCCCGCGCTCTGTTATTTTCCTCTTGTGTGTAAAAGAGCTTTTCCACCAGAGGAACAGTGAACCTCAAAAAGGTAGAACATAATAACCGGGTGCAGCGCTGGCCTGCATCCTGCACATTGCTGTCTCATTGTGCTAATGACATTTCATGAGATTAGCTTTCCACTGTGGTCCTGTATTGTTACCGGCCTGCTCGGCGTGTTTATATTTGTGTGAGCCCCTTTCCCCATTTAAGACCTGAGCCCTCCCTCAACCCTCCTCTCTTTTTTTTCCCTTCTCCTTCTACCGCTTTCTCAAAACCCGCTTTGCTCTCCCTACACCCCCCCCCCCCCCCCCCACACACACACACACACACACACACACACACACACCCAGACCTGTTATTAAATGTCATAGCAGTTAGTTGATTTCAGTGTGCGCTCCCAATGGGACCTGGGTGTTATAGACATACTCATCTCTCTCTCTCTCTCTCTCTCTCTCTCTCTCTCTCTCTCTCTCTCTCTCTCTCTCTCTCTCTCTCTCTCTCTCTCTCTCTCTCTCTCTCTCTCTCTCTCTCTCTCTCTCTCTCTCTCTCTCTCTCTCTCTCTCTCTCTTGCTCTCACTCTCTTGTTTCTCTCCGAGTCGAGCAAAAAAGTAATTTCTCTTGGGAAACTAAATCCATCTCTTAACTGGATGGGAGAACTATATGTTCAGGCTTTGGTAAACTGGCCCATACCACAATCACAATAGGTACAAAAAGCTGGAGCTTAAAGCAGAATGTCCATGGTGGTAGTTTTCTGTGGACGCCTGGTGTCCTACCCCGTGGTATTATAGGATTGAACTGGTGCAATAACTCACCCAGACGAGGCCTGGCTCGAACAAAATGCAAAGGCAAACACAAAGCCGCGAGCAAACGTTTTCCTGTTTATTTGGACATGAATGTTGTGGATGACTCAAAGCCATCAAAGCCCAGAGCCCTGGATGTCACCACAAGGCCCCTCCTGTATGTACCCACAGCAGATGGTAGCCAGTGGCAGGAGGTTCTGGTAGGCACATTTATGCTGCCTAGTATTGCGAGGTGGCGGAGCGCACATAATGACAGATGTCAGTCTTTGCCATGTCCGAGAAAATAGCTGATACGCCAGCCAGAATCAGACTGCTGTCTCCGCGCTGACCAGACAGAAGAGTATATATTTAGACCTGATTCGTCTTGATTTTATCTTCCTCTCTTCGATACACTGATTCTGACATCCGTGCAACAGTCAGAGGTTTGAGAAGGGGGAAAGATCCTTCTAGTTTTGCTGTGTGCGCATGTGTGTGCTCATGTGCATCTGCATGTGTGAAAGTGCAGGAGGAGCAAATGCTTCAAATCCTGAAAAAGGCTTTGCATTTCAACTGGGATGAAAATGAAAAAGGGCCGTACTTTTTTTTTTTGTCTTTAGGTTTGAAGTACAGTTCATGCATTGAACAAGGTCCCCACACTAATTCCTGTTTTAATATAGAGCAATACACGTCTTTTTCATAGCAGAAAGTTCCAGTGGTTTGTATAAAATGCAGCTTTAGTCTACTTGATACAGTGCTGGAGTGTTATTTGGCTACGTTGCTTATCTACAGTATTCTGGGATAGGGGGGGAAAAAAACGCTCTGACTTGTGTGGATTTTTTTAAAACTAATGACATCCGTCCTGGGCGGCGCTAAGCCCCGGATGCAGCAACGTTGCCCTTGCAAAACAGATAGCAGCGATAGCAGAAGGGCAGGGCCATCCGGCGCCTGAGAGACGTGCAGGGTTTCAGGCTGTATCCCAGCGATGTACGTGAGCCAGACGAACTTAATGGAAATTGACCTTATATATATATATATTTTTGCAATAGACATGAAAAGAGCAATTAATCAATTAGTTGATTGACAAAAAAAGAATATCTGCAAAAGTTTTGATGCATGCATGCGTGATTTCACCTTTATGTGTGTCTGTGTATTAGTGCCACATTCCACACCTACAGTATGTGGTCCATATGCACAGATGCTGTGTACGCTACAAAAAAAAAACAACAACCTTTTTCCCAGCCAGCGTGACAACAAACACAGAATGGCTTGGCACGACTCAAAAAATTATTTATCTGGCTCCCCTCCTCCTCTCCAGCATGGTTTTTGTCGAGTCAGAGGAAACCATCTGCTGCCCGGTGATAATGGGTGGCCAGGGAGGAGGGGACTGGAAATAGGGAGAGCAAATAAAATTGAGAGAAAATGACAGGCGCTCTCCTAGAACTTCCTGTACCTTCCTGCCTACCTGCAGCTATTCTGCCATCTTAATAAACATCCCGTCTGATATCTTCTCGCTTCTCTGTGTGTGTGTGTATGTGTGCGTGTGTGTGTGTGTGTGTGTGTGTGTGTGTGTGTGTGTGTGTGTGTGTGTGTGTGTGTGTGTGTGTGTGTGTGTGCGTGCGTGCGTGCGCCTACACAATTGTGTTTATTTGTCTGTGTGTGTGTGTATTTCCCATCTAACCTTGATCATTTTCAAGTCAGGATTGTTTCTGAGTCGAACTGATATGCTGTCAATGTGATGGCGCTGACTTAGAGCCTTTTTTTTTTTCTTCATTTTTTTTCTAAAACTGTGACAGATGAATTGCCTTTCAGCAGAAGAGATTTTTCTTCTTCTCTGTTTTGGGTAAATGGGTGGGAGTATTAATGGGAGAATATTATGAGGCAGGTGCAGGGCTAAAGGAAAGTAAGAGTCAATGCTGCGAGTTAATGAGGAGTTGCCTGTATATAGGGGATGGTAAAGCATGGCTGGAGAAGAATACAGTATGAGGAACAACTCTCTTTAAAACAAATAGTGGGCTATAGAAAGCAACTCCTCACCTTGAAAATGGTCCGAATTTTCACTCCCCGAGTCTCTAGGGCTCTCAGATGGAATTGAGCGCTTAGGGCATTCTCAGAGTAAACCATTTCAGTTTTCTCTTGTCTGAAGTCGACAGGTTGAGCTGGACAAAAAGACCTGACAGGCCATCTCCCCCCTAAACCCAGCTTCATTCTCTCTCGCTCCATCACTCTGTTTTCTACTTTGCCTTGAGATGTTTCCCTTTTGCTGTTTTTACTTTTCTTCTTTTTGCCCCCCGGCACACATTGTCAAATAACTTTCACTATAAATGTATCAAGTAAGTGACACTAATTGAACTTGTCTGCGATTGTGAAGTTGTTTATTACAGGGCAGATGTTGCGCTGCGTCTATACCAAGTAATGTCTTTAAGTGTTAAGGCCCTGTAAAGCTGTGATAAATCCGTCTGAAAGCAGTGAGGGTGAATTCTCCTGAAATGGGATCGATCCGATATGTAAAGCTGCACATTAATTCACTGTGAGCCGACTT
Organism: Gymnocephalus cernua; assembly: GCA_023631565.1. Lineage (NCBI taxonomy): Eukaryota > Metazoa > Chordata > Actinopteri > Perciformes > Percidae > Gymnocephalus > Gymnocephalus cernua. The sequence continues at coordinate 17,611,007 of CM042440.1, forward strand.
GTTTGGATTGCATTTTTTTGTCGCGGTGCGGTCAGCCCCGCGCTCTGTCGGGGCTTCGTCGACACAGTTGTTGGAATGCACGATGGCATGCTTGATAAAGTGGACGGCGGGTCAGGGAGGATAATGGAATTGAGGGATGGAGGGCTCAGCCGGGAGGACAAAGGAGGGGCCTGGTGACCAGGTCTTTTCTATTAACTCAAGAGGCTGGCAGGGGCATGCAGGGGAATCAGGCTGGGCTCTGCCCTCTCCCTGCCTGGTGGTTAGACCGAGCGTCCAAGCTGCAGACAGGGAGAGGTGAATATTGCTCAGGGGTCCAGTGGTGATTGACCCGGTGTTTTCATCAGCCTGGGCTTGCCTGATAACATTTCTTACTCCCCTACCAGCAAACTATTAAAGTTGTGGGTGCAAAGAAAGGCTTAGGGAACTCTTAGTTAAGTTTGGTGAAGTTGCCTTGGATTTACCCCCCACCACACACACACACACACACACACACACACACACACACACACACACACACACACACACACACACACACACACACACACACACACGCTGTCACCTAGCTTTTCATTTTCTCTTTTGAAATTACTTTTTTTTCCCACACTCAACCCAGCAAAAGGGTTTCTTTCTATTTACTCTTATTTGTCGTATTTGTGTTCAGAATTCTATTATCTCACTTGACTGAACACAATGTTTAATTCATTGCAAAATTAAGATATACAACGTCTCAGAGGGGAAGGATCTGAATTTGAATGTAGCCCACACTAGAAAGTTAATTGTTATTAGTGGCTTATATATACAAAGAGAAATACTGGAATTTCTGCAAAGACTCTTGAGGCCGTGAATACGATTTACTTTCCGTTGTTCCCATTACATATTGGCTGTAATCAGCACTCACTCACTCACTCACTGCCAATTATATACCATGCCCCCATAATCACAGGTCACTTAAAACAACAGTTTGATGGCTGTGATTTGTTGCATTTTGCATAGAAGCTATAAAATAACATATTGGAATTAAACCATAGCTTCTGATCAAATTGAGTGGTTTGTTTTTTATTTCTTGCACATTTCCTCTTTATTTTCTTTTTTTCTTTTCTTCATGTGACGCTCTCGTCAGTGCTGTTGTTTTTTGGTTGCAGGTCTCCGGTCTGTCTCCTGGCGACAGCCAGACCCCAGGACTGCTGCTGGCTCCAGGGGTGAGGTGGGGACAGACGCCCATCAACCAGCTCACACCCTGGGATACAGATGAGCCCCCTGCCAAGCAACATCGAGACAGCGAGCCCACCGGTAATGAATCACACACGCACGCACGCACACACACGCACGTACTGACAGACGCATGCACTGGTTCCTCCTGATGTGAGTTTTTCTTCATCAGTACACCTGCACAATGCAGATGTATGCATGTACACAGACCACTCACCCCCCGCCCCCCCCCCCCCCCACCCCCCAACTACAGCCTCCGATGCTAATGAGACATCTTGGCTGCCTTGCCCTACATAAAATTTGCCTCCACAACATGCATACTTTACATATGCAATCATGCATATTTAACATACACAACAACATCATCTTTACATAAACTAGCTAAAACTACCATAAAAAATGTCTGCGTGATATCACAAAGTAGAGAAAAGTACAAATCCATATTGCATCTTCCCAGGCCTTCCACTCCGCCACCACCTTCACTCGGCTCTCCTTTTATTGTCCTTGTTAATGTCATTTTGTCACTGATTTAGTTTAAATTAAACCTACGTAGCGAAGTCCTCCAAATGATCTCCTCCAGGTCTAATTTAGATGTCGACCTTATTCTATTCATGCCCTTAAACAACGTGTACTGAACAACAGTGGCAGAGCAGCGCAGTGCCCAGACCCGGCATCAACGGGTTAAGCCATCGTTGAAGTTTTCTACTCTTATTGTAATGAACTCACCCAGAATGGCTCTGCCCTAGAGCAGTTAATTTCCTTTCATTGCTCTGCTGGCCTCTGCCTCCTGCTCATCACAAATGTGTCTCATTTAAAAATAATACTGGCACAGAGCTTGTTCCAGTGGAAATTCCAGCTCAACAAATCCAAATTGTAGTCAGCTGCTACTCTGCATCATGCTCAAAACATGTTTTAGCCTGTACAATCATTTGCATATCTTACATATAGATTGCTTGGTGGATGAATAATGAACCAGTTTAATTAGTTACCCAAGAGGGATGTTTCTGTAGCAGAAACTATGGGAGGTACTGTTACGATGGAAGGATGCACTTGTGATAGAAAAGTATAGAGCTCCACGGTGGTCGGTCCCCCCCCCCACCCCCCTCCAGAACTTGGCCATGAAGTTCTGGAGGTCCTATTATTGTGTGCAAGGGAACGAGGCTCCCACAGCCCGCAGCTCCCACAGCCACACTCCAGCTCGGAGTAAAGCATCATAGAGAGTGAGACGTCACATGTCACAGACCCAGCACACTGTCACATATGACACTCAAATCCAGGCATAGGGTTGCATATTGATTTGCGCGTGTGCGCTACTTCAAGCTGTGACTGGCGTTTGCAACGAAGCCAGCTCCTCTCCACACTTCACTGAACTGTGTTGCCAGAGACTTCTCTGCCAACTGCGCCAGAATTAATCAGCGGTTTCTTTCAACAGAAACTTCACTGTTGTGTCTGTTGAAGAAAGTTTGCCTTTGAAAACAAAGTTTTGTTTCAACTTTAGTTATTTTTTTTTAATTTTTTTTTTTTTACAAAAATAGTAATTTGCTTTGATGCCATGATTTAAACTCAAGCAAGCTGTGGAATAGATAAATAAAATAAATAATAAGTGGAGCTTTTATAATGGAACGCGACACTTTTGAAAATTGTAATTCGGAGACACAAGACCAGAATTAATATCAATGCCAGCTGCTTCATTTAAACTTTGCAGGATAGGCCTATGAATGTAGGTCAATGTTGGGTCCCGATAATGAAATTCTTTGCCTTATTAATTATAAATTTTGCTGGTAAAAGATTGAAGAAATAGTAAGGACATATAATTGGAGGGCGGATGCAATATATACATGTCATATTCCTCTCAATGCCATCACTGCATTAATACTGTAAAACTTCATAAGATGTGGAATTATTATACTGACCCCTTTGCTCTTATACTAACTCCTTTATCATGATGAGCTACAAAATAAGGACAATTATACATTGTGTTGATGCCAATTAGCGCCATGCTCAATTACAGTATGAACAGAACTGGCCTCTGGAGTCTTTTCAATTCCCACCCTCTTCCTTTTCTTCTCACTTACTGTCTTTATCACTCCCTCCCTCTCCATCCTTCCCAGCCCATACTATTATATCACCATGGCCAGTATCATGATGAATGTGGGCTTCTTTCCGCAGCTTTTTGCATGCTGTGATCTAGCCTTTGGCCCCTTGGCAGAGTGGTAGGCTATTTTTGGAGCTTTGACCGTGGCAGGAGGATCTAGCAGATGAGGGAATAGGAGCGAATGAGTGAGTGAGGGAGGGAGAGAGACAGGGAGGCATCAGAACCAATATGGCTGCGTCTTCCCAGCACACCTCAGCATCTAACGCCTCAGGGTATAGAAATGATTGGCTCAGAGTGTCTGGGTAAACACAGACTCCTACACAGATAATGGTGTTAACTGGCGCATGCACTAAGCATGTATGCTTTCACATTCAGAAAAGCATTTGTTCATCTTGTAGCAGAGTAAATCTCTTAATCTTATTATGATGTTGATCTTGGACGCAGATATGTGCGTCGCTTCAGACATTTTTTGTTTGATATTAAGTCTTAAGTCAAAAACAAACTTGGACTTAAAGCGGAGCAGCACACTGACAGTTGGGCTGTGGAGAGGAACCGACTCAAGCCGCAATCTGTCTTCTCGTGCTGTTTTCTGTCTCGATTTCATCATCTAATACCAGACTTATAATCACTTTGCCCTTCTTTTTGGCTCTCTGCGACTTACCAAAATACAAATGAATATAAATCACAGAAATGCCTCAACTTTCACGTGGTTTTAGGGTATAAAAGCTGGATATACAATTGATTAACCTCTTTCTTTTCTCTCTTCTGTCCGTCTGTTTGCCTGTAGGTCCTTCCTGGGCTGCACCAGTAGCAGCGGTGAGCCAGCCCAGCCTCCTGCCCCACACCTATGCCCTCCCCCAGCCGCCCTCCTTCAGCCACAGTGTGACTGCGCAGTCACCCATCATAGGAGTAACCCCATCCATCCAGGCCCCAGTACCCCCGCAGCACCCCCTAATGACGGCCCACTTCCAGCTGACGCCACAGTCGACCCAGCAACCGCCCTCCATGGTGCTGAGCATGCCCAGCCAGCCTCCGTACCAATCGGCTCAGCCCACGGTCGCGCCGTCCGCCCTCGCTGCCCAAGCCAACCAGGCGGTCCATTCAAACCCTCACAGTGTGATGGGCAACGGCCACTTAACCTCTCACCACGGCCTCATCCAGCACCCTGCCTTGCCACTGACCAATGGACAGGCGGCTGCAGCGGCGCAGGCCCAGCCCACAGCCGGAGACAATCAGGATGGTCCTAACGGGCTGCAAATGCTGCGGACAGTCGGGATGGGGAAGTACGAGTTCAGTGACCCAGGACATCCTAAAGGTAAGCACCGACAGCCTGAGCCGATGCACTCTGGAAAGGCAGACTTTTTGTGTTTGTTATCGTTTATAATCTCTCTCTTCAGGATATGGAACCTGTCACGACCATCTTTGAAAGCATAAACCAAAGCAGAGTTAGGTATTAAATCAATGTACTCTTAGCTCTCTATTCCTTGTGACCTCCCCTTATGCAGGGCCGTGCTGGAATGAAGCGCATAGGCCTCTGCCCTCTGTTTGTATACCAGGGCCGTTTCGGATGCCAACAGTCATAAACAAGGCAGCAAACACTCAAGCAAGGGGGGGGGGGTGTTGAAATACAATTGGCAAACCGAGCCAACACGCTTCAAAGCTGCTCCAAGGTTGCAGAGAACGGAGGTGCACCTAAAGCTGTGGCGAGATGGCTGTTTCTAAGAACCTGCAGTACTGCCTACAGTGGATTCTTTTGGAGTGAACATGTTGTACTGATCTCAAACTACTATACAGCATCTGTACTGTTGTGCACTGGAATTGGTTGAAAGTGAGTCAGGTTTATCCTTTCACCGCTCCCGGTTGCGATACTTGCAAGGCGTACTAAACACAAGACAGGCAGAGCTTTCAGTCCTTGCCATCGCAGATCTCTCAAAATCGTTTGAGGCCTTGTTGTTGTTGTTGTTGTTGACTGCGCTGTGTTTGTGAAGCTTGAGTCTGCAAGCCGTAAATTGGTGTTTGGTTTAACCTTGGAGTTTACGACGCAGAGCGCTGGAAACAGATGTTCTCAATTCCCTGACCAATTTTCACATTTAATGAAGCTTTTAATTTAGGTTTGGATTGTTTTCTTTTTCCTGACTCATTTTGATCAATAAAATGTGTGCAAAATGAACTTGTAGATTGGGCGGGGGGGAAGCAATTATTTTCGGGGACTGCCTGCGATACATTGAAATGAGACTGCAGGTAGAATTGGAAATGGATAATTAGACTAGGGCTCGTCGGCTCAGTCCGGTCTCTGTCGAATGAGAGCTTTTTAGCTTCTTTGTTGAATAGAGTGGCACGATCCATTAACCATGCGCGTGTCAAAATGTATTGACCTTCTAACAGGCCAAGAAGCCAGAGTTTAATTGGAATTACAGTATTTACACCGAGCCTTTTTACAGGGGAGGAACAACGCTGTGGGATTGTTAAAATTCTGGGAACACTGTCGCAGTGATTCATGCTATGATAAAGTTAATATATTCAGCTGGTATGGTTACAGTTTGTCAGCTGCTGTATTTCAAAGGCGGAATGGGAAAGCATCCCTGTGTCAATTTCTACACACACTTGAAATCTAGTGTAGGCCTGTATGAAGGTCAAACCGCTAATCCAACGCTCTTGAATCTCACATTTCCTCAACCATTTTAGCAGTTTTCATCATCCCTCCTTGGCATCGGATAGACATTAGTGAGGGTAATGTCACAGGAACAGTGGAAGTGGGTGAAACGGCGAGCATCAGTATATTAGCGGCCGTGACATCTCCCCAGCAGGCTCCTGAGTGGCTAGGCGGACCTCTCTCCCGACGGGAACACTTAACTCCGCAGCTGTAATCACAACAATGCCACTGCGATCTGGCGTGCCCCTCACGACGCTGCCCACTGCTGTCCTTCTGTCTGCGCTTCTCTGGCATCCCGATTATCGCTGTCGCTTCCTGTTTCTTTCCGTCCCTCCCTTCCCTCTGCTTTCCTGGCTCATTCCAGAAGGTCACAAGTCCCGAGCTCCCACTGGTCTTACGAGTTCTGTTTCAAGTCAGTTAACACTGCATATCAATATGGCAAGTGTACATACGGTCCTGCTGTAGTGGCATAGGGGTAAAATATAGTGGGTAAGCTCCTGCGACCTGCATTCTGGCTCGCTTGTGTTACAATTATCTTAACCTGCTGTTGGCACTTTTCTCTTTCTGCTTGGACAAAAAAAAAAAAATGGAAGTAGTTTGTGAAAAGAACAGAAAGCAACTACAGGTCAGTGTTTCTGAAGCTGTCTCATGGCTGAGGCGGGGATAAGAGACTTGGCAAATCTGATCCCATGGCAGAGATTGTGGGGGTTACACACACATCTGGCATAAATCTAGTAGGCGGCAAAATCTCTGCATCCACACAGACTGACAATGGTGTATTTCTTGTTCTTTTTCTTCATACTAACACACAAAGGCTTTCGTCCTCAAGAAAAGTGCAATAAAAACACTCATTACAACTAGCAACACACAAGCTGGACACCATTTCACTCATGCAGGGTAAACCTAGTCATGGCTTCTGTGTTAAAAGCCAAAACAGGGAATAAATGAGGTGCACACTGTGCCACTGACTGACATGTGGGAGACTTTGCTTGAATAGCTGATGAACTATCATCCTCCTAAAAGAGAACCTACCCCAAGCGAATTTAGGCATTTAGTAAGTATTTGTTCACCATTCCGATGTATGGACATTTAAATAGTGAGAGACTATATTGTGATGTCCATTTGCCACAGTCAAATCCTGGTCGTGCATCTCATGTCAGAGTTTTTTTTTTTTTTTTTAGAAGTGATTATTGGACAAACGGTTTAACTACTAAAGCCGCTACTTAAGTGATTGTGTTGCTGCATTAGAAAAAAAAAAAGGCTTGAGTCTCTGGACACAATGCTAGCGAGCGCTGATGTGCAGAGGAGGTTTTGTGGCCTTTTGATGGCAAAGGCCTGGATCTCGGAGGAGCTGACAGAGCTCTTCCTCCTTAATCCGTCTGCACAACAGTCCGCCGTGCGTGCATGTGTACGTGCGTGTGTACACGTGTGTGTGTGTGTGTGTGTGTGCGGTTGCTCGCCTGCACAACTTGTTGGGTGTGACTGCATGGATGTTTTGTCAGATGTCAGCCTCATAGCCTTAAAGCCAAACACCACAGTGACAGAAATCACACTCCGTGTTTGATTTGGCTTTGCCTTCAAAGGGAGCAATTTGTCTTCGCTCTGCATCAGTGGGCACATCAACAACTGTGTGTTCCTCTCTCTCTCTCTCTCTCTCTCTCTCTCTCTCTCTCTCTCTCTCTCTCTCTCTCTCTCTCTCTCTGTATGGCTAAATGTTTGTCTCTCTGTATGGATAGTTGTCTGTATTTCTGTTTACAGTATATAGTTTGTGTGTTTGTATATGTCTGCGTGCATGCCATATGTTTGTGTGCCGGAGTCTGTGTGATGATTCACACAGAGCAGCTTGAACCCCCATCACCTACTGCGATATGCAAGTCGCTAGGCTGTGATCTGCCTACCTGGTTTCTCCATCCACAGCAGGGCTTTTCTGCCTGTCACGGTGTACAAGTCAAACTCCACACCTTCTTGCGATTGTTAATTTCCTTCACACCACCTCCTCACTAATTTTCTTTTTTTTTTTATATATATATATATATATCGTCTTCTCAAAAGGGAGAACTCGCCAAGCTTTCCAACGCTCGTGTAACAGCAATCACAAACGTCGTCACATTTTGTGAAATGTGGCAATACAGGATGACTGACGTTGTTAAAACTGGCAATAAAAAAGGAAAAAGAGCAGGACACAGGGGGAGGTGAGAGAAGAGGAGTTGCATACAGAGAGAAGGCGAACATGAGAGAGAGAGAGAGAGAGAGAGAGAGATGCTGAGAGCAGAGTCGGTGTGTGTCTATTGACCAAGTCATTAAAATCGATGGCTGTCCTGATGAATATCAGCCAGGGGAAGCTGGTGCCGAGCTCAGCAGGGACGGACTCGCTCACTGATTGAGCACCATTTAAACTCAGCTCACGACTGAAAAACCCATTAACATCAAAAGGAAGTTATTATTTTCACATATCCGAGCCTGTTATAAAGGTTACCACTCAAATGTTTGTTTTTGATATTGTTTTTGCCCAGCTTAGCATGAACTGAGAACTGAGAACTGATGCCACCTTTGGTCACTGTGTTGTCATCCCGCAACACACTGTGGCGCTGATGGAAATGCTGTTTTTGTTAGTAAATCCCTACGAAATGAGCAGCAGTTGAAGCACAGTCGCTGCGTGTGTTTGGAAGCTGTAGTTGAGATTGAAGTTTGGGGTCACGGGCAGATCTGTCGGGCCACCTGCTGCCTTACTGAACATAAGCCGCGGCTCCTCGCCTCTTTTCTCATGTCAAACATCATTTTAATGCTTCCTTCCACCTCACCAACCTTTACCGGCTCACGCCCATACATCGGTAGAGACGCACATATGCAGACAGGCGATCACATGCATAAAAACACGCAAGGACAAAACACACACACACACACACACAGACACACAACGCTGTGAGAGGGACGCACGTAGACACAGTCCTCCCACCGTCGCACACATCCAGCAACACCCAGCCTCCTCTCTGCCCAGGAAGTTCATCTTCCAGTCAGATCACATCAGCCATCAACTGGGGACCAAGCAGCTCTGGAGCTGCTAGTGAATGCAATTAAGATGCCTTGCTGAGTTATGATCAGTGTTTTACTTTGCTACGGTTCAACCGGCGCAGACTCACATCCAGTGCTGGCTCACCTCTCCTCTCCGCTGTGACCGCTTTATCTGCGTTATTCAAACTGCGGTTAATTATGCATTCATTTTTGTTTACTTTTGGACAAAGCATATTGGCACTGCAGCATTACTGTCCGCTTGTGTGTTTCAGTAAGTGAGGAAATTGTAGATCACCAAATTAGTAAAATAGCGACTGTTTACAAGGCCAAGCTGTGTGTGCTGGATATGCAAGGGAGATAGGAGCCTCTTTCCTTGACACTTAACGTACCTCATCAAAGGTTTGACCTCGTTACTGGTTTATGGCGTTGTGGACATGTGCAGATTGCATATCTTTCACCTCCGAGATATTTGTCTAAACACTAAAGTAGCTACAGTTATTAAGTAGACATAAAGCATATAGTAATCTCAGTATTGAGAGTGATGCATAAATATTCATTTTGATTCAACCACAGGAATATACTGCAAGCATGACAGGCCTTTCAAACCAGTTATTAAAAACACAGCCCGTTTGTGATAGCCACACCGAGACCATTAATCATAGCAAGCACATTAATTAAACCCTTTCCTTTCCCTTCCCTTCTCTGTCTCTGTCTCTCTTTGACTTGACAGAGTGCAGACGATCTCCACTACGTCCTCACTGCAAATCAGACAAAAGACAAATAAAATACTGAATCTGGTGTTAAGAGTTCCAGGTTGTTTTCTTTATTTGAATTTCCAATATGCTGACTCGGATCAGCGTCTGCGGAGTAAGCAGTGGTAAATTAATTAAAGTCAGTGCGGTGTTGTGCTGGGCGATTATCTTAAAGCTATCCACATCAGGATTAGCTAAAGCAGAACTAGGGGTTATTATGATTCCAAAACAGGCTTAACTTGTAATATGAAATGCATGGATTTTAAGTGTTTTATTGTTATTTTATTTTATATCTCTCTCTGAGAAGAATTCAGTAATGAATTCTAGGTGGCTCAAGTGGAAACCGAAAAAGGAATTCTGGGAAAGCTGGGAAATGTTGCATATTATTAATGAGGTTGAAATGTATTCCAATCAGAGTGGGCTCGGCATGTGCAGGTAATTCTCTTCAATGAATACATGGAGTACCAAGGCCATATGCTTATGAGTAACCTTGGCACATGAGTCCATATGGGGCCTACATATTAATGATATTGACTCAAACGTCTCATTTTAGAACGGCCTGAAGACCGCTGCGCTTGTGTGAAGATGTAGCTGAGCTACCTGATGCTAAGGATGGCTTTCATTGAGATGTCTAGCTGTTTCTAGTACCGCTCCGACTCTCGGGAGAGAGCGAAAAAGAAGAGGGAGGAGGAGGAGGAGGAGAGGAAACGTGAGGTGAGCAGCGGCAGTGTGTCATAAGCGGAGGAAGGAAAGCTGCTCGCCCTCGTTCTTTCTCTCCCTCGTTATCGTATTTTAAAGGAGAGGAGCCCCGCCAGGAGCCCCATACATTATATCCCCCCACAGTTAATATAGGGACGGCGGATAGCTCATTAAGATTGATCCTTCCGCATCCACCTCCTCCATGCAGAACGCAGCGCCGGCTTCATTAATCACAGCGATTTCAAGATAAAGCCCGGTGGCGGCACAGTCGCTGGACCCAGAGCCTGACAGTCCGGCTCCTACATGCATAATCACAGACGCAGTGCAGCCAGGGAGCAGCCGGCCTGCCACGCTAGAGGGGGCGCCGCGTCCACGCCTTCCTCCCTCCTCCATCCTCTCCCCAACCTATACTCTCCTCCTCACCTCCTCCCCACCTGTCCTCTTCACTACAATTGTCTGTCTGTTTCCTCCAGCTCCACTCCCACTCCCGGCATCACCCCTCCCATGCTTGTTGTCTCTCAGCATCACTTCCAGCCCCCCCACCATCCTAACACCCACCTGCTTCCCATACCCACTTATAGCCTTTGCTTTTTTCTTTTTATTCAGTCACATCCCTTCTCTTATTTTTCTCTCTCTCTCTCAATTGCTTTATTGGCATTAAGTGTCAGAAATAACTATATATATATGTATGTCTCTCTATATCTTCCTTCCTTACCGTGCCTGCCACCTGTTCCATGCTTCTCTAACTTTTCTCTCCGCCTCCCTGCTTTCTCTACTCCATTGATGCTGGGGTTGTTAGCCATTTCTCTAATAGCCTGTTTTGTTTAGTTTTTTTGCCCGGTAATTCCGCGGTTAGCAGTGTCAGTGGAAAGCCTAAGAGAAGAAAGGATTAAAGAGAAAAAAAAAGTCCAGTTATGCCAGATTGCTCATTTGCCTCTGACAGCTGGACCAAGTGTCAGATGGCGGTTTTTGCCTGAAACGCCCAATCAGACCGTCTCTTTTGCCTTATTACTTTCAAAAAAAGTGTGTTTGTGAGCCGCGGTTAGCTGGTCGACAATTGTAAGCACTCTTCACTTGAATCATCTGCTACTGTTTGAGGTTAACATGCCCATACACTCAAGGTCCCATAGCCTGTCTGTCAAAGCTGTGATGAATAAAAATATGATCTATTGCTTTAGACATCATCAAGTCTATGCTTAGTTATTTGTTTTTATTGTCGTGGCAGGGTGGGGTTGCAAGGTTTCTCTCTACTGTTATTCTTAATAGATTTCTTCCTCTCTGCCGTTAAGTGACATTTTCTTATCTTATACTGTACAACAATTGTAAACAAATACGAAATATGTTGTAGTATTATCATTAAGTTGAATAGCTTTGCTATTGACAAGGTTATATAGTTATATTTATCAAATGGCCTGCTAAACCAAACATTTTCTAATGGAGCCTTTTATATTGCTGTGTTTGCTTTCACTGAGCCTGCAGTAGCCTACTTTTAGTCTACATTGCTTGGATATTTTCTAGTCATTTTTTAGCAGAGGTAAAAGAAGTGTTCCTTTTACTTAGGTAAAAAAGAATACAGTATAACTGTAAAAATACTAATAATAAATAGTAATAAAGTTACATTTACAATCTTACTTGAGTACAGTACAGTATTATTAGAAAACTACTTAGTTAAAATGCTATATTGGGTTCTGTACACCTGAACCAATATACTGACAATGCTTGAAAACTAGTTAGCTGGCAAACAGAGAAGTGTGAACAGTAAGTTATGTAAATAGCTAAAATAATGGATGGTTGAAATAGCTAAATTAGCGGATAAATTGCTGAAAAAGTTAGCTAAAAGTAATGATTTAACGTTTGAAGCATCCAGCTTCTGCCACTCCAAATGCTAGTAGTTCGACTACAAACTTAACCAACTCGACTTAAATATCGACAGTATCTACTTTGATATGATTAATAGTGTTAAGTAACATCCACTTTAAAATCAGTTGACATGAACATGGCAGGTAGTGAAAGGGTACCTGAGCACGCCAGACACAAAATTGGGAATCACTGTTTTATATGGTTTATGCTCTTTATATTTAAGCAGTAACAATGATAAATATTTTATAAGCTTTACAGTACAGTATTGGAGTAACTGTACTTAGTAACGTCCCACCACTGGTTTTTAGCATTTTAAATGAAAATGTAGATCTCCATTTTAATCTTCTCTTTGATTTTGGGTCCCATCCCAGATTATAGAATATACACAGAGTAAATGTGTTGCCTGGATTTGTGATGAAGTGTGACACTATGTTGCTCAGAGCTTTTAGTATCATGCATTAAGTATTCGGTAGAGGTCTTGAACTGGAACATTGCCATTTTCTCACATGAAGCGTCCACTGCCCTCAGTTATATGGGAGCAAATAGATGTGTGTGTAAAGTAGTGTCAAAGTGAACGGAGGTTACACCTAAAGTAAGTCAAATGTCGATGTGTTATTCCGCGCATCAGCAATGAAATAGGCAGTAATGCATTATCAATGAGGCCGAGTGTAAACACAGCAGATGTTACCAGGAAGTTAGTCAGTAGCGGATGTTTTTCACTAATGAGAAGGCAGAGTTGCAACAGTATCCAAAACAGCAGCAGATGCGCTGTAACATCTCAGCAACAAAAAAAAAATCCAGAAGAGGTTCAGCAGCATTAGCTCGCTAATGTTCACGGTGTGTTCACTTATCCGAGTGGATAGTCAAACTTTTTCCTTGCCCAGAAACTTTTAAATGGGTTTGATAATGCCTGCAGTGCATCCAATAAATACTAATGACAGGACCAGACATTAGCAAGAATGGCCCCCGTTCTACAGCTCATTATTCGAGTTAGCAACAGGGTTAGCATGTAAAGATATATAATTATTCTGTGACTAAGACAAATGATAATGGCCTGAATTGCAATCAGGAGATCTTTGTAGGCTAGTGGTGTGGCCTGTAAGCTTTATACACTTAAAATATAGGACATGATGACATGCCTTAACAGCACTATGCAACTGGCCTATTAGTATTTACAGAATGTGCTTTGTTGCTAGAGGCTGTGGCTACCATTATTCTGCTACAGTAAGTCATTGTACCATTGTTCTCTTCTCTCTCCGATACAGACATTGTTTTCTAATGTAATGCAGCTTGCGGGAGTGCAGGATGAAATAAAAATATTATATTAGAGAGTTAAACTTTAGATTACGACTTTACAAGGACACACCAGCCATACATAAGCATTAGAGCGTAGCCTGGACACAATCAGAATTTGTGGGGCAGTCCAATTGTCTAATAGATTGTTTTCTATCCCTGGAGAGAGATAGAGATGGAGAGATAGAAGCAGTTCGAAAGGAGGAGAGGATAAGGAATGAAAGAAAGGAGAGTGGGGTGGTAAAAAAAATAAGTTGAAATGCAAAGATTATTCGCCTGACTCCACAGTAGGAGGGAGCTCATCTCAGGTGTGCAGTCTGCTGAGAAGACTCCCACATACAACCTGACCCCAACACCAACCTTTCTGCTTGGGCTGCTATGACTTTCACAAAAGTTACCCAGTAAACACACATTGTCTTCAGGGGGAGATGTGACATTTATCTTGAGCTGCACTGGTGACATTGAATTTTTTTGAACTTTCTCCTTCTGTGTGTAGTTGCCTCACCCTCTTATTTAGGGTCAACTCTGGAAGAAATGTAACCCATAGAGCCAAGTATCACCCATGGCAAAGCGTGTAAGGCATGTACTCAAACAAAACTCATAAACCCAATTGAGGTGTAAGATAAGCAGAGGAGCATGTCTACATTCTCTCACACGTACACTGGCATCTGTGCTCGACCACAAGTGCATGCCTGCTTCCTAAATGTGAAGGGTAAGAGTGCTTGGCACAGCTGAGGCTGTTGGTTCCAGGCTGCAGTCGGCTCAGCGGAGGAGAAAGTAACTTTAAACTTTGAATTGGTGCTTAAGTGGAGTTTGCACTTTGTTTTATGTTTGGTATATTTGCATGTTAAACTCAGGAAGGTAAATCAGCTTCACAGCTATCCTTAAAGGGGTTTGCACATCATTTCCATAGAGTCATTTTAACATTTAAAGGGCAGCCGTACTTTGTATTTCCCTAATGGCACCTCTACTTAGTTGCCTTTTATGGAGTAGGTCAACCAGAACTTTGAACTTTTGTTGTGTTTTCATAGTCTCGCTGAGCTTGCACTTCTGAGTTAAAAAGCTGTAAACACAATTATTGTACATTCAAATACCCTACATTTTATGCGTCATTTTTTTATAGCGACTATGTTGGACACCTTGACAGATTATGACAGATGAAAATATTCATGTTAATAATTGACATTTTAAGGTGCAGATTGGGGTGCAGAACAAGTGCAACAGTTGAAATATTGCCTAACTAAATTTTGACTTTTAGGCCCAAGTTGCAATCATTTGTACTGCTGTAACGGCAGTAACAGTCTCTGCTGCCTCCCAGTACACCTCCTAATACCATGGCATGTTGGTAATTCCTCCCTAATCTTGGCTCAGCTCCCCGTGTGCAACAACTACGTGCCCTGTCATGGAAGTGCCATTGTTCGGTCAATTATAAACGGTGTTGTGTAAGAATGCCAACTGACAGCTTAGATATGATAATCAGTCGAGTTCAGTTTTGTGGGGAGAGATTTTAAAAGAAAGCATGGTTTGTTGTGAGTGTGTTCTCCCACTGCCTTTGGGCGATGACAGTTCCAGTCAGACGATGACAGTTTCAGTCAGACGAAAACTCTGGTCGTGGGTGATGAAATGCCAGAATGGACAGGCTACCTGACTGAGGGCCCGGAGACAAGTTTGATATTTGTTGCAGCCGTGCTGTTGTGATTTAAGGTCACGTCTCATTCTCGGTGAGTGCTTGGAACAGAAGCGATCCAGTAAAACTGTAACAGAAACCAGCGTTTGTTTGTACTGAGCAGCTCTCGGTTCTGCACGTGACTAAGTGTGACACACTCTTATGTGGTCGCCTGCACAACTGGGCTCTCCAAAAGAACTTGGATGCTCAGTCAACCCTGTCAAGGTGAAGTACAAATGAAACGTAGACGGTTTGCGCAGATGTTCCCTGAAAGGTTGCATTCATACTGATGCAAGACCTGTGTCCAGATGATTCATTTCACTCAATTTGACTTGGTTTTTTTCCACTGGGGTTTATTCTTATTGGGGGTTAGAAAGAACACTGGTCATTGCAGTCATTTATACGAAATAGTAACTTAGCAATGTAATTAAAAGGGTAGATGGAGAAGTGTTGCAAATGCTCACCCAATCAAATCCCCCTCCAAGCATACAGTACGTTATCTACATCAGCCAGCAACATTATTAGGATTTTTCTCTGATGACATTGTCTTGCCTAAAGTCAAATGTGTGTGTGTGTGTGTTTGTTTATTTGTGTGTAGGTACATTTGCATGTGTTTTTTGGTTCTGAATATGCATGGCTGCACGTGTTTCTTTTTGCATCAGCGCTTATGTGTGCTTTTGCCTGCTGTGGGGTGGGTGAATAACTCCACCCCGAGCTGAGTTTGACAATGACGTCCTCCGTAATGCTTGAGCAGAAATGTTTGCTAATCTGTTATGCGGCCCAGTCCACTTTTACAATTTCATGTGACATACTGTTAAAATAATAACCATAGAAATCCATGTTGGCATGTTACCTCTTTGGCACTATGACAAATAAGCCAATCCACAAATCCAAGGCTTAAGCTTGGCCTGAGTAATACAAAGTGGGCTTTCTTTAGCATGCATGCCTGTATTCCTAAAGCATTTTATCTCAGTTCCCAAAAGCAGTTCTTATTAGAACTAAGGAGCTCTTTGATTGTCTTTTTAAAAAGCTGCTCAGACCAATTTATAAAATGGAAATGATAATAGAAATATAAATGCCACAGTAAGAAGCTGGGATCTCAATATTAAGGCATTTAAGAGTAATTGTAATGTATTAATATATAATTAATCAGTGTGGTTATCAACCTATTCATCTAAATCCAATGTGAGTTTTGGAAGAATTCCGAGTGATTGGGTAGCCGTATTGCTTTATTTCAACAAGCAATTTGCACAATGCTCAGAGTGACAGGAATCAAATCACCCAATCAGAGGCTGTTGCTATGGAACAGTTTGGCTACTGCCTCTTATAAATGTGAATGCGTCTGTTGGCCACAGACACAATTCAGGAGCGACATACAGTTGTTTACATTGAATTCATTCAAATACATTTAAAAACGTATATGGGCTTCTTTTTTGTGGTGTATATATACTGTAGTTGTCTGTTGTGTGATTGGCTGTCATTGGCCAGCATTGCAATTGGCTTTCAATCGGCCAATCAGAGCCATCATCCCCGCTGCACACCTCTGTCTGCTTCCAGTGGCAGAAAACCAGAAAGCGACTGGCACTTATCATCCAAGCAGTTAATTGAACTCATTAGTTTATAATTATTAGTTAATTCAGTGTTCAACACATGTCATTAGTCCTACTTTCTGCCCCACTCACTTCATTTTGGGAACTGAGACTCTATCGTAAATGCCATATAACCCTTTTCTATATATGCACAGCTGACACTGACCGACTTAATTGTGGACATATTTGTGACCACATCAACCTAACAAATTAACACAAAGTTGCCTTAAGGTGCTGTCGAAAACATCAGAATGTTTAGTTCAGATTGCATGAATCATGTGAGTGAGCGGATAAAAAATTTGGGATTTTCGGTGATGCCCAGGTTACTGAGATGTGACATTTATGACACAGAGCGTGAAAACGTTGTCATCCGTTGTTTGTCATGTTTTTCTTTTAAAACATTCTCAGAAATAAGACTTTTTTTGGCTGTTGAGGATCTCATGTATAGGCAGTGTGGTGGCTGTGAAGTATCCGTGAGTCATTTGTGGTGCATCAAATTTCTTTATTTCAGACTGATTATTTCTGGGGACAGGTAAGCACAATCTTTCAGCTCATTTAGTTTCGCTATGATTTAGGACTTTCTATCATAATTCAAGGTTAAATAAGCACAATGTCAAGCACATCAAGCTTCACCCACTCTAAAATACTTTAATAGTCTAAGCGGGTTGCGGTGGACCTTCTTTCTGTGAAGCAGAGCTGTCATCAGCTCAGCCTGTTTGTGGAGAACTGTGGAAAATATTGGATATACCCATGATAACAGGTGGCGGCACTAAATGCTATTTCCCACTTGTAAAAGAGTTAAACATGTAAATAGTGTTTCCATTTGGGTTTCCCTGCTTGAATGGGTTTAATTTCAGTGATGTTTGATGGAAAAAATGCGAGCACCATATGTTTAATATAAGGATTGTCACATTAGTAGGTTGGCACCATATTGGCTTTCAC
Source organism: Gymnocephalus cernua (assembly GCA_023631565.1). Classification (NCBI taxonomy): domain Eukaryota; kingdom Metazoa; phylum Chordata; class Actinopteri; order Perciformes; family Percidae; genus Gymnocephalus; species Gymnocephalus cernua. The sequence goes on from CM042440.1 coordinate 17,628,777, forward strand.
ATTTTGAGCTGGCCCAAAAACAGACAAGGAGGATTGCGGCACTGGTAATGATGTGTCAGAAAGCTATATAGGGACCACACACACACACACACACACACACACACACACACACACACACACACACACACACACACACACACACACACACACACACACACACACTTAGATAGGAAAATGGTTTCCAGAAATATGAATGTATACACATCTTTGTCACTTTTGACGACGTGTCATTGCACGTAGTGAATTCCGTGTAATTATACCTATCCCCTTTAAGTCTTCTTAGCTTTCTGTCACCTGACAGGCATCGGCACCAGCGGCGTTATCTCTGTACCCCCTAATTAAGACCTGCGTTTAGTGAAAACACGGTTTATATCCGTGTTATAATAAAGACTTTTGGAGTGCTTCTGATTCTCTTGAAACATTTTAATTGGAGGTGAAAACAGGTATCATGACTTGATTCGTTTTCTTAGTTTCAAATGCTTTTCAGCTGGAATAAACTCAACACTTCTTCTTTGAATTATTTTGGAACCGAAGTCATGTCCCAGTTATTTTTGTGGTCGAGTTATTCCTGTTGTAGACTCGCTCTACATTGATTGCAAAGGGAAGCGGTAGATGTGTTACTCCAAAATAAAAGCTAGTAAACCAGCACTGATCGTACAAAGGCACAAAGAGCAACATCCTGGTTATATTGTAATTAGCTGTGATACATAGCATTCTGAAACTTAATCTTGTTTGTACTGTTGCCGTCATGATTTATTGATCTGCTTTATACTGACATCATTCCACTGTAGGCAGAAAGATTAACAGAAATGGCCACCTTTTTCTGAAAGAGTACCTGCTTTCAGAAATGTAACTTGCTTATTTATGTGAGCATCGTTCAAATGTTTCGGATAACATAAGCACTCTAAATTATAGTTAGCACGGACACAGTTAAGGCTCACCGCAGAGTTTCTTTGGCAATCGTTTTCCAAGAAAAACCTTGTGCCCCTCTCTTAAATATTGTTAGTTTAAGGAGCAGTACCTCTGCTACAGTAAATCTTTTTATTTTATTTTATTATGAACCGCAATTTAAAATAGCTGCATCAGCCAGGGAGGAGATTCTTTGAGCTGTGCTGTAATGCCATAACTGCAGCACTGAATGTAATTGTTAACCTCCTGTGAAGCGTAACCAGCCTAACTTGTAACCTACAGCACATATTTCCCCTTTGTGTCTTCAGCAGACAGTATTCAGTATACATTTGAAGAGACTGCAGCGTTTAATTTCTTTGTCGTGACTAGACGTTGCAGCACCTGAAGGAAGACGTATGACCGCGTGCTTGTTTGCTAGCCACCAGCGTGTCCTCTTGTTAACACCTGATTGAGGGAGTATGGCCGCTTGTCACCCACTGTCCCTCCAGCCTGGTTAATGAGGAAGTCACTGCGCCAGGCGGGACCGGAGACTTTCTCCTCATCTCACCACACGCACAACACAAAGAACAAGAGAACATTGCATGACATCCTGTCGCAGTGTTACAGCAGGCCAACGGATGCTCCCAGGGCTCTCGCTGTTACTGTTCTTCCTCCTCTGAGCCAGTACTTGCATTTGCCTCGACTTTAGTGCCAATTCTTGTGTGTGTGTGTGTTCTGACCCGTGGACCAGAGGGTGTTCAGTACGTAGAGGTTTGAGTGCACAGTGCAGGACAACTTTTCCTACTTCAGGTCTGTTTTTTCTTCATTGTCTATTGAAGGAGGCAACAAAGCACCGGGCGGTGTCTTTGAGGGGCACAAGTTCCTCACTCTCTCTTTCCCGTATTCCTTTTAGATGTCCTAGTGCCCCCCCCCCCCCCCCCCTCCCTCCCTCCCTCCCTCCCCCTGGCTCAGTCCAGGTTGACAGCAGTACTGAGGCTCAAGAAGCTCAGCTCAGCATATTCGAGAAGGGGAGAAATAAAGCGTCCTCATCATGGACTATTCTCTAAGGCTATATGGTGCCAGTGCTCTCTTCCAGACTGAAATCAAGACTGCTAGAGACTCGAGGAGTCTCTGGGATTTCTAATGGCGTGCATGAGCTGATTTGCTGGGGAGTAGGCACACGAATGAATGTGGCGGTGATTGTTAGAGGTATGTTTTAGAGACTGTTTAGAGTAATTAGGCCTAGACCCAGGCTAGATTGGGTAACACATGAGATGTGTAGGCTTGTATCGAGGCAAAGCATCATTTGTTCAGAAGATGGGATCTAGATGAGTGGCCTGATAGCGTTCATGACATTTTTGCACCCTGACATTTAGCCACCACGGTGGCTTTTTCAATTGATTTGACCTGAGCTAAAGGTGGTGTTGTTGAAAATAGTGGCTTATGAAATGTTTGGAAAAGTGGTTGCCGCCTTGCTTTCTCCTGTGCAAACAAAATAGCACATGATTCATATCAGTGTGATTTTACAGTGTGCTGTTTCCTTTGGAATGTTATGTGAACACTAAAATGTATGTACATTTTGTAGATGAAGAAAAATGAATTATTCTTGATTTGCTTCTCTTTTAGTGAAATCTGATGAGTGCTACTCAATTACTCAATTATTGATAAAAAAGACATGTATGTAAAAGCCTTTTAACACCCAACATCTGAGAATTATACTGGTGATTACAAAAATATTAATACATTTTTATTACATTTCTATACTTTGAATATTGCATACATTTACACAAACTTTTGTTATTCAGGCAACAGGAATCTAGTCAATAACATTCCCAAAATGACCTAAAATATAGTAATTTAACATTTCAAGCATACATTTCCAGAAGAAAAGTAATTTGTTATAAAAACTTGATGTAAATGTTGACAATTGACATTTTTGGTTTATTTTATTTATTTCAAGCGATTTGAATGTAAGACTTTAGTTGGGCCTGATGAGGAGATATACTGAAGTGGACCTGAGCTGCTTCTCTTTAGTTAGCAAGAAAAAATAAAAACATTTAATTAAATTAAATTATTAAAATAAAATATAAGACTAAGATGTACAAATTGCCATTATAGAGATCAGAACTAAATGAAGTAAATTCCGCAGATTTTAACAAGCAAATGAAATGTAATAGAATTCACGATTTCTTTCTATTTTCCATAAAGTTGCATTTCTTCTGGTTCTCTTTTGGATTATATAGACAACTCTGGAGCTTAACAAAATACATATTAATGGAATTCTAAACTGTAATTGACATGTTAAACCTTAATGAGTATATTCTTAATGTCAATTACACCTGTACAATAATACAGGAATACGTATTTTTGCCTTTTTATTCGGACTAAATATTTTTCTAAAGTTGGCCAAGAGGAGTAAATTTTTTATTTGAACAGCTCTATTTTATTGACTTTTGCACTTTTAGTAGCTCACTCACAAAATCCTCCTCAACTATGGTCTGGGGATCTGACCTGATTTTAAATAAGGTTCAGCGGGATAGAAAAAGAAAAACCCAAAGAATTCTCTCAGTGGGTCAGTCAAGGCATTCATAAGAATTTTGTCTAAATGGCTCCTTGGCATCAGAGCTGGAGCAGAGCTTTTTTTGGCGGTTGTACTTTGGGCCAGAGGTTGCAGAATAGAGAGATCACGTTATCCAACAACTTGTGCTGATTGTGAACTTTTGACCATCTCTCCGCCTGCTGAATGCTGCATGTTGTGGGTGTATTTAATGTGTGCAGTCAGAAACCGAGAAACCATTTAAAAGTGTTTGCCTTGTCAAAGTCAGCAGGCGGAAAGCACCTTCTTCCAAATATCCATCTGTCTGCTGCTCAGCTCTACATGAATTCATAATTACTATCGGATCATTTATTCATCCTAATTCAGTTTTATTATTAGAGCACCACTTCACATGGGAGTATCCCTCCTAAATCCTCCTGACATTATCAAATACTGTGGGGTTTCAGGCCCTTTGGGGTCTGCAGGGGAAATATATGTTTCGGGGAACCCAACACTGTGAGAGCCTTTTGCTTGCAAAGAGTTCTTTTGTGTGCATGTACTATGAATCATGCTCCTGGCCCAATCTTCTTATTCTCTTCCTCTTTGACATGGAATCTCTCAAGCGTCCCTACTTATCAAAAGGCTTTTGTACGAGGAAGCCTATTTTTGATCCGAGTCCCTCAGTCCAGTCTGCTTCTGCTGCTTTAAGACGAAATAAAAATAGACTTGTTTTGTATTTAAATCTGCGTTCAGTTAATCTCGCAAAGTGTAACCTCATTTAATTCAAAGTAGAATGGGTTATTATAGTGATAACGAAAATAGTACATTTCTGCAAGATTTCTTTGCAAATGTCAGTTTAACATATTGCTTAAAAATGTTACATAAAAAAAAAAGGTTAATATTAAATGATCATTAGAATCTTGATGTGATTCCATAAATACTCATTAATGATACCAATAATTATTGATATAAATGTGTTTTCATCATTTTGATCACAGTGTCATTGCTTACCATGAAATACAAACAAATTAATTTGAAGGGTAAATTGTATTTATTTCATCAAAAAAAATAGGTTTGAATTAAATACAGACACAGCATGTATTACTGAAAAAATAACAGTCAAGAAAACGGCAATTTATTCAAGAATTATGCAATCTAATTTAATTCATTTGACATTATTTTGAAGGATTTCTTTGAGCGTGAGACATTTTCAGAGAATATTAGTAAAATAATCACTTTACTGCTTTATTATCTAGTGGCTTTGAAGATAAAAATGAATTACATTTTCATTTTCATATGTGGTGTGGGAAATGATCATGCTCTGTGCCACACTGTAATGCCCTCTATGCTTAAGAAAAGTCATTATGGCAGAGTTGTACATTGAATTATCGATCAGCTAGCATGGTTTGTTCTGGGTAATTAAGCTGCAAGTGTCTGAGGAAATTGATTGTTGAAAGCTTAAAGAGAACAATTAGGTCAGGGTGAACACATCAGCTTCCTTTCTGCTGCGCACCATAGAATGCAGGACGGTTATATGTCTACTTGGGCTGTGGAGACACAATATTTATCAGAGGAGATAAGAAGGAAAACAAGAGGAAAAAAAGAAATCATTCTGAAAAGGATTGCAAAATTGCCAAAAAAGTCTTTTTGCTATATTTACTATATATGCATTACTTCACAGGGCGTCATATCGCCTGTCTTCAGTGACAACCTTCTCTTTCATATCCCCCTTATCTTCTTGCTCTGAGAGAATTTTTAAAGAGTTTTTTTTTATTGTTTTACCCCTCCTCCTCAGTTTATATCGTGTCAACACATTGCTTTCTTATTTATCAAAAATAATACCATAGACATTGAAACATTTTGATGGACATGCATTAAAACGAAACAGTTATACATTTAAGAGTGACTTATCTGAAAGTTCAATCCAGTGAGTTTAATTTTATATTTAAGAAACAATTTAAGTCATTTGCTCGGCATGGGAAAATAAAAATTCATCGTCACAAAGATGTTACAAATGTCTATCATTTTTGCCCTTTACTTTTTCAGATATTGCACACAGCAGCTCAGGCAAGTTACTAAAAAAAAAATAAATACAGAAATTTTATTAAGATTTTATCAAGATGTATCTCAAAGTTTAGATTTTTGTTTCAACACAAAATGGTGGGTCCACAGAGGCGCATGTCACATACATGCAGAACCCTAAAATGGCTCCAAGTTCAGCAACCAATGGCGTGCTGCGTCGACCCTTTACATCAGCCTATCGCAGCTCAGCGAGCGACTTGCTACACCTTATAGTACAGTAGGGAGGCATGGTGCGCGCTCATAGGTTACTGGAAATCGCACCCGGGACCCCCATTGGCCACAACGCTCAGATGTTTGACAGCAGAGTTACTAGGCTGAGCAGCAGAGTTGGCACTTGTTCCATAGCCCTGTGCAGTGTGTCAACCAATCATGAAGAGCCAGCGCGCGGCGTTGTTATTATCGTGAACGGCTTGGGGCAGGAAACCACCCTAGCACATTTCATCACTGTTTGCAGCCCATTATATACTCTAGGACTGTAGCACAATATCCCCCTTTGAGAATGTCTGTCTACTCCCTACAAAACAAACCTTAACACTATTTTATCCGACTGTTGCAGAACTTGACGGTCCTCAAGAGACTTTTTCCTTAAACAGCATTGAGACGTTTGGTGTTTCAAAGCCGCCGTGGTCCAATTGAACATGGCTGTGCCTCACCACACTCCATGCCAAACCTGCGAATGGGGTCGTCATGTGCAGTTTCATGGTCCCCTGGTGATGAGTTGTTCTAGGCCGCTCACCGACCCACCCCCAAGAAGCATTAACTAGCTTTTCCATCAGGCATTCAGGTGCGTCTGCACGGCTCCGAGGGAGGCGGCCATTGTTTGCTGACAAGTGGAGTTCTCCGTCTCCCCCTCTCACTTTTCTCTATTCTCGGGGCAAATGGATGGTATGCGGTGTGGCTGATTGGAGGTGAGAGCCATATCGGTCGCTGGAGATTCACTAATGCAAACTCAAAACTACTGTGTATTCACTATTCACAGTCCGTGCCCACACAGTAATCTGATAGCTGGCCAACTGACAAGCAGCAGTGGAGTGGAATGTGGAGAGAGATGGATGAAAGACAAGGCAAATGGCAGCCTTTGTGTTTGCGTGTGCATCATGTGTGTGGCTCACTCTAGCATTTTAACTGTGCAAAGCGTGCTTCTGAACTGCACCTTATTTGTCATGTGTCTTTATACTGTATAATTTCAGCTACTGAATTAATGCCGAGCTGAGCCGCCAGTGTCAGTCAGGAGAATGGAAGGAGATAAATGAGTGCATATTCCAGCCAAATATAGGGGCAAGTGTTATTCCAGGTTAATGAAATCCCTGCTTTGAGTCTGGCGTGAACACAGACCTCTTTCAGGATGATAAAGACCAGCTCTTTTATTTCAGCTTGGGTGTCGCCGGTACAATCAGGAGTCTGATCAGTTTCCCACATGTAATGGCTAGACCGCTGTGCGAAGCACATATTCATCCACACATGCACTCTCTCACTTGTTACACATTACTGACAACAAATGGCTGCATTGTTCAGATTGCCATGTTTAAGCAAGAACTGAAGGTACCATCCACCCAAGTTTCAAGACCTCTGCTGATCAAAGGAGGATTTGCCATCTTTCTTACCTTAACCATTATGGTTCTCAAACTGTAGCTACTGCTTATCTTTCCCCCAGCATGTAGTAGGCGCCTTGATACTGTACAACGCAGACTGCGCTTTGTGCCAAATAGATGTTTACTTTGCCTCGCCGCATGCAGTCTCGACGAAAATGCTCTGCTTATGCGCAGGCGACAGTATGGAAGCTGGCTCCCTCTATAATCATAATGTTCCACAATGTGGCTGTAGCTTATTATTGGAATCTCTTGTTGTTCTCTTTTAGTGGAATTCTCGATCGGAGATTAACAAAGCTGCACTGTTATTTATCCGTGGGCCGTAGAAGGAGTTGCTAGTCTCCCCGCTGATTATCACTCTCAGCATCCCCTCATGGTGCCTCATTAAGACTCTGAGAAACAAGCTCCCCTGACCCAACGCTACAGTCAGGCCAGGCCGAACATGGTGCTACTACACCCACATTATACAACTGACTGTGTACTGTGGCCTTCAACAGAACATTGGTTCGCTCCGAGCATGTTTTCTCAGATTGTGTTCCGGCCCTGTTTTTCTTCTCTTTCCAGAGAGGAAGACGAGGGTAGGTGGGGGATATTTTTCTTAAAAAGAGAGAGAGAGAGAGAGAGTGAAGCGGGTGTTGGGATTTGGGAATAAGCACATTTGAAGGTCAACTCCTCGCCGAGTAGGGCACTAGTGAAAAGCCAAAGAATTTTTTTTTTTTTAATATAAATAATGCATTGACAGCGCTTTGTTTTCAGCCCACATCTCTTTTAGACGCTTTTTAATCTCATTCAGCTTCCCTTCCTTGAAGTTCTGGTGCTGCAGTGTAAATGTACAGAAGTCAAATACAGTTAAACGTGTCTTTTCTCTTAATAATCCTAGTTTCTGGGTATCCAGTGGCATGCTTTGGGTACTGCGTATTCCTCAGTACAGTATTTTACATGCACTCTTTTCTGCTACATATGTATTTACACATCTCATAATGCCTTTGCTAAAATGTTTGATGAAATCAAATGTCACTTTTTCTCTATCATATAATGAGCATTGTTTCTTAAGACTGGCCAGCAATATTGTGTTCAACAATCTGCACGTTTCTCAACATTATGTTCTGTTTCTTGTTGTCATGCTATTGTTGCTCATGTATGTATGGAAGAGAGAACAATTCTAAACCCAAATGTGGCGTTGTCTGTTTCTTTTTCTTGTTCTACAGAGATGTTGAAGGAGCTGAACCAACAGCGCAGAGCGAAAGAGTTTACAGACCTGAAAATAATTGTTGAAGGCAAAGAGTTTGAAGTCCACCAAAATGTTCTAGCTTCCTGCAGCTTGTATTTCAAGGACCTGGTGAAAAGGTTTGCCTTCGCTTTCCCTCCCACCAGCTGTTGATCCAATCTGTTCTTTTCATAGGGCGCATTTGTGTCGCTTTTCTTTTTTTTTTTTCTTCTTCTTTTTTCCCTTCCCCTCTCTCTCTTGCAGGTGTGTGAAGACTTTGGTTCCTAACACAGGGCCAGCAGCCATTCCTTCCTCTTCCCGCTCAAATGAATGTATCTGAAACTGGAGAGAAAAAAGGTCAACCCTCGTCATTACCTTTCCTCCCCATGTAGGGCAATTTAACCACATTTCCATTTTAATGAGCAGTGACAATGTTCCATGACTGGGGATGTTTTAAAACAAAACAAAAAAGAATCATACATTCTACAATTTGGGTGGTAATTCGCCAAAGCCACGCTGTCTTCTGTGGGCAGAGGGATTTTTGTCTCCCAAGCTACCATATTTTTCTGTTGCTAATTCTTGTTGTTTTTTTGTTTTTTTTTGCTGCAAACCAGCCTTTTCATATGCTAATAAATCTTGGTTAGTGTGATAAAAAAGACATTTCAGAGTCATAAACAAAGGACAAAACAAAAGCACATCTGAGACAGCTTACTGAACCACCGCTTTCACAGGTTAACACCACCCTTCACTAATGTATTCATTTGATGTGGATCTAAGTATTCCCCTAGTATTCTGCCCTTCATACTCCATATTTTTGTTGGGCTGATTTGTTTATGTGGGTGCCTGCCTGCATACTAGTGTGTGTGTGTGTGTGTGTGTGTGTGTGTGTGTGTGTGTGTGTGTGTGTGTGTGTGTGTGTGTGTGTGTGTGTGTGTGTGTGTGTGTGTGTGTGTGTGTGTGTGTGTGTGTGTGTGTGTGCGTGTGTGTGCATGCGCTATAGACCTTTTTAGTGTCTCTAGATGTGTGTGTGTGTGTGTGTGACTGTGACTGTGACTGTGTAAAGTCAGATAGCGCAAGTATGTCTTTTTTTTTTTTTTTTATCTGCCTTGTTTTCCGGATAAGGAATACCATAATTCCCTAATGTCCTCATCCTTACTTCAAATCCTTGCAGGTGTTTTTAGCGTGATTGAGAGTCCCCTGGAGCCAAAGTTGTTTTGCCGCCTTGGTGTTGTTTGTGTGCGAGTGTGCGTTTGTTCTCGCTCGCGAGGCTCGGCATGAAGTGGCGAGCGAAGACAAAGACAAACCGAGAAGACACACACAGTCGCTAGCGGTAGCCCCGAAATGCCTTTAGGGAAGTTTGCCACTTTGTCCGGCAGCTATGCCGCCACTGCGAGCTCATCAGAGAGCTGAGAGCTGCTTATCAGCCGCCGCTGCCCTGCTCGCTCGCCACCGATACACTTGTTACTCCTGAATGGGGAATGTAGTGAGGAAGACCAGAGAGAACAGAGGTAGAGAAGCCACGTCTGTAGGGCCACTCATCTCCATGGCAGCTACACTCGCACACACCCCATGAATAAAAAAAAGAGACACTGAGTCTTCCTTTAACCTTGACAATATCAGAGAAGCTTCCTGAGTGACTGAAGTGACTTTGGAGAGAACTGAAGCCCCCATGCTGGTCAGCCTGTCTATCAGATTGTCTTGCCTGTGCCTCTTATCCGGGACAGAGACAGATTATTTATGCTTAAAGGCAGGGGCCCCTGAAAGACACCGGGGCTCCCAGAGGAGCGAGCTGAATTTCATCAAGCTCATCCTCATGCCTGCTGCTGCCTACACTGTCTGATTTCTCTTGTTTAGTTTGACAGTTTAATAGAGCAACTTCTCATTAATTGGTTAATTAATTGTGAAACTACTTTGATTTATTGTCATAACACTGTCATTTTTCACCAGATTACGTCTAAAATAGAAATCTTCTCATTTGACTTCACGCTGGAGAATATCTAATGAATTTGTTAATACTAATTGTTAATTTTGCAAGACGTCTTTGGTTTGATGTAATGCATTCAGGATCATCGGCATTATGCTAACGCGGCACCGTCAACAGTGGCTGCTGTAGATTCTACGGGGCATGTGGCACCTTGACTTTATGGAAATGAGAGCTGCGCGAGAAGAGGGCAACAGCGCAAAGCTGGCAGGGAAAGGAGAGAAAGGGAGCAAAAACAAATGAATAAAAAAAAAAAGAAGTGAGATCAGGCAGAGAGTATGGAGGGAGAGATTGAGAGCATTTTGGTCATAGCCGTGAGCCAGGCAGAGTGTTGCAAGCTCGGTCAGAGAGGAGCAAAGAGAGCCAAAGGCCTGACTGTCGTTGAGTTACGGCCTCCCATGGGCAGCTCAGGTCACTTTTTCAGTGCAGCTGGAATTATGCTGAGGTTACACGTGGCTCGCCACATCTTTATGAGGTCAAATAAGAGAGAGCAAGACTTCTCTTCATCTCCTTATATGCTCCACATCCCGCCTGCCTTTCCTCGCCCATCTCATTCAGGAGGCATTTGCAGCCGTTTAGACCCCCTATTAGGTCAACACCACGCTGTGTATGTGTGTGTCTGTATACAGTATGTGCTTGACTTCTGGGAAAAAGTGCACTTGTGCAACTGTTCTTGATGTGAAGCGTATGCACATGTTGCGTGCGCGTGCGCGTGTGTGTGTGTGCGTGCGTGCATGCATGCGTGGGTTGCAAGGACATACAGTACATATTGTGTGTTATCAAGGCAGGCTGTCAGAAAGAAAGTAGAGATGTGATACTGGAGGGTGAGGGAGTGCACCTCACACTTTTCCCTGGCACGCACGCACGCACACACACACACACACACACACACACACACACACACACACACACACACACACACACACACACACACACACACACCAAGCCGATAACTTGTTATAAAAATAATGGCTTAATTGGCAAAGAGCCAGAATTAGCAGCACGGAATGGGAATGTAAAATGTGCTTAAAAAAATCTGGACATTTTCTTCTCCACATTAGGCATGAGTTTCGAAATACATTTCAAAATGGTGTTTTCAACAAAATCCTCCCTCCTTTCGGCGTGCTGCTCCACTTTACCGCCCTCACCTCACGTATTCAGGTCTTCCCTACAGTACGTGTTCATTCAACCTGCCATTTTCCCCCATGATACCTGAAGGATGTAATGGCGCTCCAAAATGTACGCACACGTCTAGCCTCGCCCCCACCCAAAAACCTATTACCCTACCCTTTAAAGGGCCGATGCACAGAGCAGGGAGACAGATCATCTCTGGTAATACCATTTTACCCCTCAGGACTTTTCAATAAGTGTGCTCTGCAGGCATTTAATTTATTGCCACTGCATCTCCTGCACCACAGTAATGTGTAGAGAAAAAAAAAAAAAATAAGCTCCCGAATCTCTGAGCAGTCCTGACACATGCTTCCATGCCATTTGTTTCTCTCCGTTCTTGGCCCTCTGTGGACCCATGACTTCTCAACGCTTGTGAGTCAGATAGTGTTATGACTATGAGATGGGTACAGTGCTGTGTTAACGCCCATTACAGTGTCGGCCCTGTGTGTGAACGCTGCAGCAGAGCACTGCTCAGCCTCCTGCTGCTCCGTTCAGCCTGAGCGGAAGACAGGACACGGCAATACTCCCCTCAAATTTCAATTAGCCCAATTTTTCTGGTTTGGCTAGTTCCCTCAAATGACTCTCACACACCTGTAGTGATATCAAGCCATGCAGATAGTTAGTTTCGGGGTTTGTGTGTGTGTGTGTGTGTGTGTGTGTGTGTGTGTGTGTGTGTGTGTGTGTGTGTGTGTGTGTGTGTGTGTGTGTGTGTGTGTGTGTGTGTGTGTGTGTGTGTGTGTGTGTGTGTGTGGTTCTTTGGGCATGCAGGGACATTTTCGTATTGTTATCTAGATCTCTCTTACTTTTCTTCTGTGTTCCAAGTCTGAGTCATCGAACTCTCTTAACCGCGCAAACTTCCTGTATATTGCTGTTTTCTTATCCATGAGTAAGTGTGCGTTTGTGAGATTTAATCATTAGCCTAATCAACGCCCCTCAATTGCCATATAATACTACCTGTTGCACTACATTTGTGACAACAAGATGTTACCCAGTAGTAAAAATTCCACACTGCAAAGCTTCAAGTCCTGCTGTCAGAAATCAGCCAATTTACAAATTGTCAGAAAATTAGAAAATATTAATACAAAATCCAACAGTGTGTCATCAGAAATCATTGTCAAACCTCTTAGTAAATTGTCAAGCCATGTGGATGATGATCTGGTGAACAGAATAATCATTTTGTACTTTTAATTTTAGTTTATTTTTATATTATGTTTATATTTAAACTCCATATTCAATCATTAAGGTAATGTAATGCGCTATACTTTGAGTCAAACCCTTGGGAAGAAAGACAAATTTGTTCCTGACTTGTATGACTTGTATTACCACTTGTGAATTTCATTTCTATACAAACAATTAAGGAATGTGACAAGTTGTCTTAATATGTGCATCTGTAGAGCAAATCTGTTAGTTCTTACACAAGGCCCAATGTCCGATTCAGAGAATAACCTCTCTACAGTTTTCATAGGAAGTATTTCTTTGAGAAAAAGTAGTTTTCCTGAAAACCCTGACATTCTATCGGGATCAAACTTTTTTAATGTAATGAGCATGAGCACCACCAATCAAATTCCATTGACTCCCATTGTATTTGGATGAAGGCAGAAATCTCACCGATGCAGTTTTTAAAATTGGGGCAAATATAAACTTAATGTAGAGATAAGTGAAGTGACCCCTTAATTGTGAAGCGTGGAGCCCCCAGTGAGATCACAGGAGTGATTGTGAACCTATTGGCACTTGCAGATGGCCCTCCTGTCACCACTCCTCAAAATAAACTTCTATTTTCAAGTGAAGTTTTTGTGTCAAGGGTTCTGTCACTCCCATGTCCATGTATAGTTTTTTTTTTCTTCTCTCATGCTGATGGCCCCTTGTTCACACTTGGACGGAGGTTTGGGCTTTTAAACTCTCCACCTGTCACACTGTCCTTTTTGTCCTTCAGAGCGTCTGACACAAACTGGACTTGTTCCAGCCAGATAGCCTTGAAGTCTCCAGTATCATACCTGCTGTTCTGGGGCGGCTTACCATGGCCTCAATACCACAAAACAAACACAAGCGAAACCTGGAATCCAACACTGATAAAGCTTCCACATTATGTTTATTTTTTATTTTATTTTTTATTAATTTATTCCTGATTTATGTTGTGACAGAACATGTAAATGCAAGCCATTTTTAGCCCAGACAGTGTCGGCTTTGCAGTTGAATAAGCTATCTTATGTCTTGGTAGTGTATGTACTTTCACAGAATAGATGGTCTTGTGAGAAGAAGCTAAATGTATTCCCTGTAAAATGATTTTTTTTAGGTTTAAGGATGTATTAGGAAGTGTGTGTGTGTGTGTGTGTGTGTGTGTGTGTGTGTGTGTGTGTGTGTGTGTGTGTGTGTGTGTGTGTGTGTGTGTGTGTGTGTGTGTGTGTGTGTGTGTGTGTGTGTGTGTGTGTGTGTGTGTAGCGCCCCGCCTCCCTCACAGCCTTTGCTCACCACCGTTTTGACGGTCTCTGCTGATTTTAAGACTTCTTCTTCTTGAATAAGTGGTGCATTTTTCACAAACAAATTTCTCTGCCTGAGTGTGCCCATCTTTTTTTTTTTTTTGCCCTCCTCGCCCTATCTCTCCTCCTCTGTCTCTTCTGTCCTCCCTGCCTCCCTCTTTCACTATTTAAATGAAAGTCTGCAATCAGACACAGCATAAATATCCACCTCTTTTAGAAGCTCCGGAAAAGTCATTTCCATAACATAACAAGTGCTCAGACAAAACAAACTACCACTCGAGCTGGTTCCCATTGCACTAATTGAGCAGGTTGATGAGCATGCTCTTCTTTAATTTTTAGCCCCCCCCCCCCCCCCCCCCTCTCTTTTCTTCCCAACTCTCTCCATCACTGTATCCCTAAACAACACTTCCCTTCTTTCCGTCCTCCTACCTGCCCCCCACTGCAGGGCTTTGTGTGGAAAAAGGGCAATAACACTATGTGGCTTTTTGCTTTGCAGGAGGAAAAAGAGTAACTACCTTGGTTTTTCCAGCCAATGTCCACGCAGAGACAAATGCCATTGTCTTTTATTTTATTTTTGGATGTCCTTCTCCCCTCTCACCTGCTGAGTACGCTTTAAATGACGACTAATGTCTCAGTTCATACACTACAGGCTACTGATGATTATTGCAGCGGGGACAAAGGCTCTGTTGAGGTGTGATGGTGGATTTTTATTTTGGGTGGGCGGGGATATCTCTTATTTAAAAGACAAAGGCACAGTCATGGAACAACCTAACCCCTCCCTCAGAAGGATGGCTGCTGGCTCCCTGTGGAAGAACCGTCTCGCCCTGCCTCCCTTCCTTTTGCTTCCTCCTCATTGAAACCCCCCCCCCCTCCCCCCCCCCCCCCCCCACACACACACACACACACACACAAACACACACCCTCTCCTCTCTCATCTTCACTCTAACCATTTCATCTACCTGTCTCATCTTGTTTGTTTTGCTGTCTGTGTCCCACGAAATGCTGACTGTTTGTCATGATTTCTAGTCCAACAAACTGGCTCCAACAGGAAAGGAAATGAGAAACACACACACACACACACACACACACACACACACACACACATACACACACACACACACACACACACACACACACACACACACACACACACACAGACAGACAGAGCTTTATCATTGTGCTACCATGAGTAACAGAAGCGAACAGCCTTCATCCATCTTAATGTAGGCTACTTTTCATATTGTTGATGCCCATAGCCGCAGGAACAGAGACAGTAGTAGTGGGGGCATGCGTTCTGCAGGGCCTTGATTCCATTTAGTTTGCCCTTGAGTGGATTATTGTTTCACATGGGACATTAAACATTGGTGGCGAGGTGTTATTTAACGCTCTCATACCTCTCCGGGGGGATCCAGCATGTGAACTAATCTCTGCCATTTGATCCCGGTGAAGTCACAACGTGGCCCAGTTCTGAAAGCAGCCCTCCAATACCTCACGCATCTCAAGCTCTGCAGTACGCAGGGATATCATATTCTATTTAATTTGCTCATCCAAGCACTCCCAGGCACCTCTTACACCACGCCAGTAGGAGTGGATACTCTACTTTTGATATCCAGCACGCACACGGCAGCGGTGTAGGCTCACGAACAGCGAGCGCTCTCCAACACAAGATGCTTTAATCAGCATACTTTACATTCCGTCTTGTGTCAGTGTATAAACTGTGCTGTCACTTTCTTTCTTTCTCTCTCGTTTTCCGTCTGATAGCATCATATGTACCCTGCCATGTATGCATGTCCACCTCAAACTATGCATACATGAAAACACACATGTAATAAGCATGCCTGTTGAAAGAAAGCAATAACTTTTTTTGTTTGCCTAATCTCTGTTCAGAGAGGACATTTTGTTTCAGATGCAGCAATATAGTTGCAAATCTGCTAGCCCCATAGAAAAGTAGAAACCATCCAAAGTTCTGTTTCTGTCCCTTTTTTCACTTTACGTTGTTATCCTATTGTGTAATGATTCTCTTATTTTCTCCCCACTCTCGTACTGGCCCGGGTGTGTTATTGGTGTTGTGTGTAGCATACGTATATCTGTGTACCTGTTCCTCTTTTTTTTTTTCTTTTTTTTTTTTTTTTTTTTTTTTTTTGGGGGGGTGGTTTTCTTCGTTTTTCCCTAACTCACCTCTGCCATGATTGGTTGACCAGGTCATCGGGGGAGACGAAGAGCCGGGAGACGCTGGAGCTGAACATGAGCAACATCAGCGCCGACGTGCTGGAGCTGCTGCTCGAGTTCGTCTACACGGGATCGCTGGTCATCGACTCTGCCAACGCCAAGACGCTGCTGGAGGCTGCCAACAAGTTCCAGTTCAACACCTTCTGTAAAGTCTGTGTCTCCTTCCTAGGTAGGAACACCTTAGAAAACAAGAGGGGGGCTGCGTGTGTGTGTGTGTGTGTGTGTGTGCCTGTGTGTGTGTGTGTGTGTGTGTGTGTGTGCGCCTGTGTGTGTGTGTGTGTGTGCCTGTGTGTTTTATGCGGTTATATCAGCAAGTACGCATGCTTATTACATCAGATATTTCTATGCAATCTTTCCTGCTACATGCAGGAGTTGCAGCCTTGTGTCTTTCCATCCGTTGTCACGCTTCATCACTATGCACAACTTTACAGAATGCCTTTATTGTGCAGAACCTAAACCTCCTCCCTGACTCTAGAATCCTCCCGCTCCTGTTTTTATCATGTTTCCAAAGCGAGCAGCCGTGTGAGAATTCTGCCTGCTAACGCTCTCAGTTAGGCACGGGGTCTCTGATCTCATCCCAGTGGGCAAGACCCAGCACAGGGGCCCATTTATAAAAAGGTCGGGGAACAATTGTCACCTAAATGTCAAATCCTCTTGCCTGAACCACGAGAGAATCGACAAAATAGCAGATTTAGCAGACAAAAAAACAGATTTAATACTTAGACAAGGTATGGAAAGTGGAGCAAAGGAGGGGAGGGGCTTTCAGGAGCCCATGGGGTCACATGAAACACAAATGGCATGTTCCAGATTTTTAGTGGGTAACCAACCAAAAAGCTGCAAATGTCAACTTTTGCATTCCATTTAATAAATTGTTTTGGCTATCGCTAACACAAGGGAAGTGCATGTTAGCACAAAGGTCATCGGCAGGAAAGGAGTGAAAAGAAAGTAACAGAGAACCAGCAGCCCACATTATTGATTTGTTTTTCTCGGTTCGGGTGGTGGGGGTGGGGGTGGGGGTGGGGGCAGGGAACCCATTTGTAGACTTCATTGCCAGTGAGACGTCAATCCATTCTTCCTCAACGTGATTCATGACATTTCAGCACATTAGAAGGGGAGAAAATACAGGCGCAAGCATTCGTCCTTGAGCAAAGAGAAATTGATACCGTGTCAGATATTATTGAAGTTTGTAACAAATAACATCTCCTCAACCTACTTTTAACACTTTTACTTTTATTCACACAACTTCAGATTCTAAGTCACTCATTGTTTGCCTGCTACTCTTTGAGAAATCACGACTAAAGATGAGTGAAGAAGATTTAAAGTGAACATCGTGCTCCAAATTGCAACTTGTATTAATACATTGGACTCAAGGGGAGGGGGTTTCAAATATGTTCACGTTGTCTCAACTAAAACTGATTCCACAAATGAAACATGGCCGTCTAGCTTTTAATAAACCGATGAACGGATTATGTAACTTAATGTTCTGAGGATGTGACCATACCCAGTTTAATAACGCTTCATCTGCTCAAATGGAAAACCCGAGGGACATTTTCCAGCAGCCTTTTGTTTAGCCCCTATCCCCTACTTTGATGCGGCCACTTCTATTTGGTCTTTGGTTTGGCTTTTGTTTAGTTGTGATTTAGCAGATGTTTGGCGACCTTTACTATTGGCTGATATTTGTTTAGGAAAGACTCTCAGTCTGTCTTCACAGATAAAAAGCCTGGCATTGCTTCCCTTTTAATGGCCATTGTTTAATCAGGCCCCTTTCAGTGGCCGCTGATCCAGTTGATCCACACGTTTGCCTGCCTATGTGTTTGCACTACACTGCCAACACTTTTCCCTCTCTTGTGATAAATGGCAATGTGTGTTAAAAACTAAAATTACAGACACACCACCTTGAATGCTGCACCCCTTACAGGGTATCACAGACAGTAACATAAGCCTTCTCATATATACCCAGGTGCGTGTGCGTGTGCGTGTGCCTGTGCGTGTGCGTGTGCGTGTGCGTGTGTGTGTGTGTGTGTGTGTGTGTGTGTGTGTCTCTGTGTGTGTTGAAATAGACCCCCAGATCTGACAGGACTTTTTTTTTTTAAAGTGGTCCAGCAGCTAATCCCAATTCCCGCTCCCCGCCATCCACCACCCCCTGCCTGGGCTGTGAGCGATCGATTCCCCTTGTTTGTCCCCGGAGCTGTTTTGAGTTATTATACTTGTTCTCCCTTAGTCTCAGGCAGATATTCACTCCGATAGGCTATGGTTCTGTGCTACCTGCAGCTGCTTTTTCTGTCTCTGCTTTCTAAGTCTGTGATCTTTTTATGGATGTCTGAATCAAGTTTTTTTTTTCCTCTGTCTTAATCAGCCTGCCTGTGTCTTTTGTTTCTTTCTTGTTTTTGTCTGTCTGTCTCTCTCTCTCTCTCTCTCTCTCTCTCTCTCTCTCTCTCTCTCTCTCTCTCTCTCTCTCTCTCTCTCTCTCTCTCTCTCTCTCTCTCTCTCTCTCTCTCTCTCTCTCTCTCTCTCTCTCTCTCTCTCTCTCTCTCTCTCTACATCTCTCCGACCGTGTTTATCGACTCTAGAGAAACAGCTGACTGCAGCTAACTGTCTGGGAGTGCTGGCTATGGCTGAAGCCATGACTTGCACGGAGCTCCATAACATGGCCAAAGCTTTTGCACTGCAGAACTTCCCAGAGGTGGGTAGAGATTTGTCGTCTTTCCTATCAGTCCCTTCATTGATTCCTGTGTAACAAAAATGACGCGCCAGATCAGAAATAACAAAGGCGAATAAAACTATTAGCAAACAGCAATAACATCTAATTGAAATCATGAACATAATTAAAATGGTTTCTCCCTGTAATAATACTGTAGGAGCTGTTAGATAACCTAATGTGTGGCACTTTTATGATTGTTGCTACAGAGGGTTGTACTTTTTTTTTAAGCTCCATGTATAGTAAATTGATGTTTGATGTTGATGCCTTTATTGCATGTGGAGAATGTGATTGATGCATACTCCTGACTTAAGATGGCTTCTCATTGTCACATACCATTTTCCGGATGAAGGTCTAGTATCAAAACGTTGCTAATAAATGTGTCTTTGCCAGTTAGACAGTGTGCGCGATATCTACGGAAGAGGATTAGGGCCGCTGGTGAAAAAAATATTTGATATAATTTCTAAGAAAATACACAAATAATCTAATTAAAAAGTGATATTTTGCTTATTTTTTAACTCTTCAGGTGGCAGGACAGGAAGAGATCCTGAGTGTGTCCAAGGAGGATCTGGTGGCCTACCTGTCAAACGACAGTCTCAACACCAAGGCTGAAGAGCTGGTCTATGAGACGGTCATCAGGTGGATCAAACAAGACCCCAACTCCAGGGTGCAGGTAATACAAAATAAAAAGAGAGCTAATGAGTGTGTACGCTCTGACACTACAGTGTACTTTACCAAAATGAGCACACATTGTATGTGTATCAAGAGACTAAGAAGCGAGATAAAACTCTCGTTAGCACTGACGGTGCAGAGACTGCATGTCTGCAGAGCCGCATTAGTGTGATTGTTCTATCGACTGTCCCTGTCTGCTCCGAGCGCTGCACAGCATGAAAAACCAGTAAAGTGACTCCTCGTTCTCTCTTGGTAGTGTTCATCAACTCTGTGCTTCAGATGCAGCCTAACACAGCAGTTGTTCATAATCCCAGGAGTGCTTTGCCCCCAGAATGTGCTCTATTCTTAGTCACACTTCATTTGTTTGCGCGACACTGTACTGCATGAAAAAACACAACAAAAACACAGACAGACGCAGCCCCCCTTTTTTTTTTTTTCTTCTTCCGTACGCCTAACAGTGTGTGTGATTTATGCCTAGAGGCTGTTAATCATAATCAAAAAGGTTATATTCCCCAGCAAGGTGTTGACACCGAGATACTGCGTGTCAAATTATAACAAACGTGGGATCGATAATCCTCACGGTCACATTCATGAAAAGGTACAATGGACCGCACCTCAGACGCATATCCATCCAGCGGGGTAAAAACCTCAGGTCACGAGATCTTTATGGATTCAGTCACAAAACTATGAATTTAAAGCTGATGATTTTTAAGTATTTTATAGCAGTTTAAAAATGGAGGTGAGATTATTATCAGATAAATTACAGCGGTCCATCACTGGAGGAGTTATTCACTCAGAGTAATGTCTTCTCATCATCCGGCATGAGGGGGAACTGCTTTATATCAGCTGGATCAGATTCATTGCAGGCCTCGGCAATCAATGTAACTTTATTGGCATCCTCCCTTTATGAGGCGCATACGTCAATATTTGAATTTTTTTTTTGTTACCTTTTTGGATTAAACATTTAAGCATTTATCCTTTGATATGTGGCACTCTGAGATGATGGTGAAATCCATCAGGCTTACTGAGTGTTTTGTGGTGGAGGATTTTAGATAATGGAGCACAACACCAAGCATAAGGACAAGCCATTGGAAGCCGATGGTGATGCTCGTCAGTTGTGCTAAGATCGAAATGAAAACGAAATAGTACGGAATGAGTTTTTTTTTTACGACATGGTGACTGATAAATCCACTGAAATAGGAGTTTGTGGGGTGACTGATGGTAAATTTGACTCGGCGGTCCTGCAATATTCACAAGGAGCCACACACAATGAGGCTGATGCACAGTTTTTTAGGACAACATACGACCCCTGCCATCTGCATCCAAACCTCCAGCCAGCTCAGTCCGGCGGACTCTTGCAATCTCACACTCTAATGGAGAGGTGCAGAGGTGACTTACTCAGATGAAGTAGAAGAAAAAAAAGAAATGGAACATTTTCCCGGTTGTCTGAACAACCCACCGCACTGGTGCCTGAGACGAGACACCCGGCTCACCCCGTCAACGAAAAGAGCAGGAGGGGGAGAAAAGAAGGAGGGATAAGAAGAGAGTTGAAGTGAGAGAAAGAAGCAGAGCGAGACAGAGAGAGGCGAGGAGTGACTGAGAAAAGAGAAAGCGACGGTGAGAGACGAAGAAAGGGGGAATGGAATGAGAGCCCCTGTGTTCTAATCTGATATCCAACAGTTTGTGCCTCTGCGCACAGCCATGACATCCAGGCAGGGGAGATGTGATTGAGCTCTCGGTCAAGCTCAAATCTCCTGCCCATGTGTGACCAACAAAAACAACTAGCAAGCCTGGGGCCTGCGGAGAGGACGGGGCGGGGAGCAGAGAGAGAATAGGCCGTTTCCATCATGCCACAGGTGAAGGTTACGTGGCCGGGAGGGCTGAGTTTACACGCGTGGGCCACCACCAGCTCATCATTTCCACCCTCCCCTGCCTCCGTCCCTACTGTCAGTTTAGAGGCAGAGAGCAGCGGAAATCACTCCCCCAGAACCTGTGACACTTTTTAATGGCGTGTCAGGGCAGAATGTCACAGCTCTGCTGAAAAACACAGGCAAGGGGGTAGGCCTTTAAGCCTTAAGCTAAGTTTGTGTGCGTTTGCATTCATCTGAGCGCACGCGTATGTGTGCCTTTGTACGTTTGTGTGTCTGTGCATGTGCTTTGGGTTGTAAGCTGCAGGCTATAGAGTGGAAAAGTGGCATATTGGGTAAATAATATGCAATTTTCTCTCTGTCTGCTATGCTGTCACTAACGTCCGATGGCTCCAGGAAACGCGGCCTAGACATCGCTTAGGGGACATTTGAGCGTTAATAATGGTTTGCTGTGAGACACAAAGAAGAGAGTTGCGTCAGTTTCCTTTGAGTATCATTGCAGGTGTGTCACACGTCTGTATATGTATGTATATTTTAGTGAAAAAGAGACTAACCCTAACACTAGAAAGAATGTTGTGCCGAAATGAGTAGTTAATAGATGAAATCTGAATTAATAATCTTTAAAGAAATAGTTAGCATTTTTGGAAATGATTGATACCAGTGTCATATATGTCCGTTGAATATAAAGCTACTGCCAGCGAACGGTTAGCTTAGCCTAGCGTTTTGGACTATTAGTCTATGTTTCCAGTCTTTATGATAAATTAAGCTAATCTTCTCCTAGCTGTTGCTTTGTATTTAATGGACAGATATTACATTACATACAACTCTCAGCAATAAGCGCATTTCCCAAGATGTCAAAGTCTTCTTTTAAGTCATTTATTGAGCAAAAATATAAAACATTAGCCATTTCCACCCATTTGTATGTGCTTTTCTTGTGTGTTTGGGTTTTGATCTGTTGGTCAAAACAAATTATGCACACCTTAATGCACTCATACGTCTAAACATGTAGACTCATGCTTTTATCATCATAAACGGTACATGTGAGAGTTAAAGCCGGACGCTGGTTCCATAAGCAAGAGGTGTCCTGCGTCGTGTTTTCTCTGTAAAGGTGCTGACAGCTAGAGACAGTCCTTCCTTTCACCCAGCAGTCTTTTGTTGGGACGACCGCAGACGCATGGCTCCAATTATAACAGGCCAGTCTCTGCCAAATCCCTGAATAGGACCTCCATTACGCTTCACTTGAACATATTTCATAAAGGATCCTATCTTGCCAGGTGACTCAACCTGACAAAAGAGGCTGATTAATTGGCTCTTTGGAAAGTGTCCAACTAATGTAACAGCTAAAAAGGACAGTTAATGGTGTGTTTTCATTATTTAAAAAAAAGGCCAGCCTGGCCATTAGCAGAGACCTGCTGTCCACTCATCAAAAATAACAACGGCCTGCCCCTACATTTGCCTTTCCAAAGCCAAATTTACACGGTCAAAAGGTATTACTTCATATCCATATACATTTGACTTTGGTTATGTGGTGAGGTGATACAGTATTTCTTTTGCCTCCAGCACTCATTGAGGGAAAAAAAAAGGAAAATAATTTCCCCAGAACAAATGATGCTATCATTACATTATGTAGTCAAAGTATACAATTACGAAAGGAGAAAAACTGCTTTGAGGCTGTGTAGGGATACAAATGTTTTTCCTTCACTGTTTTACGATTGACTTACCTTCAATATTACAAATGACCCTTAACACCACAAGCATCACTTTTCATTTCCTTATTCTCTTTTGAGGCTCCTAGTTCAAACTGGAAACTTTTCATCACTGTGCATCCTTTAAGAAAAGATTAATAGTGTTTTTTTTTTTGAGAGGCTTTGTGTCACAACAATCATCTTTGAAGAGGAAACTGTTGTAGAGCGAGCCCAAAAATCCTCCGCGCAGGCCGCCACCAGCATGACCTGTGACAAATGCACACTCTTGAGGAGACGTAGCCAGGCAATTGAGATTGATGCAGCGTGCAGTCTTTGCTTTTTCCTCTGCCTCTCTTTCTCTCCAACTCCCATGAATACATTCCCACATGTACACACACACACACACACCCACCCATATAGGGATTTACAGGATGTCACTGTTCATATCCCAGGCCTGCGCTCAGAACATTCACACAAGACTGGAAATCACTTGTATGTCGGCCCGAGCGCGACTTGCGTATTAGAGAGTGGATGGGATCTGATGCAAGCCACTGAACACCGGACCTCCGTTCTCATCTGTGTCCTTTGTCGTCCCAGAGCGCGCTCAGTCCTGATGTGTGCAGCCAGTTGGACCGCAGTCACTCAACCACGGACGGCTGCATATCCACAGCGAGTCGAAGGCGCGTCATTTTCACTGGGCTCCCCTTGTAATAAACACACAAGGGTTGGCATGAGCGTTACGACGCCTAGAGAAGAAACAAATCACGCTGTCAGTTCAAAGGCATAATTTTCAGTTTTCCCAGGATTCATGAGGAGCAATAAAGAAGTGCAGCACTCTATCATTGACAGGGAAATACAGAAGTTACAAGCTACCGCTTGACGTCAAAGATAATTCAGTGGGTTGAGGAGCAAGCCAGAAAGTTTTCTGTTAACATACAGCAGGCAGTCGTTTGTACAAATATGCTTTGTATTAAATGAGCGGAATAACGCTTCTTTTTTTTTTCTCTTTTTGTTGTTGTTGGATGAAGTCATGCTGAAAAAAAGCCTCGGAGGAGAACACATTGCACCTGTCAGTTGTTGCTAAGGGCAGCATTCAGCGTCTGTCGTCCTCTACATCTCTCTCCACCCTTCTGGCTGATATGTGCACATATGCAGTCGCAAAATAAATAAATAAATAACACACACGAACACGCCCAGAAAAGCATATTTTAAACCCTAATTAAGTGCCATTTGCAAGAGCAAAACCTGCACACACTGAAGAGGACACTGACGCTGTGGTCTTTTCAGCCGAGTGGGTTATGTTAGCTCTGTGAGGCTAAACATGGGCACACACTTGTGTGTGTGTGTGTGTGTGTGTGTGTGTGTGTGTGTGTGTGTGTGTGTGTGTGTGTGTGTGTGTTTCCCATACAGAGCTGCGTCCTAAGCATCGGGTTGTCCATTTTTCACACCAAAGCGGGCGCACACTCCTATCTGCTCAGAGCAAAGCAAATAGATATGGCTGTTCGTGTGTCATTTATTTGATGCCGCCGTGGCACTGAATGATTTCTCACACATACACACGCACATACTGTAAGAGGCGTTAGTCCTCGCTGACAGTAGTGGAATGGGAAATGCTCAGTGGACATTTGTCATCTGTGTTAGCGGATGGTGGCTTCCCGGCTGCTTCTCTTGCTGCCTCTGACAGATCTGAGAGGCTCCCTGTTAGACACATTATCCCTGCCTTTTACCGGGCTCAACCCATTCACATCCTCTGTCCACCTTCTCGAGTATGTGTGCATGCGTGTGTGAAGAAGAGAAAAGTGAGTCTTTTTGTGTGGATAGAGACCATTAGAGAGGTGAAGTCGCAAGGTGTTATCTGGGTTGCATATTGAATACAAGTGGATAAGCATATGGACTACCTCATAAATGATCCTTGTCCATGGAAAATTCAGGAAGGTTGGGGAGTGTGTGTGGGCGAACAGGCTAAAAGTAGCATCTCCATATGTCGACAGACTTCTGTGGATGCTTTCCATATGTTCCACGTGTTAAAAAAAATAAATAAGAAAAAACACCAAACTCCTCATTAAGAATGTTAAAAGATCACGCCATGCTTTCTTTAAAGGCCCAGTAGGCTCGGCATCTTTCAGCTGGCCCTGTAGCTGTAATGATTTGCGTCCATCAGATGCCATCTCTGTTTACAATCACTTTGCTACTAATTTCAGAACCTTGACGTCATTTTTCAAAACTTTAGACACAAAACTCAAAACGATCATCACTTGTAACACAGGCTGTCCAATGTTCAAAACATTGCATTGTGCATTCATATCTTTAAGTAAATCTTGCACTTGCACAATCATTGGTTCAAAAAACAAATTTATTGTGATAGATAGATAGATAGATAGATAGAAAATAATAATAAAAATTGTTTTCTTTTAACTTTAATGTCACTAATGATGATTATTCATTTGAATTGAAATATTTAAAATACTTTCACAGCAAAATTATGTATGCGATTAATTTAGATTAATTAATCACAGAGTCTGTAATTAATTTGATTACATTTTTTAATTGATTGACAGCACTAGTATTTATACAGTGTATATGTATATATATATATAAATATAGAAATAGAAACAGTGTCTGATAAACAGTAGTACATTACAGTAAAGAATGATGATGACATATTACATCCATAGATAATACAGTCTAATTGGTTCATGCTCCACACTAATTGGTGACAGTGAATGTCGTTATCTTGAAACTGTCATGATCTAAACATGGAATATTGTTTGTCTGTTTCCATACAACTATGCATTAAGAGTATAGCAACAGTTACTTATCATTTTGAGTAGTTGTATCTATTGATAGTTAGATCATTGTAATGGAATGAATAGACAATCATCTGAAATGTAACGTGTGAATTGCTTTTTGAAATAGTAGTTCTTTGATGTTAAGTTGTGTCATATTGAACAGGTGATCTTTGTTAAATGAACAAATGATCTTTGGTTTATGTGTATTGTATCCAAGCAATTGAAAAAAGTGTTAGAGTTTTGAAAAATGTGTATTTTGATCATTGGTTGTGAGTTTTGTGTCTAGAATTTTGAAAAATGACTGTTCTGTTCGGTTCTGAAATTATTGCCAAAGTGATTGCAAAAAAAAAAAAAACTGTAAGCACACGAGGATTGCTTGCATGAGTAGGCGAGAAGATGGAAATGACAGGTCACACCATTCGTCTGGATGGACGGAGTTCACTCTGCGTGCCTGTGCACGAGAGAGCGATTGCTGGAGAGGTTGTTCGAGAGAAATGGAGTCGGATGATCGCCGTCGGCTCTCAACCGCTGAGTGCAAGCACGTCACTCTCATTGGTCTGAGTGTCGTGAGTACTGTCATTTACGTACCTGGTTCGCATCTCACACATGCACACCATCGCATCAAGTCAAATTGAACCCTTTTAGCACACAGTACAGTAAATGTGGCGTGCATCCAGTGAATGCACTCTTCACTCACCATGCTTCCAGAGAGGATGGAAAACACCTAGCTTTCATCAGTATTTACCAGCGCTAACAAAAGGAAGGTTTGTCTTTTTAAATGTTGAATCTTCTACTTTTGGGTTAGCTTGCGAGATAAAAATCAGCCTTCAACTATGTATCAGTCTTTTTTTTTTTTTAAAAACAGTAATTTAATTCCCTACACGAAAGACTTCAGTTCACCAAGAGTGCACACTCCATCAATGTTAGTGTAATCCCATGACTATATCTGCCACAAAAAGAAGAAAGATTTCATCCACAAACATAATGGATGAAAATCATTCTGGCACTTTGGGTTTTGATAGAAAAAGGAAGGTTCAGACAGGTGGAGAAGATGGAGGAATGAAAGGGCTGAACTGTTTACAGCTAGTTGCATTTCTGTATTTTTAACAGTATCTCAACTAAAGGACTGGGTTATCATGGCGCAGCTGGGTTCTCAAGAAGGCTATGCCTCTTTAGATGAAAGTTTAACCCCAAAATCATGAATTACTTATCATTTTACTTTCTATAACGGTTTAAGAGGGGAAGAGTCTACATATGAATCCATAAACGGATTCGTAGCATAGGGGCACGGGAACAGCGTGGCATTTGAAAGCTGTGCAAAGCGAATACAGAACGAATTACTCCCCCCAAATGATTAAGTGCATTTACTTCGTGCGACGTGATTGAAACAAAGACCACAGAGTAATATCCAACATAATGGGTCACTAAGTCACACAGCATACAGTGTACATGCACTACATTTTAATAATATTTGCATAAAAGCATGTCATTAGAAAACCACCACTGATCAAAGTGGCATATAAGTTGTATAGTGGATATCGGACAGGCACCAACTGTGCATTCAACGTCCATGAGTGAGTCAGTGAACTACTAGATACGAGTCGGCATGGCGAGGGATAAAATACTTATCCAAAGTAAAGTCATGTTTTGTGCCAACTGTCTTCTTTGTTCTTTATTTCTAGAGATAAAACAAGGACCTTGAGTAAACAGTATCTGCAATAATTCCTGCTAGAGTAGTTTCAACGGCTGGCATGGAGCAGGACTCTTTTTCTGGACTTCTTTTTTTTTTTCTCTTCGTGGGGTCGGACACTTTTAGCAGCAAGTGTGCAACTCTCCCTCATTTCCATGCCGATATATGCGCGTGTGGGAGGAAGAGCGAGGAGCAGGAATGAAGGTATTGAGAGAGTCCATGGAAAAGAAGTGGGAGCGGTAGTGAGTTGGTTAGAATTAGAGATGGAGAGTTAATTCTTTTTTCCAGAAATAAGATGAATTAAAGTAGAAAAAAACCCATGGAGTATTACCCTATCCCTCTCTACTAAATACATCCATCCACACACACACACACTCCGGGAATATCCTGCTTCGTGTACAGTACAGTTGAATCCCTGGTTATTTATTTAACCAGAGGTCAGGCCCAGTGACTTTACATTGTCTTAATCTCATCAACAAGATTTACAGTCAAATCAACCAATGCACCAACATGATTATAACGCAGTACAATCATCCTGCAGACCTTACTGCTGAAGTGTATCCATCTGTCTATCTTTATGTATGTATGTGTGTATGTGTATGTGTATGTGTAGACTTTTGGGTGGATATTTATGCTTGTGGTAGCAGTCCTTACCTTTTTGCAGAGACCAGATGCTGTCTCTTCGACGTAGTTTTACTGCCATTTTAAAGATGTTTGGCAAGTGAAGAAAGGCTACAACAGATGTGGGTTTGTGCGTGGCTAAGAATTGCAGATGGTACAGTAGGATGCTTGTTTTTCTTTACTTCATTTCCCACAGGTAGAGAAAAGTTAAGTGTGTGTGTGTGTGTGTGTGTGTGTGTGTGTGTGTGTGTGTGTGTGTGTGTGTGTGTGTGTGTGTGTTGATGTGGGTGTGCTTTAGTGTGCACTGAGTTCAAGTGTTGGCTTTGTCTGTCCATCACGCCTTGAACTCTCGATCTGCTGACTGACTCTGCTTCAATTTCATCTTCTCTGCGAATTGTGAAAGCAGTTTGCTCCTGAGCTCCCAGATGACCGATTTTCTACACTCCCTTATTCCTATTTGAGGTCGTTGATAACTATCCCAGCATGCATTGCAGGAGAGGCAGGGCAACACCTGGGACAGGTCATGATTGTATCTTTTTATTTATTTATTTATTTATTTATTTATTTTTTTTGTTAAACCCACGCAACATGCAAACTCCACACCAGAGAAGACCTAAAACTAAATTCTGGCCGTCCACCTGCTGTACGAAATAGGAGCAAGATTTCTAAATGCACCCCCCAGACATGTTAGCACATTTATTTCTGCTGTGTCGCTGAGGGCACCACCTGGCTGGAACTGCCCCATATACAACTTTAATTTATCTCCGAGGGTCAGAGCGGTCAGTTGTGGACCTATTTCAGATGACCTGCAGATGGACACATGTGACCTCAAGAGATAAAACTGACTTTAAATACTTTGTACAACAAAGTGGAGTGCAGTCCTCCTCAGACCATACTCATTCAAAAGATGTTTGATAGAATGTCAAAAAACCAAAGTAGGTGAGATTGCAGCAGACCTGGAGAAAGGTAGCTTGTAATAGAAAAGCAGAGCCTGAAGCTTAAGTCAATTCCATTTGAGTGTGACATTACTCAGTAACTGCTGGGGCAATTCTCCCACTATGGGGCCACTTTAATTGGATGAAGTAACCTCCTCCTGAGCTTGTGATTCTTCCCTTAAGAAGATCTCAGGATGCCAAGTAGCTCGCTATGACTTTACCTTCTTGCTGCATTTGAGCAGGGGCGCTGGAAGCGAGCACCAGCGTTTATGTATATGTATTGAGCTGTTTGTTTGACGAACTGTTGGGTAAGCTGTGTATGTTCGTGGAGGAGGGAAATAGAAAGTCCCATCTGCAGGAAGGTGTTTCGCTCTGAGCGCGCTCGCAGAAAAGAAATGTCATCGTGAGATTTCCCTGACTGCAGTGGAACCGTCACATCCCTCTCTCTCCCGTCCTCTCGTTTTGTCTTCAGTTTACTTTAGTTCGCTCGTCTAGTCGTGCTCTTCTTCCTCCTTTCCTCCTCCTCTGCCCTCACTTGTCTTCTTCTCTCTTGTCCCACCCCTCCTTCTCACGCCATTCTCTCCCCTCTTCCACTTTGTACCCTTCCCCGCTGTCTAATTTCCTTCTTTTCTGGTCAGATGTGCCCAGGACATTGGTAGAAAACATGCCAGAGTAAAAAGGCCTCAGGTGGAAGAGGGAGATGTTTACACAGAGTGTCAGCTTATTATTTGTTCTCCCCTGAATGATGTTTCTCTGAGTATGTTGTTTTGTCGCTCTCTCCCACAAGGCTCGGTCACGTCGCTCTGAGCCGGGTCAACGGGGTCAATGTCCACCCAGCTCACGCCGTCCGAGCTTGTTTACAGCTTTTACTGTCGACGTAGATGAGACTCCCACGGGGGTACAGACGGGCACACTAAACACACAGATAGTCACGCTGAAAAAAAACATCCAGCAGCCAGAGCTATAGACACAGTTGCCATGGCAACAGTCTGTCCTACCTCTGTGGCTGAACACCTATACAGTATATGCACATGTGAGTGTACTGTATGCACACCCAGCAATTGAACAAACACACAAAAACAAATATATGTGTTGCCATAGTTGGGGATTTTTACTCATTTCGGTTCACTCCACAACTTTAAATCTCTCCAAAAAAAAAAAAGCCCAATCATCGTGCTCACAAGACACCTTAAAGCTTCAGTGCGTAACGTTTTGATATTAATGAACGTCCGTTACATTCAAGCCATTGGCAAATGCAAATTGCTACAAAGCTTATTAAGACTGTCAGCTCCACACAACTCTCTCTGTGTTTCTCAGTATGGCTATGCATGTTCAGAAGATGGCGTCCGGCGACTTTCCCGCTCAGATGCTCGAGTGAAGATAATGACCTCTTCTGAAGAGTCCATCATGTTTTTTTTTTTAATCCTCTGTGTCCTCCTTGGCTACTAGCAACTGCGTGGAGGAGGAGTGGGGGCGCGATCACAGAAGGCTTGTATCATGTGGACGACAGTGTTTATTGTCATTACTTAGAATTCCTCATGGGGGCGACAGAAACTACGCACTATGGCTTTAAAGGAAAAGGTGCCAGCTGTAAGCCGTAATTGTGTCAATTCACAATTTTTTTCCTTTCTTTTTTTTTTTGTTGGATCCTAAAGAGTTGATCGTGCTGTAGCGTCTTTGGATCTCTCTCTTGGCTTGAATGGGTTGTGATTAACCAGAACTGGGTCTTTAATTTAGCTGCAGAAGAACATTAGCTGTCTGGTGAGATTTAATTTGGAGCCTGAAAAATCAGAAGCAGAAGGTGGAAGCGGTACGATACCCCCCCGCTGCCTCGTTTCAGCTCTCGCAGTGCAATCAAATGCGCATATGAAAGTGAAATGGTGAGCGTATGCTACTGAAAAGTTTGCTAAGAATGTTATTTGTGGCTTCTCGTTCAATGATGAATAACTTTTAATGACTGAATTAGAAGTCTCTGGAGTTCTGTTTGGAAATGTACAAGAGTGAATGCACCTATCATGGTGCATACATAAAATAACTGTCTATGTCTTGTCTTTTCATCCTTGCCTGGCCATCACATGCATCGTGTTAAGCTGAAGCTTTGAGGTCTTGACACTGACACTAACTGAAATAATGGTCTCGCTACTCCCAGGTTTCCTCACTCTAACAGTACAGGCCTTCAAATCAAACATGGTTTTCTTTGTCTTCTTTTATGATATTAACAAAAACAGGGGTTGTTGGGAGTTAATCCAACTGTTCTTTTTATTGTTGTTTGCTAGTTGTTTTTTGTGAAGTTATCTAAGCATCGCTCACTTATTGCCTCTGATTGTTCTCTTGTTCTTCTCCCCCTCTCTCCCTGTCAGACTTTGTCAGATCTGTTGGCGGTGGTGCGTCTTCCCTTCATCCACCCGTCCTACCTGCTGAACGTGGTGGATAACGAGGAGCTGATCAAATCGTCGGAGGCGTGTCGTGACCTGGTCAACGAGGCCAAGCGCTATCACATGCTGCCCCACGCGCGGCAAGAGATGCAGACGCCCAGGACTCGGCCGCGGCTCTCTGCAGGTAAACACAAACTCATACACATAAGTAGAGATGTGCATGCTGATGTGCATCATCTTTGGCCCGGATGACCTGAGAACAAGGCGGCAGTGACATGATATGCCACCCACCAGTGTAGTTGACCCAGAAGACATCGACAGTATCTATGCATCCACTCACACATTATCCACTGTTTATATTTTACTGCTACGAGGTGTCAGGTCTCCACAGGAAGACCCTGCTTTGCCACTCCATTGTATTGAGTATTTACCCCCAACTGGAAAGCAATGATTTAGAGCTCCATACGTTGTTTTTTTACACAACTACTGCAAATACTTGAAAGTACAGGCAACAGGTATTTTCACATTCGTATTTCCAAATGTCAGCACAGGTTTTTCTTTTCACAATCAAACAAATGACTACAGGAGCCAAGTCTGATTGAGGTTATCATGAAACGTTGAAACCATAAAGGCTTCCCAGGGCTTTGCAGGCTACTGAACTGCGACTTTTACGGCAAAGCCAGCACATAAATATCTCCTAACAACAAGTTTTAACACCATCTAGTCACAGTCAGATCTGTCCTCCATTCCTGAGCAACCAGCCTACCATTCACTGTCCGACTGCCTGCCGTTGAAGACAGTGTTTGTTTACATCGTTAAATTCAAAGAATCATTCCTGGATATTGGAAGGGGCCTGCAAATTTCTGCCAGAACCCCACTCTTTCCCCCTGTAAAGAGCTGCCTAATTATAGTGTCTGCGTGGTATTATGAGCTCCGCACCAGCACACCTTACCATTCCGCGCAAGTTATTTTCTGCTTGGTAGAATAAAGATAATTGCCTAACCAATGGCACTTTATGGAGAAGTCGGTTTACTAGCCAACACTGTTGTCCAGCCGGTATGTTTATTTGCCAGTAAACAAACATTGGGGGAATTGCATTAGGTAAATATTTTTGCATCTTTAATTACCTGTAATGCAGTCACGTGAGGCTTTTTAAAAGAATAATGTGCCTCTTGAGAAAAAGACATTTGTGGCATTATATGCGCTCAGCATCATGCCATAACTCATTCTCGATCCAGTAGTTTCCCCTTGTTCTCAGCAGTTTCTTGAAGCATTTTCTGTCAAGGCCCATTTTATAGTGTTTGGTATGTGCATATCTTATACATCCTACAGCCCTATTATGCAGGCTGAAGTGTGTATTGATTCACGGCAGCTTGTGGCTCTGTACAACAGAATTATATAAATGCATAAATGCTGCCGGGATGAATACATTCATAATGCGTTATACCCCAATGGCTGGGTGAATGGGAAAGATATGCAAGTTTTCCCGATCAAGTTTTGAACTCCTCTGAAGCGGCAGTTCTTATTATGACTGACTATCTAGGCTGAGCGTTCTCTCAGAGAGGACAGGAAAGAGAAGTGACTTGAGAGAACAGGACGAGAGGTCGGGATGTGGTCAGAGAGGGAGGGAGAGAAGGAGACAGGGGGATCAGAAATGAAATTTGATGGGCAGACATTTGATTGAGTTTATTCCTTGAGCATGTGTGTTCGTGTGTGTGTGTGCGCGTGTGTGTGTGTGTGCGCGCGCGTGTGTGTGTAAAACTGTATTTTCTGACGAACTGTACTATGTGTACAGATAAATACGAATGTGTCTGACATTTTGTGTTGTGTGAATATTCGTTCAGGCCTGAGAATGTTTTTTTTTTTTTTTTTTTACTGTATGCCTAAGCATGTGTGTGCTGATTGTCTGTGTGCATGCATGTGTTACTCAGCCATCTGCTGCATTGGACAGGGTGGGCTCTGCACAGCAGGGTGCATGGTCACTGGACGCGGAGACGAGCTTGTGTACATGCACGACAGCGAGAAAGATGAAGAAGAGACTGGAAGGAGAGTTTGAGGAGGTTGGGCAGAGCAGTTGGCTCACAGAGGACAGGAAAGAGAAGTGACTTGAGAGAACAGGACGAGAGGTCGGGATGTGGTCAGAGAGGGAGGGAGAGAAGGAGCCAGGGGGATCAGAAATGAAATTTGAAGGGCAGACATTTGATTGAGTTTATTCCTTGAGCATGTGTCATTGTGTGTGTGTGTGTGTGTGTGTGTGTGTGTGTGTGTGTGTATGTATGTGTGTGTGTTTTAAATTTGCGCTAGCAGATGGGGCACCACCTGAACTCGGTTGATAAGTCTGTCAAGCAGAAAAAGAAAGGAAAACTGCCAACCGTGAAGCACTTCTTGCTGAGCACAGTCAATCTGTGAACTTGTGAGTCGTGTGCATATGTGGGTATATTATTGTGTGTGTGTGTGTGTGTGTGTGTGTGTGTGTGTGTGTGTGTGTGTGTGTGTGTGTGTGTGTGTGTGTGTGTGTGTGTGTGCGTGCACGTGCGTGCGTGCGTGCCATGTCTGAGTGCCTCACACATTCAGTCTTTTTACTAGTGATACATTTGAGTTGAATCACATTTTTTCCAGCCTAGAAATTTAATTTACTCTTGTGAGACAGATTTTTAATTAACATCCTTTCACAGCTACTGCAGACTTAAATCTGTGAAACCAATGATAGAAGAAGGTTATACTCACAGTGCAGGTGTTCTCTTACCATTCATTAGCAAAGACCAACCCATAATGCATTACTGAGGCCGTTAATAATATTTAAGAGAAAAGAAATGGATAATGATTGTCAGCTGATGTTTAATTATTAACCAGTGTTGGGCAAGTTACTTCCAAAATGTAATACATTATTGATTACTAGTTGCTGTCATTTGAGAGTAATTAGTTATATTACAATATTACTGTCTCTGAATTGTAATGCTTTACAGTACTTTTGCATTACTTTTGAGTTACTTTCACCAATATAAAAGCGGGAAGTATGACTTGGCAGGTAGCTTGTGAATTTCACCACGGGATCAACAAAGTCTCATCTTTATCCGCTTTAATACATCATAATTTATTCATATTTTGTATTATTAATCTGAAGCTGCAAATTAACTAAAGCTATAAAATAAATACTGTAGTTAAGTAAAACGTACAATCGCCTACTTCACTCTGAATTGTGGGGGACTGAGTAGCCTAATAAGTAGGATTAAATGAAAATACTCAATTAAAAGCACCTTACAATTGAATCGAAGTAGCCTACGGTACAGTTACTTTCCACCGCTGATAAAATGTAATGATATTATGTGTAGCAAGACTAAACATTATTTCCCGACATGTTTGATTTGATTGCTGTCGGCACTGTCAGGACACAGATGGTTCTGGTTCTGACCACGGGAACAGTGACGGGACAGCAAGCTTCAACGCAGCGTAAACAACTCCGTCTCTGCAGTCATTTCAACCACCTAATCCAGCAGCAGGAAATAATACTCTAATAATACGGCACTAAATGTCAGGTTAAATGCGTTGTTACCGAGATTGTAACGGGTATAATATTACCGAAATTGTATTAGTAATGCGTTATATTACTGCGTTACAGCAAAAATGAATACATTACTGTAATTGCGTTACTTTTGTTCCACGTTACTCCCATCGCTGTTATTAGTATATAACAAAAGTACGCTTTTTTTTTTTTTATTAGGATGTCTGACGTTTTGGGAAATACTCTTATTGTAATTTTTACACTTTGGTTCTTGTAGGGATGTAACAAATGAAACACAAAGTGTTAATTAGTGAGCTATTGAGGTGCTTGGCGGCAGATTTTGTTACCTTCAGACAGAGCCAGGATAGCCGTTTCCTCCCATTTCCAGTCTTAACCATTTGCTGGCCCAAAACATATACTGTATTTAAAGTAGTAAATACAGTAGTAGCCTGTAGTTGAAAAACAGACAAAAAACTGTGCGCTAAGACTGCCTCCATACGGATCTCACGGACGGAGTGTTACTTCATTATCTGCTCAGGTCGCCAATACTCCACTATATATTTACATATCAAATATTTGTTTGCTGCTATATTAATGTTCTGAATGTCGAGTACAGACTCTATAATGGACAGATATGAGAGTTGTATTAATCTCATCTAACTCTTCCCCAGAAAGCGAACAAACGTATTTCCCTGAATGTGGAACTGTCCCTTTAAATGAGAAATGATCAAGGAGGAACAAGGAGTTGTGCTCCTTGTGTGACCTTTGAAAAGGAAACTTGTCAGTGGACAGTAATAGTGACTGTTTTTAAAATGTATTGTTGGTATTTCTGCACTGTACTCATCATCTAACATATACTGTATAACAATGGCAATATACAGTATGGGTGATAAGCTAAGATAGGCAGCAACAAACTGTTAACACACATTCATGTCAGCACCTAAAGTTGGCGGGCGTGGTGGCTAACAGTGGCTGATTTACACATCCACTAAACAAAGGGAAGTTAGCATTAATTTGAGTTGTGTTTCTGTCCAACTGACTAATGTATGATTCACTCTCCTTGTAGCGAGCGGTAAGTGTGAATTTGGAACAGCACAGTTACATAAAGCCACAGCAATTAGTTAAAATATGCTAAAAAGCTCTGCTGAACTGCAGAGTTGAGTGAGTTCTTCACCGCAAGTGACAACTTTCACATTACATGTAGTCATTGTTTTCATTCTTAATATAGAAATATCGATTAAAGCTGCGTTTACTGTTACATGATGATGATGGTAGAAACAAACCTGGGGAAAGGTTGTTATTAAGCTCATATATCATGTCAAGGATAAGAAAACCATTAATATGGATATTAATGGCCTATGAAGATCCACTCTGCAATATGTTCATTAGATGGAATAGCATGAACTTTTTTAAATTTAACAAAAAAACCACATCTTAATGAGTACTTGCTCCATTAGCTGTAAAGCTCTAAAAAAAGGGATTTCTATGGCAGCGGAATAAAGCAGCCAGATGGTTTTTGCACACTCTTTAATTTTCTTGTTTTCCTAGTTTTTTTCTTTTCTTTATAAGGAGTCCCGCTGTGCTGCGTTGTTGTAATTTATTTCTTTACTTATGAGCCCAGTTGTTATTGATGGCTGAGTTTTATATCAGTCACACTCGACAGGTCCTGGCCCGTCGCCACATTGTCTCACTCCGCGTGCTTCTGTGCAGAGTTAATGGAACTGGTTTAAAACAAAAATACGTGTAGAACAATGCTGAAAACGCATTTGGACAACACTTCTTTTTCTCACACAATTACGACAAGGCAAGAGTCATAAAATCTGAATTACCACCATGACATAAAGTTTATTTTTGAGTTGCCTCGCTGACTGAAAATGAGACAGTCCTCGGCCTCACTCCGCACCTATTTTGCATTCTAAAGCATTTTATTGAGTGGATGCTCTGCCCATTAATTTCATTAGAAGCTAATTAAGGAGCCAGAAAGATATTCAGCATAGAAATTGGCTGTCTAAAAATTCCTTTTAAACAGAAAGAGAAGCTCAGTATGCTTCGTTTTTTGTGTGAATGTGTGTAAACAGATGGCATTATTGTATTGTTTTTGTTTTAGTTTTTTACATAGTGCGTGCACTAATTTCAGGGATAATGTCTTTCTTACTAAATGTCATTTTCCTGCTGCAGAAGTAAACTTTTCAGGCAGGCAGGAAGCATGTAGCTGATGTGTTTTGTTAACAGCCTCCTGTCTTCCTTATTTGGCCAGAAAAAAACAAGAGTCTTGGGTAAAGTGAAAACTATGAGTGTCTCATAATGAATCCACGGTGTTTTGCGTACTGTATGTGTCTCCATTAGCAGCTAATTGGTTAATTAGAGTGTGGATGTGCATCTGATTAGCTGTCATTAGACTTTGCAGGGGATCGGGGGGATTAAACAGCCGCTGGTAATGGGAGTTTACTCACAAACCTTGTTTTTGTCTTAAGATGCACTCTGATTTGTTAAACAGCTATGTGTTGTTTTTTTTTGGCTATAAAAGAGCATGAAAAGTTTTATTTGGTATATATGCACTGTGTGTATGTGCGCGCGCCCTCGACGAACCCATTCGTGTTCCCATTTCCTTCTCTCCACATGTGTCGCTGTGCTCGGCTCAGAGGAGGGTGGAGAGCGCCAGGGCAAACTGTTAACTCAACCCAGCCAAGTGGAATAGCACTCAGACAAATGAGCTGTAATGACTACGAGACGCAGGGGTCTAGCTCGGCTCACACTGTTTCTCTGTCTCACACACACACACACACACACACACACACACACACACTGTTATACCTTTTAAATACATACGCTGTAGGAGGGAATCCTTAAACAGTAGCTATATTCTCTCTCTGTGTCCACTTCATCATCTGTAATCAAGCGTTCATGTATCTAAAGGCGGAAAAGTGAAGAATTACAGTAACGCGCAGCAAGGGCAACTGAGATAAGAGTTTAAGTATGCAAAAGGTTCACTCCAGTCTTTCTGTACACGTGTTTTATCCATGTGATCACTCCTTTTACCAGATTACTTAGTTTGAAGCTCCCTAGAACAACATTTTAGATCAAAACTTCAGATCCAATCAGATCCATGGCATGTGTTGCAGCAGGATTTAAGCTGGAAATGGTGATGTTAAACATTATAGAGCATTTTGCATACCTGCAGCATAAGGCAAGCCAAATAAAACACCCTGTGCTGGTTGTGTGGTGGTTCTGAAAATGGCTGGATTTCATTAGATTCAGCCCGCACATTAGCTTGGCTTGCATCCACAGTTTGGAGACAATAAAACCAGGCTGTTCTGTGAGGTCCGAAGCCCGTAGGCATGACACACTCATTCACACCTCCGCCAGCCAGCAGCTCCTTGGAGAGTGGCCGTAGCGCGCCACCGCCGCAAAGAAAGCAGAACAAGATTCACACCTTGTACGGCGAGCATAGAAGATCATCACATGTCTTTCCTCTGAAGTCCACCACCTACTGCTTCTGGCTCAGGACTGATTACCGCTCTGTCTTGCTGATTGCCTCAATGTTTCCTCAAACGTTCCTCGTCAACACTGACAGTAGCTCTTTTTCATGGAAATAATTTAATTTATTTGTCATCTTTCTCTCTGGCTGGCCAGCCTCAAAGCTAACCATTAAGCGCGGCTAACGCGACGGGGAAGCTGTCAGCAGTTTGGAAAGACAATTATAAGCTTTGCAGGGTTTTTTATGTCAGGACTATGTTGATTATTGTCCTGCTCTGTGTAATTATTCAGCCTGGTTTGTCTTTTAGAGCCAATGCAGCGTGAGATTACTCCGTTTCACCTCTCCAACTGGAAAAGCAGGATGCAGGAGAATGTGCCAGAAATGTCTTAATCACTCTTTGTGAAGAGTGCCCTTCAGCGGATCCTCTTCCGATTTTATTTCTGGAGTCTGTGATGCTATTTGAGAGAGGGAGAAAGTTGGAAATTTCTCAGAGAATTGCAGTGTGAGTTTTTGATATTTCTTCGGCTTATCAGTGAAATCTCGAGCAAACATCTATCTGGGCTCATAAATGTAACATGGAGGCAGTAAAGCCAGATTAAAAAAAAATCTCTGGTCTGAATGTCTGCAGGGGCTGCTGGCAAAATGAAGGTTCCGTCCGCTTGACCTTTTTGGGTAGCGACTACTGTCAGCCTGAGCCACCGAGGAGGAAGGAAAGGGTGAGGGAGAGAGGGAGGGCGAGACACGAGAACGATCGCCTCGGCTGTAGCCAGAACACTTGACTCATTCTGTTCTTCGAGCTACAGTTCGTGCTCAGACCCAAAGCGAGCAGCATTTACAGGAACATGGATCAGCATCAACATCGCTCATGCCACATCTGGCATTTTGACCTGCTGTACCTGCTGCGAGGCTCCAGGCTGCTTCAGCCTCATCCAATATTCAACAGACAGAGTTAACCTGGTTAGGGCTGTATCATTGCATATGCTGATGGTGCAGATTTGGTCGTTGGCACTGTGGCTGCATGTGTGCCTGCTTCTATCGAATCGTAATGTTTAGGACTTAAATACTGAAAGGTTTACTGGGTCATTCGCACTACGATGAAATCACGAGAAAACATTTTGTCACCTTCCTGCGTCTAGCCATGCAGATCGTGAATTATCATGAATTCATGCATGACTTCATGCATGGGAAAGCATGAATTTATTCATGTATTACTTCATGAACTATCAGTAATGTACAAAGATTAATAGTATCTTATGCATGACTTATGCAGGAACAATATGTTAATTAATGCATATATTATTCAATATATGCATTCATTGAAATCATTTCATGATCATGATTTCTGATTTATGAATGATGTTCATGTCTTCTTCAGACACTTAAACACTTAAACAGTGATGCCTGAGAACAATGCTCGCTCAAGTAGGATAATTATGAATTTTACTTTTTACTAACTTCTAAGTGTCTGAACACATTTTTTTTATTTGAGGGGTAACAAAGATGATTGCAGCTTTTGCCACCATTAATCATATCTTATTTATCAATGTTAAAGATGGATCAGGTCAGCACTTTATTTGAAGACACATGATGTACGTAATGAAGAAGTAATGTTTAGTTAACAATGATTACAACACTACAGTTCACTTTCTTTAGCCTGTCCCTTTAACTACAGATATAGAAGACATGAACATCATTAATAAATCAGAAATCATGATGATTGAAATACCTTAATTGATGCATTAACTTATTGTTCCTGCATTAAGTCATGCATGAGATGCTATTAGTCTTTGTGCATGATGTACTGATAGTTCATGAAGTACTACATGAATGAATTCATGCATGAATTCATAATAATCCATGCACCATTATAATAAAGTGTTACCTGTTTTATTTGCCCAGGTTTCAAGGTGTTCGTCTCTTTTCTTATTTTGCGTCATCGCCCTAATACATGGAGGGGGAATGAAATTTCATGCGTGCTGTTTACAGCAATGAAGCATTGCATTTAAAAGAATTCAACAGGAACGTCTCTCTCCTGTGAAAATGTCCCCGTTCAAGTAATGCTACCAAAAACTGTTCACAGTGAGGTGTGTGGGAACATTGGGAACACTGTTTCTGGAAAGACACAATGCTGTTGAGGGTTTCCTTTAATTACGATGCTGAGAGCACCACAAACCACTAATCTATTCACCGTCATTGTATTGGGATGGAGGTGGAGAGGATATGGCAAGTCAGTAATGTGAGTGTTTTGCACTTGAGGCCATGGGGAAAAAGGTCCGTCTTTACCTCCAGGTACAACAGCCAATCGCGGACAGACTTAACAACAAACATCCAAAAATGCACCTGTGCTCGCACACACACTCACTTGAAATCGTGCCCATGCATACATATTGCACCTCCCTGGACCCCTGACATAATTTGGGAGCCTTTGGCCTCCTGATCCTCACCATAGCAAATTAACAGCCTGGGAGAGAAATCATAGGCTTAGGGAGGGGAAAAAAGCAAAAGGGAGAGCGATTATAGAGTAGCGGCTGAGATAAGAGGAAATGGTTATGGACCAGCAGTGAGATATGAATAGCTCTGAGCCCTGAGAGGCAGGCTGCCAATGTCACTGTGCCTGTGATATACCCAGTCAGTAAAAGTCTGCA
Source organism: Gymnocephalus cernua (assembly GCA_023631565.1). Lineage (NCBI taxonomy): Eukaryota > Metazoa > Chordata > Actinopteri > Perciformes > Percidae > Gymnocephalus > Gymnocephalus cernua. The sequence continues at coordinate 17,669,894 of CM042440.1, forward strand.
CCAGTTTTCCTCAGTCCTACAGTTTATATGAATATATTTACACATAAATATGTAAACGTGCAACACGTTTATTAACACGCAGTCACTTTTTTTTTTTCTCACAAGGCTATATCAGATGTTTGTTTTCCATTTTCATCCGTGCGTTCCTGTGATTTATGTGTTCAATGTCTGACTGCAGAAGCAACCAAATTCCCTTCAGGATAATAATAAAGTTAAAGACCACTGAAAGACGGAGCTCAAACCCTCATAATCTGACTGAACAATTATTCGAGCGATGTACTCCTTGTACCCTGGTGAGTTTAAAGCCCTTGTCGATTTCTCCGTTTAAATCTGTACTTGTCATAAAGAAGGAAATGTACTGTACATAAAGGGAAGCGGAGAAGTTGGAATGACTTTTCATCTCTGAGACAATTTGAGATGTGAATTGTGCAGAACAAGCTGCAGCTTTCTATTTAGATACCACTAATGTTTTGTACTTTCTGTAATAGAGGTGTTTGAGCCTACTAAATGAGCAGGTTCACTGACCAAACATGTAGCTTTTTGCAGTGGAGCTCCCCTTACTGGTGGTGCTGAGTCCACTCCACTACGATATGCAGGAAGCTGTTTATGGGTTAAAAAAAAGCCTAATGTAAATTGTTTAAGGAAACAATTTGAATCAGCAAGTTTCAGTTACTGCAGTTTTTATCTCTGTTGTGCAAATATATTCGTAGATGCATTTATGGACCTTCATTATAATTAGTTTAGAATTGTTTTGTCAACTGCTGCTTTGCTGCAGTTTTCAAGATCAAGAATGGGTTTTGGGTGTTTTTTGTTGTAGTGCTGCACATACCCCTTACAGACAAGGACATCCAATGTTGCACATGCACATGGCAGCACTTTAACTCTCAACTTCAACCGGGCTGAGTAACTATTAGGTGTCAGTGTGTGTGCCTCTGCAACTTCAACCACCCCATGTGGGACACATTGTCTCCTTGACTGTAACTGCAGCCAAGTATGGCTGGTTAAAGTATGGTCACACAGAGCTGAAACAGAGGTACAAGAGACGCTGAGTGAAAGAACAGGATGCAGTGAGGGAAGATTAAATGGGGAGTATATTGGAAAAAGAGTGTCTCCTGGGGTTTCAAAGAGAACGACTTGAAGAGAGAGAAAATGAGTCTCCTGTAGGTTGAGAAAGACGGAGAGATGGAGAAAGATGGAGGTGTTAGCCACAGGGTGAAAAAAAAAGAGGATGAATAGTGAAAGCAGGGTCAGCATGGGGCAGAGAGCAGGGAGACACATGACAAGGTGAGATAAGTGCCAGTGTGGCAGCAGGGAAGAGGAGGCGACAGAATCTTTCCGTTCTGTCTTCATCTTTCCATCAACCTCTCTTCTTCTGGTGTGTGTGTGTGTGTGTGTGTGTGTGTGTGTGTGTGTGTGTGTGTCCACAGTGAGGATCCGGCTTGTTCCAGCATGAGGTAAAGCATGGGTGGCGTGCTCCTGTCACAGATTTCATTTGGTTGAAGTCGAGATGGGTGGAAGCAATATGCAGAAACTGTCGGGGTGTTTTTTGTGTGTCTGTGTGCGTGCACGTTGTGTTCTGTGGGTGGGCATCAACTTCAGTTTGAGATTCAGCTCTTACACAAGCCCGTCCGTCCCTCAGAATACATACTGTTCAGGGAGAGATTTAATACTGGGCTCTGTCCAGATGTTACCATTGTAGTCTCTGTTCACGCTCAATGCACGCTGCCATACTGCTTCACTCATCTCCTCTCTCACTGAAGAGTTGTTTGTTGCTGTTCTAATGGACCATTTCAGGCGGGTTTTTTTTAAAGTGCCAGTAGTCAATATTTCTATTAATATGTTAATGGCCAAACCTACAGAGAATTCGGCAGTCCAGGAAGGTTTTAGCAGCTCGTTTTTTTTTTCAGATTTTATGGTCTGCACCTTTTACTGTTTTGGTTTACTCTCACCGCTGTTATCAGTGTCATTTCCAGATGCAGCAGTCAGAAAACCCCACTGCCAAAGTGACTAGCTAGGGAACACAGTGGAGTGTTTAGCACAGGACTTGTATTTTTCAATGTGTTTAAGGGTAAATGTCTGCACACATAGGACAGAGAAATAATGAAATACAGTACATCCAACAAAGTACAGCTTGGATTTACAAACAAGGCACTTCCTGTAGAGCTGCACGGTGGCCAAAAGTAGAAGGCTATGGTAGATAATCCATCTAAGAATTGATGTATGTGGCTTTGTATCTTTCCTCTAAGCAGGGTGTTGCTCAAAAGTTGTGCTCAGTTAATTTTTTTTCCTGAAGATAGACAGGTTAAAAATATACCAGAAATATAACAAAAGGTCAGTAACAATCAGGAGAAGCAGACATTTCCTTCCCAAACTGCCATGGGTATAAACTCTGTCAGGATAAAAAAAAAACTAAAAAAACAAGAGCTGTCAAGACTTGGTTATTCCTTCATCCCCAACCGCTCTGCTCCATTCTTCGATCCTCCATCCCTTTATCCCTCTATCCAACTCCCATCAAACCTCCGGCTGACTGACAGCCGTCCCTGTGAGGCTTCCTTTTGGGAGAAATAACACACACACGCACACAAGCACACACCAGCACAACCATCTGATCCGATGCCGTGAATTCCCCGACAGCGGTGCCGCTCTCATGTTTTGTTGCGATCTGACAGGCCAGAGTTGGGTTGTGTTAGCTTGAGAATGTGTTCCGGGCTTCAGGGGTCAGAGCTGCGCTGCAGCCTCAAATGCCCAGATGTGTACTCCCCCTGACGTGTCTGGCCAAGCGGAAAGCGCCAGGAACAACCCTGCACATGTGCACTAGGTGATAATAAAGACCTGCATGTGCACAGACGTACAATTTGGCACGCTGAAGCAGCATGTGGAATTGCTTAAGCTGGCCTAATCAGACACTGTGGGAGTTCAAGTAGGCTTGGTGGAGGAAAAAATGCTATGCTGAAAAACAAAACAAAACTCCTATTTTTTAGTCGTTGGTTTCACAGCAACAGGAATGTTAGTATTTATACATCTTCCAAAATGTTTAAAGATGGATTTGAATATTTTTTCCTGAACAATACAAATATATACAGATATTAAAACAAATAATATAACATTGATTGACGTGCACACGAAGAAGAAGAAAAAAGCCCCAAATTGGCTCAGCCACAGTCACTGAAACTTTGCCAAGTTAATTGAGGCAGTCATTATCAACAAACTGAAGCAGCTTATAGGATGAAAGAAAAGGAGATGAAAAGAGATGAAAATGTAATCCTATAAAGGCAGCTAAAACAGTCAAACTTAAAATCCAATGAAGTTGAGAAATTGCATGCGATAAAGAGAAATGGGGTACAAACATGTACTGCAATGGCAGCAACCTAATCACCAGGAAGAGCAATAGCAGAGCAAAGTCAATGTAATGAATGTGTAGGTTTGGTTGGAGGCTCACGAGATGGAAGACAAAGTTGCTGTTTTCACTTAATTATTTCATTCTGTAGCTGTGACTGTCCTATAAAACTGCACTCCCATTTATTAGCTGCATGTCCAAGGTCTGTTGGAGGTCTTGAGGGCTGTTTGAGGTTTGGAGTCTGGGGCGCGATGCCACGAAGCTGTGAAAACGGGCCCATGATGGGAACAAATTCAAATCTTTTTTAGCAGCGCTCCAAGTTCGCACATCTTTTACACGCTGCCAGAAAGGGCGGATCGACTCCTTTGCCCTCCATATATTGACATCACTGTCCTTTTTTTTTATTTTTATAGCTTGTGTACCTTCATTCTCACAGCGACACTGTCACAATTTGTCAAAAAAACTTTTCTTTTTTCTTTTTCCGTCCTACGCAGAGGAACGCGTTCTTAAAATCTCACCGAGGAAAAGCGGCAGTCAGCTTTAAGCTGTCCACTAAGTCTAAGCTGTATGTCCACGATATGTATGTGGCAGTGCTTACTGCTCCGTCTGTTTGCTCAGCCTCACCAAAGCCCATTGTAGTTTTTGGATCTTTCTCCTCTTTTACCCTTTTGCTCTTCCTGGAGAATAACTCTCTGTTTTACCGGCTTTGAAAGAAAAAGAGGAGAAAAAAAATACGGAGATAGTTGTTTTTTTTTTTTAACAGAAAGAAACAGAAGGCAAAGCCTAAATCGATCCAAGCTGATGAACCAGTAGTTTGGAGTGTATGAAGATTAGTTTTCCCTCCCTCCCTCCCTCTCTCTCTCTCTCTCGCTCTCTCTCGCTCTCTCTCTCTCTCTCTCTCCCCCTTCTCACACTGTCTCTATCTCTCCCTATCGTCCTCCTCTCCCTCGCTGGCTCGCCTCCCTGTTGCAGCTTCCAAACACACAGCTCATTTCTGTCTGGCGGCTCGTCGTCTTGCCTGCTCACTGGAGCCTGCTGCTGAAGACCGAGAGGACCTGAGACACGCATGTGGCAGCCTGCCAACCTGTTTGTGTGTTTTGGATCACTGGTGTCTTTATCCAGCAGCTCTGTGTGTGTGTGTGTGTGTGTGTGTGTGTGTGTGTGTGTGTGTGTGTGTGTGTGTGTGTGCGTGTGCGTGTGCGTGCGTGTGTGTGTGTGTGTGGAGATCAGCTGAGGAGCAATAGGGATGAGTGCTGGATGCGCTCAAGTATCGTCTTAATCGCACAAGGTCCTCACCGAGTGTGTATACGAGACCAGACACATCACCACGTGCAAATGTACACAGATTTTCACCTATAGATTTTTCGATTCTCTGATGCCACCCTCAAACACAGTGTGTGTTTCACCGGGAGTGTGTGGACATGTGTAGGGAGGGAGAATAAGAGAGCTGGGCGGCAACCAAACAAATGGCAGCCCCATCAGTCTTGGTAATTGAGTTATACTTTTCCCATTAAACTCAGTAGTTTCCTGTGACCAACTTTTCTATTTTGCATTTCGTTTTGCATTTCCCCGACAAGCTTATTGACTCTAGGACAGGCCAGGCCTGCTGAATTCAAAAGAGCAGACTTAAAATGTATGGCTGGTTGTGTTTGTTGGTTTTCACGCAGCCTGTCAAGGTTCTATGGTTGTTTTTCATGGTGCCATTGTTACTGTAGATGTATACAAATGTTCACCTTGTCCTTGAAAGCCATAGGTATGTACATATATATTTATTTAAATATATAAATACTTAAACGTCAGGCAACATGCCACAAAACATTATGCCTCTTAGTTCCAAAGAGGCTTTGATTCAGTCTTGGCTCTTATTTACTTGTGGAAACCTTCCCTGATGGCCTGCTTTCTACCACCTCTTTCCTTCTTTTGTCCACCCCAATCATCCTCTTCCCCTATCCTCCTCCTGTTCCTTTGTCCTCTAGGTGTAGCGGAGGTGATAGTTCTGGTGGGAGGGCGTCAGGCAATCGGGATGAACCAGCGCTCCCTGACAGCCGTCACCTGTTTTAACCCCCAGAGCAGTAAGTGGTACCCGTTGGCCAGCCTGCCCTTCTACGACCGCGAGTTCTTCAGTGTCATCTCGGCGGGAGACAACATCTACCTGTCAGGTGAGCTAAATCGCACCACTCCAGCAGCACAATTGTAGCTTTCCTGCTGCAGTTATTTAGTGGCACAGAGCAGGAGGACACTGCAGCAGTGACAGTGACAGGTTATCCCTGCATCCAGGAACGTTTCACATTAACCATGGTAGTTACAGCGCATACATTCAAATTAAGTACATTATAATACAATTGGTTCAAATGAATATTGTAAATACACTCATTGGCCTTTCAAATTTAGTCTTTAGATTTAAAAGATAGAGTGTGTTTTTTAGTGAAATGTTTCAACAACTATTAGATGGATGGCAATGAAATTCAGTACAGACATTTATTACTTCCAATTTGTCCAATACTTTTGTTTATGACTAAATACCTGCAAAATGAATGACATCAACCTCAGCGATATATGTTTGCTAATTAGCAAATGTTAGCATTAGTGAACGTTGCTAGGCATAAAAACGTGAACATTGTCATTGTGAGCATGTCAACATGCTAACATTAGAGCCTCGCAGAGCTGCGAGCATGGCTGTAGTCTGTAGTCTGGTTATGATGAAACTCCACAACGTTCCCCAAGGTTTTCAGACTTGACATGAAGAGGTGATGACCAGACATTCCCTCTCTTGATTTTATCATGGGAACAAATTGATAACATTATTTTTAAGGTAAAAAAAATATCAGAAAAATCCATGCCTGGTCCCTGACCTCGTTTGATAAAGTCCCATTCATCATACTGAATCTTGACAAAGTTTTCCACACTTTCGTTCATAAACACTTAGTGAGGAAATTTTCACTTTATGACAAAGTGAAGCTAACCGGGCCATCGCCAGCTTCTTGCGACCTTTGCAGAAACAGTGTAAGAGTTCTAAAGCGGGGGCTGCCCTCACCACATTCTCATCTGTTGCTTTTAAAACTCATCCACATACCCATCACTGCAGACAACCTTGAAGTATTTCTTTTCACAAAAGTCCTTATTATATAGAATATCTTTCCTATTTACCTTCTGTGGAGCGTTTTCTTGAACTTTTTTTTTTTTATTGTGTGTGGCTTTACAGTCGCTGCAGTTTATTTTGTTCCATAGTGGCACGCTGTACACTCTGTAACTCCCTCAATGAAACATCTTTAAGTTGCTTCTCCGGAGCTAGACTGAATTTCTCCCTCCACGGTCCATTTGTGTGAGACTCCTGCACGGCACTCAGACCCTGACATTGCACCGTGGAAATTCAGCAGGATTTGTCCTGCGTGTACCTTTCCTCTCCCTCTTTTCATATAAATGTAAATTTGTGTTTGGGCATTGGAACAGGTATGCATGTGTCCGCTGGGATTCAGACAGCCAGTGGGGAAATCAGAAGTGTTCTAGCCAGCCAATCAACAGGCTCCGGTCTGTAACCTTCCTCACTCTGAGCAGGGTCACTGAGTCACCGCTGGTGTTACATGTCAGATTACACAGCTAACTGGGCTGTTTCGAAGAGCTCTGAAACACGTACAGTCTTGACGGTTGGCTGGTTGACTAGTCAACACAGCAGCAAAACAACTTTCAGTCAGTTGGTGTGTTACTTTTTATTTTTTTTAAATCTGTGGAAAAACACACCCTAGCAGCGGAGATTTCAATATAGAAAGAAGTTTGAAGAAATAATGAATGTTTCAATCATCATATGACTTGATGCCAGCGGTTTGCATGTATGCATAGCCTCCCTGCTATATACCAGGTAGAAGTCACACAGACCTTTCCAACCAGACCTATTAGCTCCAGGTACTAATGGTACTAAAACTAGACTAGGAGTTAAAAGTTCCTTTTGCACTTCTGTTTGCGTTTCCTCTGCAAGTGAAGAAACAAAGAGGTGGAAAAGGAGCCTGAGAGCATGACTCCCAAGCAGATCCTATAGGAACAGAATTTAGTCGAAACCCAGGAAAAGTTCCTTAGTTCCTACAAAGGTTCCCCTAAAATCCCCCTACATAACTCTTTTTCCATACATTTCAGGGGGCACAGAGTCCGGTGTGATGCTGGCTGATGTATGGTGCTACATGTCCCTGCTGGACAACTGGAATCTGGTGTCCCGGATGACCGTGGCCCGCTGCAGACACAACAGCCTGGTATACGACGGCAAACTCTACACCATCGGAGGACTGGGCGTATCAGGGAACCTGGACCACGTGGAGAGGTAAGGGTCACATAAAATCAACAGCAGCCGGTCTCCGAACATCAGGCCCCTCCGGCGGCTCCCAGCCGCTCACCGCACAGTCCCATACAGTTCCGACCCCAGAGAGGGAGCTTGTGTGTGTGTTTGTGTGTGTGTGTGTGTGTGTGTGTGTGTGTGTGTGTGTGTGTGTGTGTGTGTGTGTGGACGATTCTGCAAAAGTAGGTGGATGCTGAGCAATCCAGTTTGAGCAAATAAATATTCACTCGGCGCAGCAAACCGTGGCAGATGGTGTGGCATGCAGTAGTGCGGTGCAGCATATTGCAAAAGTGGTTGGACAGGTTTGTTAGCATTTTCTGTGAGAGCAAAAGGTGCAGAGGAATGAATCTAAGCCTGAGCATATTAAATGGTCACAGCTGTGAGTGTTGTTGTGGAGCGACGGAGCGCCTCTTACTTGTCGTAGAGTGGGGCATGAGTGAGAGGATTTGCTTTCAGAGAGCAGAGTGGTGTACTGTGTCTGAGTCCATCCACTTCAACATCGACACATCAGCGACACTTCATTTGAAGGTCGCCCATAGCGGCCTGTTCAGCTAGGTCTCTTTCGTCTCATTTCTTTCTGTATTTGTTGAAACTCTTCAGTACTAAAATAGCCAGGGAGCCTAAACAATCCAGTCAAGTATGAATCAAGATTCTGTTACTGGATTGACTATTTCATGGCTAAAGTTTTTTTCAGAAACACATTTTAGTGTCAGGTTTAGCTGTAATTTTAGGGAAGTTTGTGACCCGGCCACCATTTTTTTCCTGCTTCAAGACGGACCAAGCACCGCCTCAACTTGCTATGTGTTGTTACGTTGCTCTGATTGGTTGTAGGTCTATCTAATTGCAACCAAAGGCATTTTTGTCTGCATTACCTGCAAATTATTTTGGCAGTGCCAGGCTTCTATAAAACTAGACGTAGACAGTGTCCTCAAGGAGTATAATGAATTCCTCCTGGCAAAGAACATGAATAGGGATTGTCCAGATTTAATCATTTGATTCATATAGCTTGAGTTTTGCACTGCTCCCCATTTCTTATTTTTCCCTGTAACCTGGGCCGATGAGCGTGTTTCAGCAGAGAAAGGGGGCTACCTCCCAAGCACGGCAGAGCGAGAAAAACCAAAGCAATCAAAAGAACATTACTGAGTATATTAGAGAAGGCCGCTGCCGCTCATTACCTAGCAGCTCAATTGATCTCCAAAGCTGTTCGCAATGCACAACAGTCCTCCAAATGAAACAGCCTAATTTGATATTTCCCCGTAATGCTGCCATACAGTGTCGTTATGACAGGGGGTAGATGGAACATTTGCCCCGTAATGGAAACGCATTTGATTCCTCTGTCTCTGAGCTGCTTAATTTGAGAGTTGCCGCTGCATCTAGGGCATTCACAGCTCCAAAGAAATGAGCGTTTTCACCGTTATGTGTTTGTATGTGTTTCTCCGCCTGTGCCCTTGTGTGCGTTTTTGTGCAATCATGAAGCTTCTCCGAGGCCCTCAGCAACTGGACTCAATTATCAGCGCTGTAAAACTTTAACCTACTTTGCCTCTCTCCAAGAACTGCCAGAGGCCTCCTCTGCTTGGTATTACTGCCCCAGTGCTGCACTCTCGAAGCTTGCACCAGCTCGGGAGAAATAACCCCCCCACACGCCACACAACGAACAAAATAGTTGAACTCTTAATAATTAGGAAGAAAACACACGGCGCTCCATGTGAAGCAACAATAACACAAGGTCAGGGTCGTTTTCACCAGCCTTGTGCAAAAGCTAAAAGGTCTCCCAAGCTGTTTGGGCAAATTGTCAGAGCAGTCAACGGGCTTGTTGCAACCCATGCTTTTAGTTTGTCTTTTTCAGAAAGCGCTACGTGGAGCGAAAGTCCAAATTGAGTCAAATGGTCTAAGACTCACTATTTTGGGAATAGAATGCATAAATACATAAAGATTTGTGCTTTTAGAGAGGGCACAGACATAAAGAGGAACGTTTGTGTGCCTGCTGATGTATTATATTGAAATTCCAAGAGTTTTTTGTGTTTAATTTTTGTATGATAATGATTACGAATGCATTATTCATTATGGTTCGGATTTCCATATACAATGTGTTATTTGGATAGTCTACCTTTTTCCTGACAAAATGTGTTGACCTATTGTGAATGCCTCTACCATCGACTTTGTTGCTGAAATGTAGATTAATCAGCTGGCAAACGCTGGCAGTGTGAGCTGCATGCATCTACAGTAACTATCTATGCTTAATGTGAAGAGGGGGACATCATTTTGCATCATGTAGATAAAACCTGTTTTGTATCTGCAATATTCTCTGCATAAAAATACTTTAAAATAACCCAGCATTGGTAATGTTGAATCTTCAATGAGAAACATGTGATATGCTTTCACATTCAGATATCAGTCCGCATGCTTCTGGAAATATAGTACATCTTTTCTTTGTTGAGCAAAACTAATGTAGTGAGTTATGCATAATATTCATTGAAAGTTTTGTCGAGAATTTACCATTATGAACATAGTTCTCTACTTACACTAACATACTTTTAAAAACACGGTATGCATTAGGACTGAATGACAATGTGGTCATCTGTTCCACAAGCATAAATACCCATGCTCAAGCCATAATGCACATTTAAACCTTTGAGCAATGCCGCTTTTAGAAACCCTCCTTTTCTTTTTTTTAAAGCGCTACAAGAGCTGTTCAATAATCCCAATAATCACTTCTGTGATTCAAGTGGTATTTATCTCTGTAGAAATGTAAACAATGAAGAAATGAGGCGACAACAGAGACAGCGTAATTGCTCGTCTTTGTCATGGGTCCAAAAACTACATCGATGAGTCACTGACAGCTGAATATTGCCACTTACCAACAACAATGTCATATAAATCCTCTAGCCAACCTGAAGCACGACCTCACATGCATGCACAATTGAGCTAAGGATTAGGGTTAGACAACTTTAAAAAAACAACATTGGTACATTAAAGTGAGACGGTAGCCTAACATTTGAAAAAAAAAAAAAAAAGACAAAAAAACTAGAACGCACTCTTACTGATTCCAATACTTGCTGTTGCCACCTTACTTATTCTGGTATAATTAGAAGTTCGTGGCTAATGTTTAGATTCGCCATGTTAGCAAACTTAAGATAGATTGTGTTGTGTAACTGAATTAATTCGCTAACTTTTTCAGGCTTTTTTCGCTTGTGCTACTGTTACCCTAGGTTTACCATTGTTACCTCTGGCGAGAACTAAGGTTATGTTTTCGGTACAGTTTGTTTGTCTGTCAGGATTATGAAAAAACTACTGGCCTGATTCTTATGAAACTCGGTGGAAGGCCGTAGCATGGGCCAAGGAAGAAGCGATTGAATATTGGAGCTGATCCGAATCATGGGGCAGATACACAAGTTATTTTTCACTTTTGTTAACATTGCAAGATAGGGGCGGTTGTGCTCCCTTCATGTGGTGTGGGAATAATCGGAGAAATGATATTGCGACTGGGAAAAATTCACACTGCATTAACATTGTTATGGCTGAGGTCTGCGCTCTCAGTGCCCTTCTAGTTCTTAGTTCTGTAATTGCCACTTGATACCACTGTTTAGCAAAAGTTACATATACTTGTTCTAACTTTATACACTCATCAGGTTTTGAGTGGGTTATCAGAAATTGGTGAGGCTCGAGAAAACACAAAATAAGTTATTATTCAATCCACTGACTTTCTGTCAAAACCGATGGACTGAGTTCTGAATAGTAATCTATTCCAAGATAAAATATTGAAACAATGTGAAGGAGACAGCACACCTGAATATGCATGTTTGTGTTGTGGAGGAATAATAAACTATTTCAAAGCTTAAGATTGATCAGGCAGCTGGTCTGTCAAATCAACTCAAAAGACAGGTGCTATAAATCACACATAATCTCAACAGCTTGGAGAAGAGCTTGACAGATTAACAGCAGCAGTGTATTTCATAAGACTCATCAACAGGAGTTTATTTAAATCCTCAAATTAATTTTTTTCTGTAACTAGACAGCACAAATGCACAATTATTTCAATTGGAAATGTAACCCAGCCTGGGGACTATTTTCGATGTTAACGTCTAAATTAATGTATGTCCTTTAGTTTTGAACTTTCATAAAGATCTACACAAGCCAAAACGTTTTTTCCTTCTTCATATGAGCAGCAGTGTAACTGAAAGGCTAGTTGTATAACCTTGGCATTGCTCCTGCTCCTACGAAAGAGGGCCTGAAGTTTGCATACCCATGAAACCATAACATTTCATATTTGAACTAAAGTTCATAAAGGTTACATTATGAATCATTACATAAATCTCATAGCTGAAAAAAAAAAACCAGTTTGAATCCCTTTTAGGTCACTTCTGAAGCCATTTGTTCATATCTGCTTTGATAAATGAGCCTCATTAACTGCTGATCCTTTATTTTGTAGCTAACTACCAGATTTGGCAGGTGTGGCTCTGCTGTGAGACACAGTTGGCTCTATTACGGCCCAAACTCTAAAGATAGGAGGGACTCTGACAGGGAGGCAGCCAGTCCACAGCAGGACTAAACCCTGGCCAGTGGAGATAAGGGAACTGTTACTCAAAGCCTTTTTTTTTGTCGCCTCTGCACAAGGAGGAATAACTGCACAGGTCTTAATTGCAGTTGTAATATCAAGAGCTAATAACATTCAGACATCATTAGTCATTGTATGTGAATGGCTGCCTTGTTTGATATGCAGATGGCTGGTGGGGATTGCATCTGAAGGCTGGGGAATGGCATGAAACGGTGCGACAGCCAGAGTTGATTTATCCGCTCGTGGAGTGATTGATGCGGAGATTGTTTACACACGCAGCCAATCTTTTTCATTGTGTATGCGCCTGCATTTCTTGACTCACCTGTGTGTTCCTGTAATCAGTAGATGTACTCCGTGGTCTCGTTGGTCGCTTTTTAAGAGGATGTTGATTGACTTGGAGGCAGCCACATCTGGCTGTAGATGTTTTGGCTGATATGTTTAGGATTGCGGTTGACTTTGAGGGATTTGCTGTTTCAGTTGTTTTATGTTTTTAGTGTTTTTGTGTATTTTGTGTTTGTATGTTTGTAATGTGTGGTTGTACTGCTGCCTGTCTTGGCCAGGGCACTCTTGAAAAAGAGATTTTTAATCTCAATGAGTCTCTTCCTGGTTAAATAACGGTAAATCAAATAAAATATATACATATGTATGCCCCACACTTGTGTTCATTTGTGTGTCCGTCTGTGTCTGTCTGCATACATCAGCCGGCCTCAGCCAAGGTCTCTCACCTCCCAGCCCTTGCTCTCGGCACCCTCGACTCCTCATTTGCGGTCCTTCCTGCCTTCCCTCGTTCCCCATCTCTCCATCCATCTCACTGACGGTTTCACGCTCCTAACCGTGAAATTCACCCATATTCACAATGATGTCTTCAATCAGAGCCATCTCAAAGCTAGTAGGATGCAGCCTTTCTTTGGGAACAGCATGAGGTCCCAATCAGCACTCAAAGGACTGAGCGGGCTTATTCCTGTCCTCGCTCTCTACACTAATCACTGACAGATTTTTAGGGATGGGAGCAGTCGAGTTCAGAAGGCTTTTAACTTGCAATCAGGTACCCTGGGCCTGCATGCTCCTCAGCATGTTGATCCTTTAGCAAACCAATATGATTGCAGATATTGAATAATTCATGGGTGTCTAATGATGTGTCAATCACAGATGGTTTTGTTTTATTTATTGCGCACTATGCACAGGTTTGTGCATCCTCCAAGCTCTATTGCAAGTTAATATTGCATGAAGACTGTTAGCAACATGACACTGAGTACAGCACCGAGCTATTCTCATCAGGGATGTTTGGCTAACAAGTCTGGAAGAGAGAAGAGCAATTTGCGACGATGATGTTCTCTGGATTTTCACGCCTTTTCAAAATAAATTGCAGTGCATTTAATATGTGCCCGTGAAATCTGTGGAGAAAGCTCCATTGTTCATGAGTTGTTTTTCAGGTTCATTAACTGGCACATTTGTTGTTGTGTAAGCGTCCTAGCACTTTACCACTGTGTGTAGTCATTCGGTTGTCTGTGTATACTGCCGCTTGGTTCTGATTGTGAAAATTATGCTTTTTCTTTCTACTCTGAGTGGTCAGCCTTGGTCTGACTTGAAGTGCTAATATGATGCTCATTTTCAGGTTCATAGTTGTATTTAGAGGTTGTACCAGAATAAGTTGTTGTGGTTTAATTTTCAGAAAACAGCATATTTTTGTTGTACTGCACATTGCTGTAGCTCCTCTTTTCACCCTGTGTGTTGAGCTCTCTGTTTTAGCTACAGAGTGAGGCATCTCACTTCTGTTCCATCTTTGTTGGGAGTCGCACATGCGCAGTAAGCACTGCTAGCTAGTCATATGCAGAGCATGAGGGAGTGCCATGCTAGCAGCTAGGCGAGCATTATAACGTGTTACAAAGTGACGCACAAAGGCTGGACTACAACAGAGCTGTTTGGAGCAGTTTGTAAACAGTGTTTTCTCTGGAAGATGGTAAGTCCCTTTGTGGTGGACTTTGGGCTTTTTCACTTTGTAAACCTATAACATGCACAAAAAGATATATAACACAATAAAGGAAAGGGGAAAAGCCAAAAAGCATAATATGAGCACTTTAACCAATGCCTTTATCCTACTCTTAACATAACCCTCCTCTATCCATTTGTCGAGTTTAAAAAGGAGGCAAATCGTTATGCCTTCAAAATCTTGAAGCATTGAATGGCTCCCGGGAAATTTCCGCTACTCAACCATGACCAACAACATACAGCGAGATGGAGATTCCAGCGGGGGGTTTCATCACACCTTGCGTTGCACACAGTTGAAGTCTTCTGTGGGCGGCTCCGTGAACTGACAAGTCCTTAAGTACTTGATGTCCGCGGGCGGTGTGCACGCTGGGTTGCCAGTCACCCAGAGAAAGGTCCCGTTCTGTGAGACTCCAGGGGTGGGAGACACCCCACATCGCACTCATAGAAGGAAGAGGCTACATGTGCTCTTTGAGTTGTGGCGAGGCAGGGTTTGCCTCCTGGCTGCCCATGTGAGCGCGCTCCGACGGGGATCTGCTTCTTTGTCTGGAGGCAAACAAGGAGCTGTCATGCAGCCAGAAAGAGGAGAGCACGGTCCGGTCCGTTCAGACTCTCACTCAGCTCACACAAAATGCCATCCGCGTCTAGATCTTACTGCCTGAGCGCAGACGCATTTCAAACACACACACACACACACACACCCTACATGCGTACAGGCAGCTCTCTCACACATACAACACAATTACTTGGAGATGGAGGTCCTCCTTTGTCCAGTTCAGCTCCCTGCCCAACAGCACTCTCTTTTGGATGCGGCGGGGAAATAATCAGCAGGGCGATGATGCTAATAACAACGGAGCACCCCGCCACTCTGAAGCCCCATGTGGTCGGGACCCTGCAGCAAACGAGTCAAGAAAGGGGGGAAAGGAGAATGAAGTAGCGAGCCGAGAAGAGTTTAGCAGCGCCGAGCCGACGGGAGAAGATGAGAGGAGAGTGTAGATGCAGCAGCCCCCAGGTGGGCCTGCGAACTCCGCACAATCAGTCACACTGGAACCAATGGGCTCATGTGAAGACACCCTCACTCTTCTTTGCCAGCCCCTCCAGCCTCGTTACAGCAATAATGAACTGATGAGCTGTTGTGCATGTCTTATATATGTCAATGTGTGTGTACTGTGTAGATCAGTTTCTACGTACTAGGTCAGACAGTGCCTGGGGCTAGTGTTGGAGGGGGTAAGGGGTTGGTGTTTGGGGTGGAGTGGGGGCTCGGCAGCTGGCCCCGGTAGCACTGCAGCATGGCACTGTGGTCGGGGACAACGGGCTCCCAGAGCCCCCCTGCAGAGGCGCTTCTCCCCTGCTGAGCTAATCCCCTGCTCCTCAGGATTAACCAACTTCACAGCGCTGGCCCCTACTGTGCTGTCAAGGCACCAGTTCACCCTCCAACCCTACCCCAGTCACCCCCATCCCTCCCCCCGCACTCACACTCCCACTCACCCTCATTACCCCTCGATGGTACCCCTCTCCCTTCTGAAACGTCAGAGTTGATTTTCACTTCTCACGTCTCTGTCTCCGTGTGTCTCTCTCTGACCTGCTCACTCTTTTCCTTTGCGCATTATATCATTCGCTACACATTCTGTTTGGTTTACGTAACGGCTAAACTACCATGCTGCTTTTAGCTGCCGAGTTTTAGAAATTTGAATATGTCTTCACAACCAGGCATTCATTGGTTTCCCTTTATTCCACCACATCCATTCCATCGCAGTAAGCATTACGGCTGCATTCATTTTTGTCAAAGTGACATAACACTTATGAGATAATGCAGTGTAGACATTTTCAATGAATTTGCTCTTTAACACTTAATTGCTGTAGCACTAATGCTGACATTATTAGTCAATTAATAATTTTGTTGATTGGCCGGATATTAATCGCCAATAATTTTGATAATCAATTAATAGTTAACGTCATTTGTCAAGTCCTATGAACTTTTCTCCAGCTTCTGAAATCTGAGCATTCGTTGCTTTTCTCAGTGTTTTTGCAGGTACTTCACCATACACTCTGGGGAATATTGATGGCCATTTCTTGGCCTTTTTTATAGTCTAAACAATTCATCAATTAATTGAAACAATTATCCACAATTAAATGGATAATGAACATAATTGGTAGCTGCAGCCCTAAATATGATACCGCAACGATGACAGAGAATAATGCAGATTTGATGTTCACTAAAGTTGAAACTTCAGCTCGTTTCAAGATTCTGTGATCATAAAGCTTGCTGATCTTTAAAGCTACTGTTCTGCCACTGTGCAACATGCATTTCAAAGTGGTCAGCAAAAATATAAAGTGATGAATAAAACAATCACGCTACACATGAGTAGTTCACTCAGAAGTCATTCTGCCTATCTACGTCTGTGTTTTTAAGACTTTAAATGTTGACGCGTGTCTCACATACTACACAGTCCTTTATGAATGTGTGATTATATGTACTGTGTATACAGAGAGAAGATTTTGTGTACTGCATGTGCCTGCACAGTCATTTCCCAGCTCCATGGAGATTTTACTGTGTCTCTCTGTGATTTTGAGGCTCCAGGGCTGAGAGAGAGTGGGCCCAAATCAGGCAGATCATCACGTCTCTCTCATATTTCTCTCTCTCCATGCCTCCCTCTATCCTCCCCCCTGGTTTCCTCTTTTAACCACAATATCCAACCTCTCCAGTCCCATTGCTCCCTCCATCTCTTCACAGCGCTGATTAGGTGGGCAGGAGATGATATGTGTATTTGGGGCCTGCGAGGCCGGTGATGTGGAATCTGTCTGACATGCTCGAGCAAAGACAGTGTCTCGTCTTTATTGTAGTTCTTCTAATGGTGAGCTGAGGTCTCGGAGACAAGGAGGTAGATTATGCAAGGAGTTCGTGTGCGTGTGCGTGTGTGTGTGTGTGTGTGTGTGTGTGTGTGTGTGTGTGTGTGTGTGTGTGTGTGTGTGTGTGTTTGTGTGTGTATGTGCGTGAAGCATGACAGTTATAGAGAAACATTGGTGAGCAGTGGCAGGTGTGCCCAAGGATGGTATTAGGGAAAGGCAGAGAGAGGCTGCAGGTAATGAGTAGCACAACCTCTATGTGCTTCCGATCTTGTTGATAAACGATGGGCTGGCACTTCGGACAATTTCCAGCCTTTACCAACAGGCAAGTCATTTTTCTCTCGCCTTCTTTCTGTGTCTTTTTATATCCTCTTTCTCTCTCTTCCACCTTCCATCCCCTTCTGTCCAAAACACAGGTACACACACATTAAAAAATAAGTTACGTATCAGCCCGCCACCCAGTTGTTCATGCAGTCAGTCAGGTTGCAGCGATGTGTCTTGGCTAATTATCAGTGGTTAGGATGTGACAGATGCCGCCAAGATGGTTGGCAGTCATTTCACCTCTTCCCCGCCCACAGGAGGAAGGAAGAACTGACCTTTAGAAAGCATAGCCCTGGCAAACTATCGCAATATCCAGAAACCGCACCGCGCCTGCACCCAGGGAGGGATCAACACTGGAGGTGGGAGGGTTAGTTGTTATATATAGATTTGTCGCGTTTGTGTGTGTGTGTGTGTGTGTCTGTGTGTGTGTGTGTGTGTGTGTGTGTGTGTGTGTGTGTATGTGTATGTGTGTGTGTGTGCGCCCAAGGTAAAGGTGCACTTATCAACATCAAAAAAGTGCAGACACTGTTCCATTCAACTTTTGTATAGGGCTTTCAAGTGTGTGTGTGTGTGTGTGTGTGTGTGTGTGTGTGTGTGTGTGTGTGTGTGTGTGTGTGTGTGTGTGTGTGTGTGTGTGTGTACTAGTAAGCAATTTCATTAATTTTAAAAGCAAAAATGGGAATCATTTATTTAAGGGCCCCATTCAGGGAAGCCAATAGGAACCCATCTTGCGAAAGACCCTCTCTCTTATTTTCTAATATCTTCCCATTTATTTATTGATGAAACTGCTTATAGTTTTTCCCTTTTTAAAAATTCATTGTCATGTACTTGATTTACAATCCGCCTTCCATTATCGTTTCATTTGTTCTTCCGTTTTCTTATTTCTTTCTCCTTTTTTCGAATACATATTAATAGATTGTACATGTGCCCATGCATACAGTACATACATACAACTTCCTATGTGTATGAAACTTAGTAAACTGTTGCTTATATTAGTTTGCTTTAATGTCACTGTTTACATGCTAACACCATTTTTTTTTTGTTGCAACAGACAAGAGTAACATGACCCAGTTCGTAGCTTCCTAAAAACACGCACACAAAAAAGAAAACTGCAGTCAACCTCATGCTTTGGCTGCAGCCACTGTCTCCCCAGCAATTTGGGTGTCAATCTTAATTTGAACCACTACCCTCCACCCCCGCACCCCACAGTGCTGCCCTACATGGCTGCTAACAACACAGAGGCGTACTTTGTTAATGAAGTGGGGTCTCAGTCTTCCATCTCCTGTCTAGTTTTGAAGAGTGCCGAGCAGTAATTGGTGTACGACCTACACCACCGGCAGCACTCATGTCCCCTGTCCTATGTGACATTCCCATCCAATTAAATTGGCGTCTGCACACACACACGCACACACACACACACACACACACACACACACACACACACACACACACACACGCACTAAAGAGCACACACTCACTATTATCATGACTCCCTAACTTGTCTTCCTAATAGTCTTTCAAGGTGCCTTTTTAAGTTTAGACAAGTGTTGTTCAGCACATCTGCAAGCACAGGTTGTGTGGGATTACGGGATAATTTGTGTGGCCAGTCGCTGGATTGCTCTCTGTCTCGCAAGGATTAGCTGAAGGTGACACAGAGGTGACAGGTCCGTGTCCATCTGTGTTTATATGCGAGTCTGCCATAGTCTGGTGTTTGTGTGTGGCAGTGGGCATTTATGCATGGTGTGTACACGTATGTCTGTGTTATTAGCCTGAAATGTGCTGCAATCCATCAGAGTTAATGAGTTGTGGGTGTGCTCTCCTACAGCGATGACAGCTGAATGTGTTGTGTCTATGTGTGTGTGTGTGTGTGTGTGTGTGTGTGTGTGTGTGTGCGTGCCTGTGTCTTTTGGCTGACCTTGACTTGACGAACATACTCCGAGGCCGTCCATACGGAGAGCAAGACTCCCATCAGATCCCCAGATGTCATCATACACAATCTGTCAGGTGTGTGTACCATGAGGGAATAACAAGCAAAAAGACTCTGGGAGTGGAATGAGAGAGATTATGGAGTTCATGAATGCATAAATATGTTGTTAAGGGGTCACAAGCCAAACATGTCCAGAGACCCGCTCTTTAAAAGTTCAAATGTAGCCTAGTGATAATATAAGTGTCTACTACTTAGAACTAGTTTGCATCCAGTAAACTAACAACAAGCCTGAAAAAACGTAACGCTAGCTTGGTAATATTTGACTCTGCTTTCCTGGAAGAATTCCATTTCACAATAAGAGGGTCTAACTACAATAATATTTAGGAAATAGGAAATATCAGATCATCATAAGCAAAAATGTTATATGGTTATGATAATCTGATATTTCCTACTAAACTCATCCATACCACTACTACTAACTCTAAAACATAATATAATAAAAGGAGAGCAAGGCAAGGCAATTTTATTTATATAGCACATTTCAGCGGTAGTGCAATTCAAAGTGCTTTACATAAAACATCACAACACAGGTAGAAGATAATATACAGCACTAAACATTCATGCCATGTCTTGAAGAAGACCTATGTTCATTTTCAGGTTCATACTTGTTTATTGGGTTTCTACTAGAACATTATTTTTCTCATATTGTCTGTCTGAATGTACCTGTATTCGCCCTCTGTCTGAACTGCTCCGTTTTAGCGCCTGTGTCTTTAAGCCCCCCCCCCCACCCGAAAAGCCCAGTCTGCTCTGATTGGCTTTTGAGAAAAATATGGCGCACCTTTGCGAAGGCAGTTCTTAAGCCGTGGGTCGATATGGTGGTATATTCTAATGAGCCTGGGTGACATAGGAAGAGGAAACAAATCTGAATGGCTTTTTGAGTCCCATGTTTTCTGATCAAGGCACCCCACGAAAAGCAACAGACTGGGTTGTCTAATTTCACAGTTTGTGGGTTGTGCACAGACACTGAAAAAAAACTGCTGTTGTCTGCTCTACAGTTCCCCAAGTAAAGCTGCAAGCATGTCAGCGAATTGACGTGCTCCCTACATATAGGACTGCAAGTACCCAAACATTTACATTTCTGAGCAGCGCTGAGCCCTTCCTCTGCAAGTTAGAACTCAGTAGATTAGACATTGATTAGCTACCCGGGGTGAGAGAACACAGGTACACACAGCTGTCACATGCAGAGAAAATCAACACGGGGTACAGGGGTGCATACAAACAAGTTTAAATTAGTTGTCACAAAGCTGCTGTTTTTGTTTTCATCTCTGACAATTTGCGTACCGCTGTCGTTTGAGAAATGGAGCGTAGCAAAAGGTGAGTTTGTGTGTGTGTTTTTGACCATCAAAAACATCAGTACAATAGTCAAATTGCATATTAGATTAAACGCTGAGATCATAAAAGGATCTCCAGTATAGTACTTTTTTTTTTTTTTTTTTTACCATTATCGCTGTTAACCTACAATGTACCCATTTACTGTTACCCCCTTTATACATTCATGAACTAAAGGCCATCATTATGCATTATGCATGTCTCTTAGCAACCACAGATCATCACATTGCATTACATTTTCTTACTATTAAGAAATAAATAAAAAGGAACCAAACCCAGATAGGTTGAGACTCTAAGAGGTGATCACAGTGCAGCTACAGTGGGGTTTGAGTACAGGACATTGAAAATACCCCAAAAAAAAATTAGGTTTCAGAAATACAGATTTGTTGTTGAATAGATACCGATTTAGACTAAAAGTAGACTGAAAGGTACGGGATGGGTTCACTTATATCCCTACACCCACCGTGGATTGACAGCAGTTGCGTGCTACACCACGTGTGTGCATGTGTCCAAGTGCTGGCAAAATGCAACCAAACGTGTGAAAGTGGTGGTTGGTGGTTTGGAGACACGGGTATGTGCCAGTGGACGTGCCCAACAGACAGCCGGGTGGAGGTGTGGGCATAGGCCTCACAGTTTCTGTGATGTGCTCTGACACACAGATGGCAGCTGACACAACACAGACTCTAACTCTCTCGTCCTCTCGCACCCACTCTCACTACTGCTCCTCCTCCTCCTCCTCCTCTTCTTCTCTCCAAAATGGATGTTCTTTCTCCTGTTCGCTTGATGTGCCTCTATCTATTGTCTGACTTGATAGACATTCAAATTAATGCAAACAATATTAACACTGCTCTCCTTTTCTGTTCCCCCTTCTTCCGTCACATGTCCCTTCTTTACCCCTTTCCTTGTGTCATCCTCATCCACACACTGATATTGCACAGGTGTGAGGAAAGCTTTTTGGATGAGATACTACAGCAGCAAATGTGCAAAGAAGCAGGAAGTCACAGTTGAATGATTTCAAATGAACATCCACAGTCCATATCAGCAGCTTCCTTTGTCAAAACAGCCCACCTGCACTGTACAAATGTGCAGCTCAATTTGATTTAAAATGAAAGTTCAGCAGACAATTTCAACTACATATTTTTTTTTTTGCTTTACCGGGACTCTATAGAGTAGTTTATACATCATGCTGTCGAGATTTTCCCCCTCGCCTAGCTGCTAATGAACAATCTTGGCAAACAGGAAAAATGTTAATGTAAGCAAATGATGCCTGTATTTTGGTGCAAATAGTTTTGAATGCCCTCCAGGCAGCTGATTCACTCAGAAGCCCTGTTTTCCTCCAGCCAAATCACAACCTCTCAGTTCACTGCTTCTGACAGGAAACAGAGGGCTATAAGAGATTGATGCACTCACATATACGTGCACTCCCTCTCTTCCTGTGCCTGTTTAGGAACCATATCAAACGACTGTAGAGCATGGGGATGCATGCAAATATCTTTGTATATTGAGGGCTTCTGGTTTAGTTACACTCAACACCAGATGGGAGAGCTCGCAAACGTGGATGTTAACTGAAATAAGACGGTTGTCTTTATAATCCCTGATTGTTTAGTTACTTAATGCACAAATCCTTTTAGTGAGTAATGGCTCATATGATTCATCTTTGAATTCAACAGAGGAAGCTATTAATTAGTAAGCTAATTAAATAAACCGGAAGAACACATGTAACAAGACCAACCGTCTACAGACATGCTAGCAGCACTGAGACACAGCTTTGAGCTTAATGCTAACATCCGCATGCTAACATGTTCACAATAATGAAAATTAGTTTACTATGTTCACCATCGTAGTGTAGCATGTTAGCATACTTACATTTGCGAATAAGTCCTAAACATTAAGTACAGCTGAGGCTCAGGGAACGTCTGTTTTGCAGGTATTTGTTTATAAATCAGAGTATTGGACAAAGTACTATTTTGACCTGATGAGGGTGTTAGATGATGAAAGGTTAAGGGATCACCAAACACATTACACTACATCCCGAGAGGGACACGATTGGCTGTACCAAATTTCGTGGCATTTTATCCAATATGATATTCAGTCTGAACCAAAGTGGTGGACCGATCTACCGATAAACAGACCAACTGGCGTTGCCATCCCAACAGATGCAGTGCAGTCAACAGATCTGTGTAAAAATGTCAGCTAGTTTAGCTGTGATCCAAACCAAATGTGACACTTTGATTTGGTTGCAAACGGACATGGTTTCTTATGCAAACAAGGCAAATGTACCCACATGACTAAGACAGCTTTAGCGATCCGTGTTGAAGTGTGCACGTGCATCTGAGGGTGTGTGTGTGTGTGTGTGGGCAGCAGGAAGAGAATGCAGGAGAGACGGGGAAATAGCGCTCATGCGAGTGAGATAGATAGCTGGGGTGTTGCAGGGATTAATATGAAATTATAATTTAAGGGCATGAGTTGCTCTTCTGATTCTGCTCCAGAGTCTAGAGCACCAGCCCTCCTTTCTGCAGGCAATTAATGCATTGTGCAACTTCCATTGCATTCCAGTGCACGCACTCAATTTTGAAAGGTTACAATGGTGTTGTGGACCTGTGTGGTATAAGCATAGTGAATGCAGATTTTGTTGTGTCTTTCCCGTATCTTCCATTACGAGCTGTTTGAATATCTAGGTTTTTAATTGCTGGTGTATGGATACTGTAGCTATTGGTAGCAGTAAGTGTTTGCATGGCATTCCAGTTTGGTTTTAAATGCAGCATGGTGCACTCTTCTGTCACTTAATGGATCTTTTTGTCAGCGTTGTGGTGTATATAGCCTGAGTGGTTTTGTTATCTGAGCGAGGCAGGTTTTTTTTCTTTCTTTCCTCTTTCTTACTCCCCACTCTCGTTTCTCACTCTTAGGTATATGCTGTAATTTGTATCTCAGGGAAAATGGATACGTGTCAGTATCTCAGAGACTGGCAGCCCATCTATTATAGTTTATCGTATGTGTGTGATTGTGTGTGAAAGAGAGAGACAGCGAGGTATGGAGAAAAGCGTGACTCATCATCCACACTCGCCTGCAGGTAACCACATTAGTGAATTGGCTGCGATGCCTCTGGCGCCTTTTCCATGGTTAGATTGCATCATTTGTGTGTGGTGGTGAGAGACACAGCTAGTCTATGTGCTGTGAAGGTCATGGCCGAAAGATAGAGGGTATGTGGTCAGCTTCGAGAGGCAGGCATTGGTCAAAACTTTGTCAATTTGCCGAAGTCTTTACCTATGGGTTTAACTCTTTTTGCCATCACATTATACACACTTACTGATTCATGATTTTCATTTGTATCCCTCTTTTCTATTGAACCTTGATGCTGCTCCAAAACAGCTGCTCCATAAACAGAGAGAAAAAAAATAGGTGACACACACACACACACACACACACACACACACACACACATACACACACACACACACACACACACACACACACACACACTCACACACAAGGCTTTTAGACGTGTAATGCCACCAAGCAAATCCAATGGAATGCATAACGGCACTTTACTGAATCCATTAATTTTAATGCTCTCTGATTCAGATGTATGTTTCCTAGTTAATGTTACAAAGTGAGGGCCCGCGGGGCAATATCTGCTAATGTTCCACGTCTGTGATGATGTCATCACTGAGTGACATTGTCTTAGCCGGTGAAGCCCACGTACTGACACATGTTCCAGTTTTTTTTTTTTTTTTTTTTTGGAGAGGACAGAAATGGATTTTGGAACAACTTTTTCTTGAGATGCAGTATAAAACATCTACGATTATGTATTTTTAAATGGATATAAAGAGCTAGCTCAGCCAATCTCCTCATCCCTGAGTCCATTGGCCCTGATAGCAAGGCCCAGTCTCCTCT
The DNA here is from genome assembly GCA_023631565.1 of Gymnocephalus cernua. Classification (NCBI taxonomy): domain Eukaryota; kingdom Metazoa; phylum Chordata; class Actinopteri; order Perciformes; family Percidae; genus Gymnocephalus; species Gymnocephalus cernua. The sequence continues at coordinate 17,694,474 of CM042440.1, forward strand.
GTTTTTTTTGTTTTAACTGCAAACTACAGAAACAGAGACCTACAATGAGGCTCATATGCAGTTAGAAGATTGGAAATATAGTCAGGAACCAGACCTATGATAGCTTATAAGGATAAGGCTGGTAGGGGTGCACGATATTGAAAAAATTTGATATTGCGATATCGATAATGAATATTGCGATATCGATATTAATTTAGATATTTTTAAACATATGTAAAATTACCAAATTTATGGGAAAACGCATCAAAATAGATTCATAACAAATAAAACAATTTTTTTTTTTTACAACACAAGGTTTATTTCAATATGCAGTCATATTGGACTGGTCCAACGTGTGTCTGCAGAACAGGACATGTTGTACTGGTTGTATGTACACTACAGTATAAAAACAATACAATGCAACATCTGTTGGCTTAAAGCCAAAGTATTTCCAAGCTACCGAGGAGGCATTACTTTTGGCCTCTAAAGTTTCCTCTTCAATCTCTGTTATTTCGTCGTCTTCCTGAGCAACACTCATTTTCTTACTTCTGTGTTCTTTCTTTTGCTCCACTGGCTCCATTCGCTCCCTTGTTAGGTCCTTTCTTTTCTTTCATTTTGTTTTGTTGTCTCTGTCTATTTCTGGTGTGAAGGGAGAAGTGAGTGAGTTACGGTGATTACTTTCAGAGCGAGTAGCGACTATAGAGTCATAGTGAGAGAAACAGCGCGTCTCCCCTTTTCTTTCTGACCGTGGTGGGAAATCTTTAGCAGGAAAAGTTACCCCTCTCCTTGATTTCATGTTGTTTAAGGAGAAGGAGAACCAGGAAATGAGTCAGGGGGAAATGCAACGCTACCAAGTGATGTGTATTTTTCGAGAGGTGCATCAAAGAGTATAGACGTAACAAGAGGATAACCTCAAGAAAACGTTGTGCTGCAGCTTGCAATGGAGCATTCTATTGAGTGCAACACAACGTTCTATTGAGTTTCGCCTCTTGTTACTTCTATATTCTTTGGGTGCATGTTGGGCGGGATGCAACTCTTCACAGATGAAACAAAATATTAAAAAAAAAAAAGTTGCATAATTATCGCGAGACTTTCGGTATATCGCGCAACGTGATATCGGGATAACGATATTGAGTCGATATATTGTGCACCCCTAAAGCCTGGCCATATTTTATATTTTGTCAACAAAAATCATGAAAAGACCAAAACCAACAATAACTTGATCTTATTAACAAGCATTGCCTGTGTCGTCAAAGCCAACTGTTGGCCACTATTGTTTACAATGAACATGGGCACTGTAGTTTATTTTGATCGAACCCCACATTCACCGTCCTGCTGCGGTAAACATTGACTAGAGCATGTGTATTAATCCGCCACCAAAAATAGTTCCCAACAAAAGCACTTTTTTCTCCTGTTTGAGTAATGTTTGCTAAAAACTGCAGTGCCCAGTGGCATCTGGTAAGGATGCCCCCTGGGCGCCTCCCTAGGGAGGTGTTCCAGGCACGTCCAGCTGGGAGGAGGCCTCGGGGAAGACCCAGGACTAGGTGGAGGGATTACATCTCCAACCTGGCCTGGGAACGCCTCGGGATCCCCCAGTCAGAGCTGGTTAATGTGGCTCGGGAAGGGGAAGTTTGGGGTCCCCTGCTGGAGCTGCTCCCCCCGCGACCCGACCACGGATAAGCGGACGACGATGGATGGATGGATGGATGGATGGATGGATGGATGGATGGATGGATGGATGGATGGATGGATGGATGCAGTGCCCAGCTATTTAAAAAAAAAAAAGAATCCATATATTCATGTCTTCAGTTTGAATGAAACGGCTTGTGGTTGAGTGCACAAGACAAGAGTGGGGAAGTTGCAAAGTATTGAGATTATGGAGCACTTCGTTGGTTTAGGTGGGATTTGGTGACAATTTAAAAAATGAACCACTCGCCCTTTATTAAACATGTTTATTAAAATGTTTGAATCTAATCTAAAAATACAAAATATATTTGAAGTAGAACCCGATTAGAAATGCAATAAATTGTGTTATATTCATACACCTATTTGATCTCGTAATGAGTCTTGCTGGGGCATACTAAACCAGCCACCAAATGATTTAAAAAAAAAAAAAGGTGGATTTACGCTCCCTCCCTATTGTTGGATGCAGACTGGCATATTAGGGTTGGATCTAATTCTTCATGTGCACTATGCAGAGCATGCAAGCAGGTGGGAGCATCTGCTGTCAACATCAACAAACATGACAGGTGTGACTGTATTTCAGTGGCAACTATCCAACTTTGCCTGGTGTTATCAAACATTATGGTTCTTATCCAGCTGGGTCAGTGGAGAGCCAGAGAAACGTTAGCTGGTTACTCTTTTACCAACACAGTCGCACTGCGTGGGTTGCTTACACACCTGGCTGACAATTAATTGTAACTCTGATTTGTTTGTCAGTCGCAGTGCGTGCTGCGAGAATTAACTTGTTTTTCTTCATCCAGGTTACATCCAGAGAACATACTCGGAGGCAAATCTAGTTGAAAGCCTGACCTCTTTCTTTCATTCATAATCTCTGTCTACCCTTTCTATCTGTCTCTCTTTCTGTCTGTCTCTCTCTCGCTCAGTACATAAAGGAACACAATCCTGCATTGTTTGCTCTGTTGTAACCCCACAGCCACATTTTGGAGATGATTGTCCCTGCGTGATGAAACAGGCCCTGTCAGGAGCTACAGCCGATTACATGGCTCCATGCAGTGATCAGTCTTTGTGTATAAACACTTTAGAAAAAAAGCGATCGATGCTGTGCAACATGTTGATGGATAAACTCCAACAGCGTCTCAGTGACAATGAAAAAATCTCTGTCTGCCTTTTCTGTCTGACGGAGAGCTTCAGAGTTAAGAGGAGAGATATAGTCTTTGTTTTTATAATGAACGCAGTGTGTTTGTGTGTGTGTGTGTTCTCCTCCTGCTCTGCCTTGGAGATATAATCAAACCATATACACCCACGCTGAGAATCATTTCAGTGTCAAGTCTAATGTCACGGTTCATATTAAATGCTTGATGGTGAATCACACGTGTAATGAATTCAATCAGATTCGTGACCTCTGAGACTGTCTGAGACACTGAGTTTCTTCTGATCTGCACATGTTCCTCTTGTCACAACTCCTGACCCTTTTGACGGCGTAATAGCTGTGCCACGTTTACAATAATGGCCCTTGAAAACCTATTTTCTTGATCCGCAGTCTTGTGTATTTGTGTTTAGTCTCTGCTTTTCTCACTGCTTTGTAAAAAAATAATTTAGAAATCCAAAATTGGGAATCTGATCATCTGAACTACACCCACAAAGTCCTGCAGGAAGATTAGCCGATTGGTTCGGTCCACTGCCGTTAGCACACGAACGCATTACTTGAAGCGTGACAAGATGGGTTTTCGTGTGATATGAGAATCCTGCGATTCTCGGTTCGACATCTTGTGAGATAGCGATAATCCAGCGGCCGTGCAAGGTGAACAAATACATGCAGTTGTTGAAAAAAGCTTAAGATTTAAAACCACATTTGAGGATGACAGCAGCAAGATATTACATCTCTCGGAATTTCTTTACTAGTAAAGATGTGAATAATTGAGTGCTTTGTTTTTTTCTTTTCCTTTTATCTTTTTTCCATCATGACCAGATGTTTGCAGTAGTCCTGGTGGCCTTTTGTCTATCCCATAATCAGCTTCACTCAGCAGTGTCTGACCCTTAAATTTATGAACCTCCCCCGATGTGGTCCAAGGGGTAATTACATCTGCCAGAGAATGAGATACGTATTAGTCCTTCAATCTCAGCAGCACTCAGTTACTCAACCTGATGCTGCTGTGTGTGTGTCCGTGTGTGTGTCCGTGTGTGTGTGTGTCCGTGTTTAAAACCATGCTAATTGGCACTCTAGTCTTTCAAGTCCACCTCTCCCAAAGTGTCTCCTGTGTCACCGCTTTCTCAGGCTGCCAGTCGATTTGAACTCATCCACCTCAGCAGGTGTTGCCAAGAACATTATCAGACCCCCAAAGAGAATTTTCCCAAAGGCTTATTCACTCGTCTCCTCTCGCACTTTATCCAACGGTCTTCTCACAGGAAGGTGGATGCAAACAGAGCTTCCAACCTGACTCCTAATGCCGGGTGCAAAAATATCTCATGGCACACCTGTACATCTTTGACGGTTACGTCAGATGAGAAAGTAGACACCTGTGTGCTCGCTAAAATTAGGCAAAACACCCAATGAAAGGTCATTGACAGCAGTAAAAAAAAAAAAATCATACATAATTTGCCTTTAAGTGACAGTATGGGAGTCTACTTTTTTGAGTCGTTAATGTTTGATGTGTAAGGTTTGTTGTCCTGGGGGAGATTGGCTACAGTTTGAAAGGTTTTCTCTTCTTTTCTTTTATAATACAGAGACAACCTTGATTAAGAAGGCTTGCTTTAGTCTGAATAGATGTGTGTTTTAATCGCAGATCCTGTTTGCGTCTCTTTAATGAGGCCTTCTCCAGCTGGAAGGCTGTTGGTGGGGCTGCTTTGATCAGTGGCCCATGGACACGGGTTTACACTGCTAACACGCTACGTTAATGGAGCCACGGGGCAAAACACACACACACACACACACACACACACACACACACACACACACACACACACGTGTCTAAACACATGCAGTACGCACACCAAACACAAATGCAAATTTCAGAAATATACATATAAACGCACACCCAACCTTTGACAAGGGCACAGTCGCATAAGCCAGTGTCTTGTTGTCATGCAGCCCATTGTGTCAGACCCTTTCATCTCTTCGCGCCGGTTTGGGTCGGCTGAGTTTTAGGCTGTGCCAAAGAGGGCTCAGTGAGAAAGGTCCAAAGCTCAGCGCTGACACACAGCCCAACTCTAGAGACTAATGGCTTGTAGCTCCCAACATATGTTGCTTTGTGTAATTGCTTTAATTGCTGTCATTGTACGTAATAGTTGGTCTTTTTCATCTTCCCTGGTGGTGTAGGCATTCTGCTAATTATATCTGTCAGCCCCGCAGCCAAAACGAGCGTTTCACAGTGATTTCAGAGCAGTGGGAACTTTATTTTTCTACTGCTGGTATGAATCATTAGAGTTTAGGTCATTTAGAGACTCCCCATTGTGTATCTGTTCAATGGAAATGGAAGGTTTGCACCTTGACCTGATTTTTATCCTGATTTATTTTGCTTTGGTTTTTAATTCAAATTCATCCAAGGTTGAAATTGCTATAATCTAAAAAAATCCAATTTTTTTTCGCTCCAGGTACGACACAATCACCAACCAGTGGGAGACGGTTTCTCCTCTTCCTAAGCCGGTCCATTCTGCGGCAGCCACGGTGTGCGGGGGGAAGGTCTTCGTGTTCGGAGGTGTGAACGAGGCCGGGCGCTCGGCGGGGGTCCTCCAGTCCTACGTACCGCAGAGCGACACCTGGAGCTTCATCGAATCACCCATGATAGGTAAGACAGGTGACAACCCCCACGGTCTTTGTTGTTAAAATGTGGTTTTGCACGCACATGCTTTCACACGCAAGCTTCGACACAGTGCAGAGACGCCATGTCCTCGGGGTACGTGTTGCCATTGTCACCATCACCTCTTGTACAATGACAGCACTGTTTCCTTTTTAAACCAGTGTTTACCAGGTTGATATTCCCAAATGTGTGGTTTCTCTTTCCTCATTATGCCTTTGCATTTCCCATTTGAAAGAGATTAACCGCTCACCAGCTTAATAAAACCATGCATATTAATATTCACGCTTTTTTTTTATCAGTAATGTAACACCAACATTGCAACATTACTGTACCCATTTATATGCATGCGTTCCTTGAATATAATCCTTTGTCCTTTGTGGTCATTGACATCGTGCTATCTCGTCAGAGAGCCTTTGGGCCTCCATTATGGTTGCCCGGTTGCCTAGCAACAGTGTTCTCACAACTCTACTCTCTTGATTGCCTTCCATATCATGTGCTTGACTACACTCCTGACTGCCATTTGATGGCAACATATTGTCATACAGTAGATGACTTTATGAGGCTGAATCTGTCGTGGGTGCTTCATGTTCCCTTCATGTTGCACTTTGTACCCTTCGGTGTACCTGGACATCCCATGTTGACACGGTCAATTTTCTATGAAGGAGTTTTATATCAATATCTTCTGTGTGCTCAGGTGAAGATGAAAGCCAACTTCTTGATTTGGATGTTCAGTAGTTCCTCTCAGACATACAACAGCCTACCATTTTAAAATGTAAGCGGAAAGGAAAAAATGTGATTTTAGTCTTCAGGATTAGAGTTTATTTCAGTGAAAATGTTGACCCACACCCATGGCAACAGACAGTTCAGTGGTCAGTGTGACCTTTTCCATTCCTGTGGTTTTCTCCTCATCATTATTATCGTCCTCAGTATTTTCCCTTTTCCCATGTTATTGCTCTATCATAACGAGAAGACCATAGCTGAAATGATGGGTGATTTCTGACCTGTTATTGGCCAAAACTCTTTATTTATTCACCGCACAAACCGGCAGACACATTCCAGTCAGAGCCACCTGGGACCTGTGAAGGATGAGGCACCAGAAGAAACACTTTAACCAAGTGTCATAACTTAAAGGTAGCAGGAAAAACCCAGTGTACAACTCTGCGTCACTTAAAAACAGCTGTGGTTTTTTTTTTCCACAAAGATATATCCTTGAACATTGATGATTGTTGCAGTGTTGCATACCCTGCGAGTCTTTCCGTTTAACGCGTGGGCCTTGACAACCCGATTACACACATGAACACAAATGTGAAGTTTAAATTCAACCCATAACACTCCTTGCGTTTTGACATTTTTGGAAATATGCCTATTTGCTTTCTTGTGAAGAGTTAGATAAAAAGATACCACTCTTATGTCAGATGGTTAAATACGAAACTAGAGCCAAAAGAGCTTAGCTTAAAAGCTGAAAGCGGGGGGAAATACATAGTCTGACTCTGTTCAAAGGTAATAAAATCCAACTACCAGCAACTGTAAAGCATACTAACGAACATGTTATATCTTGTTTGTTTAATCCGTACAAAAACCGTCAATGTACGGCATTTTGCTTTTTTTACAGGGGGGTTATGTTCCCAGACTATTCCTTGGCTAGGATCAGTTCCAGGCATCCAGTGGAGACTCCAGGAAGTTGCTGGTCGCAGCCAATAAATAGTCCAGCAAATGGCCAGTGTAATGGAATATTGTCATTTGTACACGTTGGTTTTTCTACTGATTAAACAAAGAAATATAACACGTTAAATACTGAGCTTTAGAGGTGCTGGTCGCCGAACTATTTTGTAACCTTTGGACAGAGCCAGGCTAGCTGTTTCCCTGTGTCCAGTCCTAATGCTAAGCTAAGCTACTGCTGCTGGCAGTAGCTTTATATTTATTTATGTACCCATCTCCCTAACTATCTCTCCGCTAGAAAGTGAATACGCGTATTTCCAAAAATGTCAAACTATTCCTTTTAAAGCTGCATCAGAATTTTATATTTTCAAAGCAAAAAAAAAAAGGTCTATGTTTATGTTCATTTTAATTAATTTCCCATATAAATAAAAATTGTATATTTCATGCTGGATTATCTATATTTAAGATGATGGCAAATTTTGGATTCTCAAAGAGCTGTCCAAATGCTGCCTTAAAAAAAACGTAATTAATACCTCAAATGGTGGCATACTGTTGCTGCAGGCAACACTCGGAGCACCGGGGCATCAAAGAGAAACACAGGGTCAAAAATGTATTTGAATTCAAATGTTTCCTGACAAGACGTTATTCTTGTGTCATTAAAGCACCGGCGGGGAGGCACTTCTTCCCTCGGCACTGATGCCCAGATACTATATTTATTAGTGCCTTTTCAGAGCGAGACTACTGTGAGCAAAATTATGATTATGTAACGTGAGTGTTTGGGGCTGAGTGGTATTAAAGGGCTGGGAGAGCAGCTGGCAGAGGAGGAATGAGAGAAAAGTCTGGTGAGAAACACATATGCACACCCACAGAGATGCAGACACACACACACAGCCTCTCCTTACCTCATATCAACTATACATCCCCTGGGGGCACAGGTACACAGCGCATGAATTATGTAACGGGCCGGGAGGTTACTCTGTGTGTGTGTGTGTGTGTGTGTGTGTGTGTGTGTGTGTGTGTGTGTGTGTGTGTGTGTGTGTGTGTGTGTGTGTGTGTGTGTGTGTGTGTGTGTAGGACAGATGCTGACAGACAGACCATCATCTGTCAGGGTGTAGATGAGCCTGCGTCTGACAGCCAACGAGCCGGGAGATAATGGACAGGTTTAGTGCTTCCTGTGAAATTGGGCCGGCGTTGATTTTAGTGAGCCGGTGGGGAGCGCTTCTCGATCAACCCTTTGCCTCCCTCCATCGCTTTCCCTCGCTAATCTCTCTTTACATCTCTCTCTCTCTCTCTCATCCCCTTCTCTCTGTCTCACTGTCTCCCCCCTCCGTCTCTCACCGGCTCCCAGCACTGTCTTATCGACTGACACAAATACAGCTGTGCGCGTTTTCTGGGACCGTGTGTGTGAGCGTGCGCGGGACATCTCCTGCATGAACTGCAAATGGGTTTCACAAACACTTATCAGGACTGACTTCCTATCGCTTGCAGAGTGAAAAATAATATTCCTTGTGCCAAAAATAGCCCCTTCAACATTTCTATTGAGATGTCTCCGCAGCTTCAACTATATCCTCCTTTGTCTTCAGTGTGTCTGTCTGCTGAGCAGTATATTTGCTGAAACACGGGAGCATAATTGAGCCCCCCTCACATTCAGTAAACTATTTATGAGGCCTCGTTGCTTTTCTTGAAAAGGTCAGTTCACCCAAATAAACATCGTGCCGAGGTTTTGAGACATCTCTCTGAGATTTCTGCCTCCACGCCACCGCAGTGGAGGTGAAAAATGCGTTGAAAAATGAGATTTCTGGAAAATCCATACACCCCTGGGATTCAGCCTTACTTTTCGTAGTATGGCAGTGTGGTATGAGGCAATGTTCTCATATTTTTCAAATATGTACTTTTAAATACAAGATACATTTCAGAGAGCCAAATCTCCCACATTATTAATGTCTTCATTTAAAAACTCATTCAAAGGCAAAGTCTTCTAATCATCATCTTACCGAACATAGCAGATGTCAATCTTTAATACGAAATAGCGTCCCTAACTGATGGAGGACTTATGGACCTTATTTTCTTCTTCTTTTTTTTTTTTTGGCCGTGCCAGCTGCATGGCTCAAGAGAAAGAAATGGTGGTTTGTCGGCCCACCACATATCTCAAAAACTATTGGATGGACTGCCATAACATCCTTTTCCCCCTCAGGATCCTTTACAATAACCCTTACTTTCTATCTATCTTCTAGCCATCAGGACACAGTTTAATTTGTTCAATACGAAGGTTATGACCAAAAATAATAACAGTCCTATCAACCTCTAGCTTAAAGCACAGCCCTGCCTAGGTGCAGTCTCACAGATCATTTCTTTTCAAATGTCATAACTGATATGAGCCCTTCTTGGGCTTTTATCCTCTGCCTATTTCTATTAACTCATTTTTTTAATTTTTAAAAAGAAATAGGCCCCGGCAAAAACTGTTCACAGCGTGTTCTATTGAGTAATTGGGGCACTGCTTCTGTAATAGTGAACAATGAATAAGGAGATGTTGGTGATTATTATTTTTTTTTTTAAATCCATTCATCTCCATTATATCATGGTGGACACCGATATTAAAGCTCCGGAGGACAAAATATTTCTCTAACATTCAATATTCCTGACTTACTAAGCAGCGGTGTAGGTGTAATGTGACATCTGCTTCATCAGGACTGTGTGGGCGTAGTTTGATCAGATTTGATTCACAGTAACTAAACAACTCACCAACTAAATTCAAATGTTGCTAAATTGGTGATGTCCATGGACGTACATTATTACATCACTGTTTTTTTGTTTGTTTGTTTTTTTAAATGCAGCCCTGCCCCACTTAAAACCGGTGAAAGGATCACAGAGAAAAAACAAATATCATACAGAAATATCTCATGTCAAATGACCAAACCTGCATTTGCCAGAAAGGTGTGTTCATGAACACCCCATCACTCAAAGTAAGAAGCTAACTGAGAAAAAGTTTCAGGGCCTTTAAAAACTGTCTGCCCGGTTAGAAACCCTTAGAGGTACTTGAGAAAACTGTTTGGTAAGACTTTACTTGAAGACATCTACATACGAGTGACATGACACTGTCATGAACACATGAACCCTAACTCTAACCCTAACCATAACTTATGACAAAAACCGAATGTACCTGCGCTTCGGTGGCCGGCATGTTGAATGTTAACAAAAAGCTGATTGGTCGCATCTTTACCGTCATCGTGTTAAACCCACTCGCCAGGTGGATAAGCCAGTTTGTGATCGAAAAAACGCAAAATTGTTTTACGGAATTTAAATTGCTAAAAAGTAACTTGCTATCGCACCCCCCGTCCACAACCCCCCCCCCCACGCGTTCTCATCATGCTTAATTAAAGTACATCACCCTCTTTCAGTCCCTCTGCTGTTTTTGGCCCGTCGTTTCAAAGGCTGCTCTTATTCTCCTCACACCACATAAAAGGACATTGTGTAAAAAAAAAAGGAAAGAAAGTTTTTTTTTTCCTGCTCCAATTACCTTGTTGTAATCTTATCTAAGCTTCTGGCACCAAGAACTAAAGCGTCTTTGTCCTATTTCCTCCTTTTCCCCCGTGCTCTCTGGTGGGACGCAGGAAGCTGGAGACGATACCTCATCCTCCATCTTTCGAAGGAGAATGTCTTGCGTATTCCTTGTTTATTGTTCTTCCTCCGCCTGTGACTGACCGCACGTTTCCGTGCCGCTGTAACGCTGCGGCTTTGGGATGACGACTACTCTTTAGGAGTCTTCATCAGAGAGAACTGTCTTATCTAGATCTGTACAGTATTGGTATAATTTAGTCAGTGTTAGGTGTGTGTGTGTGTGTGTGTGTGTGTGTGTGTGTGTGTGTGTGTGTGTGTGTGTGTGTGTGTGTGTGTGTGTGTGTGTGTTCGCTGCGGTAGTCTTCCGGTTTTAAAGAATCAGATATCTGCCGTGTTGATGTAGGAATCAGATAGGAAAGGATGTGAGGGAACAACAAGGTGTGTGTTTAGACAGCAGCCAAAAATGTCCTCATAGCTGTGTGTGCGTGTGTTTGTGTGTGTGTGTGTGTGTGTGTGTGTGTCTTCACTTGTTTGCTGTCCTTGACCCCAGCCCCCGAGGGGTCCCAGATGCAGTGACTAAGCTGTTTTATCAGAGTGTGAGAGGCTGCGTCAGCCCGTGTTGGCCCACAGGCACAGCTGTACTTCTATCACCGCTGCCGTGTTAAAAACCTTGTTTGTCTTTTTTTTACCTCTCCCTTCCCTTTATTCATGTTTTTTTTTTTTTTTTGTAGAATGTGGTCACTTGTGGATTGTTGGCTGCGTTTCCTAACCTCAGAGCTGTGAAACCAGACAAAGTCCATTGTGAGTCTCCAAAAATAGCAAGGTTTGTCCCGGAATTTGAATGTTTTCAGCTATTACGTGCGCTTTTTTACTGGATCTCAATGTTTGAGCAGAAACGGCTTGTTTTCTACATCAAAGGCCAGGGGATAAGAGCACAAGCAGAGTGGGGGCGAGATGTTGAACCTGGTACTTTTCCAAGCACTCAAACCCGCGGCTTACTGTGGGTCCACGGGAGAGCGGCAGGGAGCGATGGTGAGAGTTTCCGTGGGGAAAAAGAGAGAGAGAGGTTTTTCCTTTGAGAGCTTATTATTCTGCCTCAGGCGCCGAGCAGAGAGAAATGAGTGTTCTGTGTTTATGGGACCTAACACAAAACATCATGTACACACGCCACACGCACACACACACACACACACACACACACACACATACTCACACACACTGTCGGAAAGACTGGCAGCGGCATATCAATGAGACGAGGAAGGTAAAAGAAGACTATAAACACGTCAGGCAGAATGTGAGGAGGACCAATCAGTAGCAACTTGTTTCTTGTCATGATAGCAGCATGGATGGCAGTGTCAATCCATTACTTTGGTCTAGACTGAAATATAATGCCATATATGACACAGCTGTACTTTGCGTTTAGTGCTAATTGTGTGAATGCTGATTCTACAAAGTCTAAGTATAGTATGTCAAAAGAGTACTATGACTATACTATACTATGACCTTTTAATCACTTTTTTGGACATACTATGACAAATTGTAACATCTACTATGACTTTTGTATCACTTATTTATCACTCTTTTTAACATACTATACTATGATTTTTGTATGACTTGTTTCAACATGCTATACTATGACTTTTTATCACTTTTTTTGACATACTATACTATGACTTTTTGTCACTTTTTTTGACATACTATACTATGACTTTTTGTCACTTTTTTCGAAATGCTATGCTATGACTTTTTATCACATTTTCAACATACTATACTATGACTGTTTTATAATTTTTTTACAACATACTATACTGTGCCTTTTTGACATGCTATACATTACTTTTTTATCACTTTTTTGACATATAATACTGTGACTCTTTTATCACTTTTTTCGACATACTATACTATGACTATTTTATCACCTTTTTGAACATACTATACTATGACTCTATCACTTTTTTTGACATACTATACTATGACCTTTTATAAATTTTTTCGACATACTATATTATGGCTTTTTTTACATACTATACTATGACTTTTTATCACTTTTTTTGACATACTATACTATGACTTTTTATCACTTTTTTGACATACTATACTATGACTTTTTATCACTTTTTTGACATACTATACTATGACTTTTTATCACCTTTTTGAACATACTATACTATGATTTTTTTATCACTTTTTTGAACATACTATACTATGACTCTTATCACTTTTTTCGACATACTATACTATGACTTTTTATCACTTTTTTGACATACTATGTTAGGAATCTTTTATCACTTTTTTGACATACTATACTATGACTGTTATCACTTTTTTCGACATACTATACTATGTCTTTTATCACCTTTATGAACATCCTATACTATGACTCCTTTTATCACCTTTTAGAACATACTATACTATGATTTTTATCACTTTTTTCGACATACTATACCTTTTTTCGACATACTATACTATGACCTGTTATCACTTTTTTGGACATAGGCAAGGCAAGGCACGGCAGGTTTATGTGTGTATAGCACATTTCAGCAACAGGGCAATTCAAAGTGCTTTACATGAAAACGATTAAAATACAAGAATAAAAGTTACAGTTTAGTATAAGAAATTAAACAGTAAAGAGCAGTTAAAAACAGTTAAAAATATAAAAGCAGATATAGTTTTAACGTTCTAGGCAAAACTCCTCGTCGAGCCTGGCTAGTTTTAATGTTCTAGCCATTCCTTGCATCGAAGCGGCTGGTTTTTCGTGCAATAAGTATAAGAAATGGACAATTATTTAACGAAAGGCAACATCAAAAAGAAAGGTCTTCAGCCTTGATTTAAAAGAACTGAGAGTTGCAGCGGACCTGCAGTTTTCTGGAAGTTTGTTCCAGATATGAGGAGCATAAAAACTAAACGCTGCTTCCCCGTTTAGTTCTGACTCTGGGGACAGAAAGCAGACCTGTCCCAGACGACCTGAGAGGTCTGGATGGTTCATAGTTTACTACATACATACATACTATACTATGCCTTTTTCGACATACTATACTATGACTATTTTATCACCTTTTTAAACATACTATACTGTGACGCTTTTATCACTTTTTTCAACATACTATACTATGACTCTTTTATCACTTTTTGACATACTATTCTATGACTTTTTCATCACTCTTTTCAACATACTGTAATATGACTTTTTTATGAATTTTTTCGACATACTATACTATGACTTTTTATCACTTTTTTCGACATACTATACTATGACTTTTCTGACATACTATACTATGACTTTTTCATCACTTTTGTGACAAACTATACTATGACTTTTTCATCACTCTTTTCAACATACTGTAATATGACTTTTTTATCACTTTTTTTGACATACTATACTATGACTTTATCACTTTTTTGACATACTATACTATGACTCTTTTATCACCTTTTTGAACATACTATACTATGACTTTATCACTTTTTTGACATACTATACTATGACTCTTTTATCACCTTTTTGAACATACTATACTATGACTCTTTTTATCACTTTTTTGACATACTATACTGTGACTTTTTATCACTTTTTTTGACATACTATACTATAACTTTTTATCACTTTTTTGACATACTATACTATGACTCTTTTATCACTTTTTTGACATACTATACTATGACTCTTTTATCACTTTTTTGACATGCTATACTATGATTTATTATCACTTTTTTCGACATACTATACTATGTCTTTTATCACCTTTTTGAACATCCTATACTCTGATTCTTTTATCACTTTTTGACATACTATTCTATGACTTTTTTATGAATTTTTTCGACATACTATACTATGACTTTTCTGACATACTATACTATGACTTTTTATCACTTTTTTGACATACTATACTATGACTTTTTATCACTTTTTTTGACATACTATACTATGACTTTTTCATCACTTTTGTGACAAACTATACTATGACTTTTTCATCACTCTTTTCAACATACTGTAATATGACTTTTTTATCACTTTTTTGACATACTATACTATGACTTATTATCACTTTTTTCGACATACTATACTATGTCTTTTATCACCTTTTTGAACATCCTATACTCTGATTCTTTTATCACTTTTTGACATACTATTCTATGACTTTTTTATGAATTTTTTCGACATACTATACTATGACTTTTCTGACATACTATACTATGACTTTTTATCACTTTTTTGACATACTATACTATGACTTTTTCATCACTTTTGTGACAAACTATACTATGACTTTTTCATCACTCTTTTCAACATACTGTAATATGACTTTTTTATCACTTTTTTGACATACTATACTATGACTTTATCACTTTTTTGACATACTATACTATGACTCTTTTATCACCTTTTTGAACATACTATACTATGACTCTTTTTATCACTTTTTTGACATACTATACTGTGACTTTTTATCACTTTTTTTGACATACTATACTATAACTTTTTATCACTTTTTTGACATACTATACTATGACTCTTTTATCACTTTTTTGACATACTATACTATGACTCTTTTATCACTTTTTTGACATACTATACTATGGCTTTTATCACTTTTTGACATACTATACTATAACTTCTTATCACTTTTTTGACATACTATACTATGACTCTTTTATCACTTTTTTGACATACTATACTATGACTCTTTTATCACTTTTTTGACATACTATACTATGGCTTTTTATCACTTTTTTGACATACTATTCTATGACTCCTTTTATCACCTTTTTGAACATGCTATACTATGACTTTGTTATCACTTTTTTGACATACTATACTATGACTTTTATATAATTCTTTTTGACATACTATACTATGACTTTTTCACCACTCTTTTCAACATACTATAATATGACTTTTTTATCACTTTTTTGACATACTATACTATGACTCTTTTATCACCTTTTTGAACATGCTATACTGTGATTTTTTTCATTTTTTTCGACATACTATAATATGACTCTTATCACTTTTTTCAATATACTATACCTTTTTCGACATACTATACTATGACTCTTTTATCACTTTTTTTGACAAATTATACTATGACTCTTTATCACTTTTTTCGACATACTATACTATGTCTTTTATCACCTTTTTGAACATACTATACTATGACTCCTTTTATCACCTTTTTGAACATGCTATATGATTTTTATCACTTTTCGACATACTATAGCCTACTATGACTCTTATCACTTTTTTCCGACATACTATACTATTCCTTTTTTGACATACTATACTATGACTTTTTATCACTTTTTTGACATACTATACTATGACTTTTTATCACTTTTTTTGACATACTATACTATGACTTTTTCATCACTTTTGTGACAAACTATACTATGACTTTTTCATCACTCTTTTCAACATACTGTAATATGAATTTTTTATCACTTTTTTGACATACTATACTATGACTTTATCACTTTTTTGACATACTATACTATGACTCTTTTATCACCTTTTTGAACATACTATACTATGACTCTTTTATCACTTTTTTGACATACTATACTGTGACTTTTTATCACTTTTTTTGACATACTATACTATAACTTTATCACTTTTTTGACATACTTTACTATGACTCTTTTATCACTTTTTTGACATACTATACTATGACTCTTTTATCACTTTTTTGACATACTATACTATGGCTTTTATCACTTTTTGACATACTATACTATAACTTCTTATCACTTTTTTGACATACTATACTATGACTCTTTTATCACTTTTTTGACATACTATACTATGACTCTTTTATCACTTTTTTTGACATACTATACTATGGCTTTTTATCACTTTTTTGACATACTATTCTATGACTCCTTTTATCACCTTTTTGAACATGCTATACTATGACTTTGTTATCACTTTTTTGACATACTATACTATGACTTTTATATAATTCTTTTTGACATACTATACTATGACTTTTTCACCACTCTTTTCAACATACTATAATATGACTTTTTTATCACTTTTTTGACATACTATACTATGACTCTTTTATCACCTTTTTGAACATGCTATACTGTGATTTTTTTCATTTTTTTCGACATACTATAATATGACTCTTATCACTTTTTTCAATATACTATACCTTTTTCGACATACTATACTATGACTCTTTTATCACTTTTTTTGACAAATTATACTATGACTCTTTATCACTTTTTTCGACATACTATACTATGTCTTTTATCACCTTTTTGAACATACTATACTATGACTCCTTTTATCACCTTTTTGAACATGCTATATGATTTTTATCACTTTTCGACATACTATAGCCTACTATGACTCTTATCACTTTTTTCCGACATACTATACTATTCCTTTTTTGACATACTATACTATGACTCTTATCACTTTTTTGACATACTATACTGTGACTTTTTATCATTTTTTTGACATACTATACTATGACTTTTTATCACCTTTTTGACATACTATACTATGACTTTGTTATCACTTTTTTGACATACTATACTATGACTTTTATATAATTCTTTTTGACATACTATACTATGACTTTTTCACCACTCTTTTCAACATACTATAATATGACTTTTTTATCACTTTTTTGACATACTATACTATGACTCTTTTATCACCTTTTTGAACATGCTATACTGTGATTTTTTTCATTTTTTTCGACATACTATAATATGACTCTTATCACTTTTTTCAATATACTATACCTTTTTCGACATACTATACTATGACTCTTTTATCACTTTTTTCGACAAATTATACTATGACTCTTTATCACTTTTTTCGACATACTATACTATGTTTTTTATCACATTTTTGAACATACTATACTATGACTCCTTTTATCACCTTTTTGAACATGCTATACTATGATTTTTTATCACTTTTTTCGACATACTATACTATGACTCTTGTCACTTTTTTCAACATACTATACTATGCCTTTTTCGACATACTGTACTATGACTCTTTTATCACTTTTTTTGACATACTATACTATGACTTTTTATCACTTTTTTGACATACTATACTATGACTCTTTTATCGCTTTTTTGACATACTATGTTAGGAATCTTTTATCACTTTTTTGAGATACTATACTATGACTGTTATCACTTTTTTCGACATACTATACTATGTCTTTTATCACCTTTTTGAACATACTATACTGACTCCTTTTATCACCTTTCTGAACATACTATACTATGATTTTTCATCACTCTTTTCAACACACTATAATATGTTTTTTATCACCTTTTTCAACATACTATACTAAGACTTTTTTATCACTTTTTTCAACATACTATACTATGTTTTTTTATCACTTTTTTCGACATACTATACTATAACTTTTTTTATAAATGTTTTCGACATACTATACTATGAGTTTTTATCACCTTTTTGAACATACTATACTATGACTTTTATCACCTTTTTCGACATACTATACTATGATTTTTTTATGATTTGATTTTCGACATACTACACTATGACTTTTTATGACTTTTTGACATACTATACTATGACTTTGTAATCACTTTTTTCAACATACTATATTATGCCTTTTTCGAAATACTATGACTTCTTTATCACTTTTTTCAATACATTATACTATGACTTTTATATGATTTCTTTCGACATACTGTGCTATGCCTTTTCTTACATACTATACTATGACTTTTTTATCACTTTTTTGACATACTATACTATGACTTTGTTATCACTTTTTTGACATACTATACTATGACATTGTTATCACTTTTTTCGACATACTATACTATGTTTTTTATCACATTTTTGAACATACTATAATATGACTCTTATCACTTTTTTCAATATACTATACCTTTTTCGACATACTATACTATGACTCTTTTATCACTTTTTTCGACAAATTATACTATGACTCTTTATCACTTTTTTCGACATACTATACTATGTTTTTTATCACATTTTTGAACATACTATACTATGACTCCTTTTATCACCTTTTTGAACATGCTATACTATGATTTTTTATCACTTTTTTCGACATACTATACTATGACTCTTGTCACTTTTTTCAACATACTATACTATGCCTTTTTCGACATACTGTACTATGACTCTTTTATCACTTTTTTTGACATACTATACTATGACTTTTTATCACTTTTTTGACATACTATACTATGACTCTTTTATCGCTTTTTTGACATACTATGTTAGGAATCTTTTATCACTTTTTTGAGATACTATACTATGACTGTTATCACTTTTTTCGACATACTATACTATGTCTTTTATCACCTTTTTGAACATACTATACTGACTCCTTTTATCACCTTTTTGAACATACTATACTATGATTTTTCATCACTCTTTTCAACACACTATAATATGTTTTTTATCACCTTTTTCAACATACTATACTAAGACTTTTTTATCACTTTTTTCAACATACTATACTATGTTTTTTTATCACTTTTTTCGACATACTATACTATAACTTTTTTTATAAATGTTTTCGACATACTATACTATGAGTTTTTATCACCTTTTTGAACATACTATACTATGACTTTTATCACCTTTTTCGACATACTATACTATGATTTTTTTATGATTTGATTTTCGACATACTACACTATGACTTTTTATGACTTTTTGACATACTATACTATGACTTTGTTATCACTTTTTTCAACATACTATATTATGCCTTTTTCGAAATACTATGACTTCTTTATCACTTTTTTCAATACATTATACTATGACTTTTATATGATTTCTTTCGACATACTGTGCTATGCCTTTTCTTACATACTATACTATGACTTTTTTATCACTTTTTTGACATACTATACTATGACTTTGTTATCACTTTTTTGACATACTATACTATGACTTTGTTATCACTTTTTTCGACATACTATATTATGCCTTTTTCGAAATACTATGACTTCTTTATCACTTTTTTCAATACACTATACTATGACTTTTATATGATTTTTTTCGACATACTATGCTATGCCTTTTCTTACATACTATACTATGACTTTTTATCACTATTTTCGACATACTATACTATGTGTTTTTATGACTTTTTGACATACTATACTATGACTTTTTTATCACTTTTTTGACATACTATACTATGACTTTTTATGATTTTCTTTCGACAAACTGTGCTATACCTTTTCTTACATACTATAGTATGACTTTTTATCACTTTTTTGAACATACTATACTATGACTTTCATCACTTTTATCAACATACTATACTATGACTTTTTTATCACTTTTTTCGACATGCTATACTATGACTTTATCACTTTTATTTATTATATTATACTATGCCTTTTTCAACATACTATACTATGACTTCCATCACTTTTATCAACATACTATACTATGACTTTTTTATCACTTTTTTCGACATGCTATACTATGACTTTATCACTTTTATTTATTATATTATACTATGCCTTTTTCAACATACTATACTATGACTTTGTTATCACTTTTTTCGACATACTATATTATGACTTTTTCGAAATACTATGACTTTTTTATCACTTTTTTCAATACTCTATACTATGACTCTTTTATCACTTTTTTGACCTACTATACTATGACTTTATCACTTTTTTCGACATACTCTACTATGCCTTTTTCGACATGTTATACTATGACTTTTTATCACTTTTTTTGACATACTATACTATGACTCTCATCACTTTTTTCAACATACTATACTATGACTTTTTTATAAATTTTCTCCGACATACTATACTATGCCTTTTCGACATACTATACTATGACTTTCATCACTTTTATCAACATACTATACTATGACTTTTTTATCACTTTTTTCGACATGCTATACTATGACTTTATCACTTTTATTTATTATATTATACTATGTCTTTTTCAACATACTATACTATGACTTCCATCACTTTTATCAACATACTATACTATGACTTTTTTATCACTTTTTTCGACATGCTATACTATGACTTTATCACTTTTATTTATTATATTATACTATGCCTTTTTCAACATACTATACTATGACTTTGTTATCACTTTTTTCGACATACTATATTATGACTTTTTCGAAATACTATGACTTTTTTATCACTTTTTTCAATACTCTATACTATGACTCTTTTATCACTTTTTTGACCTACTATACTATGACTTTATCACTTTTTTCGACATACTCTACTATGCCTTTTTCGACATGTTATACTATGACTTTTTATCACTTTTTTTGACATACTATACTATGACTCTCATCACTTTTTTCAACATACTATACTATGACTTTTTTATAAATTTTCTCCGACATACTATACTATGCCTTTTCGACATACTATACTATGACTCTTTTATCACTTTTTTCAACATACTATACTATTAGTTTTTTATAAATTTTTTCCGACATACTATACTATGCCTTTTCAACATGCTATACTATTACTTTTTATCACTTTTTTTCGACATACTATACTATGACTTTTTTATTACTTTTTTGACATACTATACTATGACTCTTTTATCACTTTTTCGACATACTATACTATGACTTTTCGACATGCTATACTATTACTTTTTTATTACTTTTTTGACATACTATACACTATGACTTTTTTCGACACACGATACTATTTTTTTAATGAGTTTTATGAGTTTCGGGTTCGGTTGAGGCATGCGTATTTTGACATTCTATGACCTTTTTAATGACATTTTTCGATATACTATGACTTTTTATCAGTTTTTTCAACATACTATACTATGACTTTTTCTATCACTTTTTTGACAACTAATATTACTTTTTTCGACATACTGTGCTATGACTTTTTCCAACATACTATACTTTAATGTTTTTATAATTTTTTTCAACATACTATACTATGACAGACTTTTTTCAACACACCATAGTATTACTTTTTTTCAACATACTATGACTTTTTTCGCCATACTATACTATGATTATACATTTGTCTCTGTGAGCCTTCAAATGACAAGAGCCACAAGCATTCCTTTATTGGCAGCCCTTGTTAAACATCCTCGACATTTCTGGACGAAAGCATAGTACCAGTTTTTCAAATCGCTGATATGCCCACATTTTTTTAACTTCATCCACACAAATTATACAGTATATCAGTACAATCACAATTGCTTTCTGGTGCTCAGGGTGAGGTCATTATATTGATACCACATATTGTTCAGGCTCCTTCGATGGGAAGTTTACTAGGGCTCTTTCAGATAATCTCAACAAACCGGTGTGATAATTAAACATCAAAGCCAGGGCAAGGTTTGCTGTTCTCCTAGACCATGACACCGCACTTTTCCCCAGACAAAAACAAAATTACAGTTACAGACAAAAATATTCTCAGTACTTCACCTTCTTCTTATGCAATTATTCCAGTTTAGCTTTAGCAATTTAGCTTTTCAGCATTCACAAGCATTTTCTGCAGGAAATACAGTTTCTAGTTAGCAAATGTTAGCATGCTAACACACTAAAGTAAGATGGTGAACATAGTAACTGGAACCTTACACCTGCTGAAAGGGGACATGAAAAATTCACCTTTTCAGTACTTGTGCACATACATTTGCTAATCTGAAGTGCTTACCATATATATATATATATATATATATATATATATATATATATATATATATATATATATATATATATATATATATATATATATATATATATATGACAACCCAGTCAGTTTCTGTGTGGGCTGCCTAGATAAACCTGTGATTTAACCCCCCCCCCCCCCCCTCCCCCCCATTTGAGTGTCCAACCACGGCTTGAGAGCTGTCTGTGGAAAGTTTTTTTATATTTTTCTAGCAAGCCAATCAGAGCAGACTGGGTTTTTCGGGAGGAGGGGCTTAAAGAGAAAAGCGCTAAAACAGAGCGTTTCAGACAGAGGATGAATACAGGTACATTCAGACAGACAGTATGAGAAAAAGAATGTGTTTGAACATTAAAGCATGTTAAAATGTTCTAGTAGAAACCCAAACTACAAGTATGAACCTGAAAATGAGCATGATATGTCTCCTTTAACATCAGCATGTTAGCATCGTCATTGTGAGCATTTCATACGCCATTTCCCCACACGTAAACTGATATTTATATAAGAATGTGCAGTGAGACCTGGCATTTACATTGTTTTGG
This sequence comes from Gymnocephalus cernua, assembly GCA_023631565.1. Classification (NCBI taxonomy): domain Eukaryota; kingdom Metazoa; phylum Chordata; class Actinopteri; order Perciformes; family Percidae; genus Gymnocephalus; species Gymnocephalus cernua. Next base: position 17,717,374 of record CM042440.1, read on the forward strand.
TAAGGAGAAGATTACATATAAGGTGAGAGATGTAACTAGACTAAAACATTGTTTGTTTATGTTGTTTACCAGTTTTCACTGTTATTTTTGCTGTAAACACAAATCAAATGCACATTTCTAAACTTAGTTTCAAATTATTCACGGGTGATGAATTTTATTCTTTTCATTTACATTACGAGTGTCTGTTAATTACCTTTTAATTTGATCCTGAATTGTGAAGCACGTTGTGGTCCGTCTCAGTACCAGCTCTGTAAATGAATCGTTGATCATCCTTATGACATTTAATAATCATGCTTGAGATATTGCTGCGGCGAGGGTTTATAGGTACATGTGATGAATTAGCGGTATGGGTTTTACAAATAGCCGCAGCCGTGCGTAATGACAGCTGTTCCGCCGCTTTTGGAGAATCTCGTCGACGAGACACAATCGGTGAAATTGCACTTCTTCTTTGCCGTTCTTCTTCTCGACAGGTCTTATGAGTGGTGGAGCGGGCCCACGTATCAACATGCACCTGGATGTATAAGATTGTTTCTAAATCACTTGATGGCGAGCAGTGTGGAGTGGAAATGAGGCTCATGCGTGTGCGCCCAGCTCCACGATGATTGAGATTTATAAACCAGAACCATGTGTGTGCACCGTTTTTGAAATGAATGAATATGCATATTTCTATTTTAGTCGTGAATACATTCATGCATCTGGCCCCAAGTCTTGTTGTTACAGTACATTGTGAGTTGAAGTGTAGTAGCTGAACAGCTAATACTGTGCAGCTCATTCAGAGTGTCAGCCTGAGGAGCAGCAGACGCACATGTTGCCTCCAGAGATGACCTGTTAATTAAACGTCGGACCGCTCTCAGCTGCAGGGGGAGAAGGCGGAGAAGAGGGGAGGTGGTTCTACTACACGAGAGGAGCTTTTAGGGCCTCGGTTGCCATTATTAAGGCGTCAGACAACCCTCTTCCTGTTGCCCGTCTCCAATGAGGGATGTCTGTCAATTGTGGCAGAAAACAGCGAGGACGGCGGCTCACGACCAAGTGTCTGTGCATTATTCATGCTGCTTGTAAATTGGCCAGCTGCAGTCTGCTCGAGAGAAATTGCCCTGAGTTTGAAATACACTTCCTATCCCACACAGCAGGGCTGCTGCTCACAAGCTGCAGGTTTCCAGTGGCATTGTTCCGCACAAACCGCTGTTTCATTTTGTTTCCCATCTATAATTCTACAGTGGTGCTGCTTCAATGCCTGTGTTTTCCTCCTGTGCTATATACTGTATCCGATTGAATTATACATTATGCACAGTATGCAGTATACCACCTGTTCACTCATGTATTCCCAATACATGTGCACAGTGTTTTTTCTTTATTTGTGAATCTATGGATGTGCCAGAGGGAGTAATGCAATTGTGAATTATTGGGACTTAGGTAACTCTTTTATATTGCTGCCAAGCCCAAACATATTTTGAAGCAGAACCCAATAAAGCCACTGTGATTTATGAACTCCGCGTTTTCACTGGTTTGCCATCCATTCTACGTTGTGTGTTGTTTTTTTTTTCCTTCTTTTTTTTGTTTTTTTTCTCCAAAGCGATCTTGAGAATGGCACATCTGTAAAGTGATAAGGAGAATGGTGATGATGATTTTTGCATGCAGCCTAGTGATCGAAAGCGGGGGGGACAAGAAAAGGAAAGCCATTATACAGAACGGAATTTTCTGCTGTGTGTGAGAATGACATTAAACAATAGCTCTCTGTTTTCTTTAACAACAATCTCTCCACTTCTTCCCTCTGTCCTTCTCTTCCTCCCACATCTTTAGATAACAAATACGCCCCTGCAGTGAGTCTAAACGGTTTTATATTCATCCTGGGAGGAGCCTACGCTCGAGCCACCACTATCTATGACCCAGACAAAGGCAACATCAAGGCTGGTCCCAACATGAATCACTCTCGGCAGTTCTGCAGGTAAGAGATTATTAATGTAGCAGTGCCCATACGTAAGTTAAATCCCCAGCGTGGAATTGTTGCTGAAATGGCACTGTCTGTTTTGTGTGAAGCATCAAAAACCCTCTGACACTATTACACAGCCTCAAGAAATTTGCACGACGTTACATTTACTTGTAATTGTGTCCGTTTTTGCGTCATAACGGTAAAACGCTGGGCAGGGAAAATATTTTCAGTTAAAACGAACGTCGTGGGCTTGCCAGTGTTATCAACACGCTGCGTTTAGGTTGTGAAAATTCTCCCTTGGTTGAAAAATAGCTCTCTAATTCATAGGCTTGATTCGTAAAATTGCTTGATCAGTAACGCCGCCGTCTGTCACGCTGAGAGAAGCGAGGCACATCCGTTGGAATAGCAGAGACTCAGCTTGATTTAATCAACTTTCTTTCACAGCACTGAATCGCTCTATTTTATGGCGAGTTAAAACTGTGAGCTCATTTGTAATTTATTTGCACATGTGAGCGTGATGTTTGCGAAACAAGAAATAGCAGTCCACACCTGTAACTTGCATACCACTTGTGGATACATACTAGCTGATAAAAGGAAATAAATGAAAATTAACAACAGCAGGATCACATCCTAATAGCCCAGTCAGCTCGAGCCACTGAGGCATGCAGTTTGCTGGATAATGAACCCACTCCTTTCCTACGCCCGAGCCCCCTTTTTTTTTTTTTCTGCAGAAGCTGAGAATAAAAGAAGCATGCACAAAGTACATTTGGAGAAGCAATTACAGGCGGTGATCTTATGTGCAGAATGTATAACATAAATCATGTTGTCAGAGTTATTGATAAGCTGCACCAGCACACGCCAGGCAGCTGTTCTGCTACATTTAACTAAGTCTGACACGAGAGGAGGAAGGAGGGAGCAACAACAAACACACAGGGTTGCCAAAAGAGGAAACGCACAGATACTCAGACACAGCACTATCTACAGTCAGTGCAGAAGATGAAGTCCAGCAGGTCATCGTGCAGGAGAGCTGATATTCTCCCCTCGCTGTGTCCGGCCCTCTGGAGGCCTACACCTCCCCTCTGTTTATCAGGAAGAGCAGCTCCAGGCTTTTGCCCATGCGCTCTCTCCATTTTCAGATCAGCTGTGGTTTCTCTCTAAGTAGATTTAGGCTTTATGTAATAATCTGTTTTCTTCCCAACAGTGTTGTGAATTTGGGCAATAGGACTGCATGTTGTTCGCTGTGCGTGCGTGCGTGCGTGCGCGTGTGTGTGTGTGTGTGTTTGAGTGGGCACCTTATGTAAATGCTGATCGTTCCAAACCCCAATAGGAGTACAAAGCCCTAATCAGCTTAGAGCCCAAGTTTTAATCCCCTCCGCACACAAACTGCTGTTTCTGTTTCTCATATCAAATGAGCACATTTGTAGAGATATTTGTTTTTTTCCATTAGGTTTCTCTCTCTCTCGCCCTCGTGAGGGAATGTAATGTTTGTGGTCCCCCCCCCCCCCTTACAAAGTAACCTCGTCGGGCATGTCGAGAGCACGTGTGCGTGATGTCAAACAATCTCAGGCGCGACATCAGCACGTTCATGGAGATGTTGTCCTCTAACTGGCTTTGTTTCTCTGATCACGATTGACAATAAAAGCAATATTCCTGCCGCTGTGAGTCATAGATGGATTACATCAATGGGATTAGAATGACAAAATGCAACAATGCTGACCATGAAAAGTATCAGGAACTGAACCGTAAAGGCACATTTTTGGGAAATATGCATGTTACGAGAGTTAGATGAGAAAAATGAAACGCGCTCTCATGTCTGTACAGTAAATACAAGTTAGCTTAGCTCAGCACACGTACTGTAAACAGGAGAAAAGAGCTAGCCTGGCTTCTTCAAATGTTAAAATCCACCTAGCAACACCTCTTACTCTCACGTATTAACCCATATCTTGTTTGTTTAGTCTGTACAAAAACAATTCACCATCCCTTTGGGGGGTTACTTGCCAGACTGTAGCTGCATCTTAAATTGCATCCTCCACTTGCCTCCCTTCCTCGCGTCTTAGTCCCTCCCACTGAGGAAGCGCGGGAACAGACACGAGGGAATCATGGCAGGAGAGAGGCAACGAGCAAATGTGTTTAAGGGGGATGAGACGTCGTTTCCTTGAATTTGTCAGCTTTATAGGCGGAGTTAGCAACCCTTTCAGCTGCATGACTTCCAGGAAGGGTGCTCTCGCGTTTCCTCGCTCATAGCTCCTCGGTGATCCCTCCTCGATTATTGCTCCTCAGGGCAGAAATAAGGGCTATGAGACGGCCTTCACGGAGGAGGGACAGAACCACTTCATCCGAGGACCTATCAAATAAGGGACATGGGATGTACCCCATTTCTCAGAGTCAGACATAGTCGGACACATAACCCCACACAAAAAGAAATATTTAAAAAATGAAATATAATTTTATTATGAGTGAGCTAGAGGTATTTTGTTACCATTTGTCAGTCAGGCTAGCTGTTTTCCCAGGTTGGAGTTTTTGCGCTAAGCTAAGTGGCTACTGGCCGTAACTTCATATATAACCAACAGATATGAGGGTGCTGTCGATCTTCTCATCTAACTCTTCGCATGAAAGCAGATATTACCCAAAATGTCAATCTGTTCTTTTAAAAGAAAGACCTCTAACCAAAGCATCATTCTGTGTGTGCCTGTGCAGCGCTGTGATCCTGGACGGGAAGATCTACGCCACAGGAGGCATCGTGAGCAGCGAGGGTCCAGCCCTCGGCAACATGGAGACCTTCGACCCTTGCAGCAACGCTTGGACGCTCCTGCAGTCACTGCCCTGCCCGCTCTTCAGACACGGCTGCGTGGTCATCAAGAAGTACATCCAGAGCGGCTGAGGGCGGCCGGGGAGCCCATCACACTGGGTCGACGGCAAACACCAGCTGAGCGCCGGTTGTGGGACGATGTGCGACGGCAGCTCAGGGCCAGTCGGTGAACAACCTCTGGACCTGACGCCAGCGTCCATCCACTCTGTTTCTTGTCCCAGCACCCACCCCCCCCTCCAAAAAAAAGCCCTGTGCAGAATGTACTCATGTTCAACTACTTAGCCATGTCATGGTGACGGTGCCTAACCTCCAGTACTGTATGTGTCATGGTAGTAGTTCATCCTCTCATCCAACAGGCACAGGGACCCTCTTAGTAAATGACAAACTCCTTGGTTTCAGTTCTGTCTCCTCCAGATCTCTGAACTCACCACCTCCCCATTTCTTTACTATACTCGGACTCAGCGCAGTGAAAGCCATTGCAGGTCCAGCTTCTTAAGAATTATGTTTAACAGGTGTCGATTTTCCAGAGTTTCATTGTGGTGTGTGTGTGAATGTGTTTTCAGTAGTGGCATCTACAGGACAGGAGGAAAAGTGAAGGAAAGGAATCCACCGACTGTTTTCCTCTTTATCAGTGCATGGAACGAATTTCTTCTCTCTCTCTCTCTCTCTCTCTCTCTCTCCCCGCTGTGTCGGGAAGAGGAATTCCTGCCGCGAGTGTGGATTTATGAGGTAATTTTAAAAACAGATTTTGAACTCTGTGTAACCCGGTTCTTCTAACGACTTGCTAAACATAGGAAAACCCATCAAATCTGGGTCAGGCAGGGTTTAAAAAGAGAAAATCTTTATTATTTTTTTTTCTATGTTCTTGTGTAATTCCCGTCTGATTAAGATATCATCTGGAGGGTGAGTGGCCTGTTTCTCTCCCCGCCCCCCCCCCGGACTTGATTCACTCTCTTGCGCTCTGGGACGAAGACGGCTACATTTAGAAAGAGAGAGGGAATTCCTCCTTTCACTGACCTCCAATCAGATGTTCAAGTTGGGACAGTTCCTCCGGAAACAAAGCACAATAATCACATGTGACCGTCCTAGTTATGTTAATCCATGTTTTTATGTCTTTCATCAGTTTCCACCCCCCACCTTCTTTTTGTTTTATACAACCTGTTTCATTGCAACCCACAAATGATTTTGGGTTGGTATTCTGTACATACAGGAAGGAAATATGTATATTTTAAAACCTGAAGGCAATTCTGTATAAATGTTTTTAGAAAAAAAAAATGATAGGTTTGGATTCAAAATGGTATGTCTGTAAATCTGTACCCAAAAAGGATAAATTAACAATTGTTATTGAAACCTAATACATATACCAGAACATTAACACATTGTCAAGTGTTTGTTTTTTTTATACTGTATTAATGAATCAAGGGGATATGTTGAGTATTTACCATTTGCTCAAAAGCGCTCTACTACGACAGCATATTAGGGCCAATGTAGGTTTAAAAAAAAAAAAGAGCCGGGGGAGGAGGGTAATATTCCAAGAATTAGGTCACAACTTTAGTAGAAACCAACTTGGATATTCCCTGATATTACAGTAGTAAATTTATGAGGAAAAAAAACTCATACGAGAACCACAGAACATGGTTGAAGTACACAAGTACAATACAAGTACATTTTGGCATATAAAAAAATAATGCACTAAGAAAAATCAACACTTGAAATATACAGTTTGCACCTTTTTTATTCAAGTATATCACAGCAGTTTATTTGAGAAATACAGTAAAGGTTTCATTTCAAATATAACTTACACTAAAGTAACAATTGCGAACAGGTGTGTTAAATACACAAACAAACAGAACAGACAAAGCTATGGAAACTCTTGACTAAATTAAGTGTGAAAGAAATGGGGATGAACAAAGTAATTCAGGATAGAACAAACCCTTTCCCTCTGCATACTGGACTAAGTAGTCTCAACTACCAGACAAAAATTGGTTGTTAGTCCAAACTGGCTACAATTTATAATAAGAAAGGAAGATCACAATGTATGACATTTAACTACCCATATTTTTATTTTCATATGCGTTTCTAAATTCATAAAAAATAACTCTTTTGGCAGAAAGTGGAGACAAAGTGAACGTCTGGTCCTGTTTCTCTTTCTGGGATGTACTAGACACTACTTTTTAAATATTAGTTCCGTCCTTATGTTAGTCTCTTCCAGTATGCCGCAAACTGTAACCGCTTTAACACAGAAAACACCAGAACAATGAAATAAATAGAAAAGTTGAAGGGGCATGTTGACGCGTGTTGAACCTGAGAGACCTGTAAACCCTTTATTCCCCCGTACACGCCAAAAAAAAGAAAAGAAAAAGAAACTGCTACACAAACGCTACGCAATTCAGCAAAAAAATTGTTAAAACGGACGTGCAACGCTTCCCGATTTGTTAAATTTCAAAAACGTACAAAAAGACAATTGACTGAAAATTAGGTGTAAAACATGTTTAATAATAAATAATCTGAATCATGAGATGAAAATCTGCAACAACAACAAAAAAAAAAACTGAATTTGAAATAAAGGCGATGGTTGTGCTCTCCGTAGCTTCTAAGAAGGTGTGGGGGGGGGGAGGGGGGCGGGGTTGATAACGTGAAAGAGGAGCAGAACTAGGTACTGTAGAAATTAAGAAGAACCTGAAACTTAAGCATTAAATATACAATCCATGAAATATGCTTAAAAATGTACGCAATCATCATCTGGCTCAAACGCAAACATACAGAACAATCGGAGAGATATAAACAACTCTTGGATTACTGTGGCAGCTGTGGTTTCACTGATCTGGTACCTTCGATGGTACTGTAGATGTTGCAACAGTATTTCGGGGGAGGAAAAAGAAAAAAAATACCGTATTTTTTGTTGTTTTTTTTGTACCCAGTAAACAGTTTTCGCATTAAAATAAATTAAGCTGAGGTAGCGTTGGTTTTTCTCTCTGCAGTAGTCCAAGTGCTAACCTGTTGTTGCCAGTTTGCATATGGTCTTCGCTTTCATCACCTAGAGTCTGAGAAAAGGCAGAGGTGAGCTGGGGGGTGGGGGGGGGGGTGGGGGCGGGGGGGGTCAGAGTTGCACCAAGAGGTTTGAGGATTGGACGAGAGTGAAAGAGGGGACCTTCTCGCGTACAAACTAACTCAAAATATGGCATCTCCAAAAACCATGACAATGCCATGAAAACGTCGTAAAGCTTCAGTAAACGCACCGTTATTGACTGCAGTCAGAAAACGGCTGACTGGGTTGGCCTCAGATGAGAATCCAGCTTCTCTCGTCTCGTGTTGAGAAAAACACATGAAATAAATCCATAAAGTCGATACACTCGTTTATAAAAGGAGGGAGAAAAGAATAAAGAATAATAATTTAAAAAAAAATTAATTAAAAAAATCACGTAATGCTTTACACACCTTAGTGACGGGCACTGCCTAGAATGGCCTTGTTCATTATGGATTCACAACCCATGCAAAATCTCAACTCAAGCAAAGCATTTGTACAAAAAAAAAAAAAAAAAACCCGTAAAAAATAATTAGCAAATTCACGACATAACGGATAGGTTGTTATGACCGTCCAATGGAACATATTCATAGTTGAAACAGAATTCCTGTGAACAGGCACCGTCATGTCAGCACCTTTTTATTAGGGAGTGGGATAACACTTGGCACGGTAAATTGGTTGACGCGCATGATCATTTTTTTTGTTTTGCATATGGAAAACCGAAAAAAAAAAGAAAAAAAGCTGGTGTTGTCGACCTCTTCGTACACCTGCTGTCCGCTCAGGTGGAGACTGACCTCCCAACCATATATTTAAAAATCAAAACATTTCGAGTGCTTGGGACATATCTGGCCACAACGCCGACACAGAGTGTTAAGTATTATCTGTATATAACACCTTTTATCGTCAATTTTTAAATGTTGTCAATTAGTTTTTTTGGCCCAGGTTGGAGATAACCTAGGTATGTCTTTTAAAATTTAATTTATATACACAGATATATATTTTGCTTTAACGTAACTGTGACCTAAGTGGTTAGGGCCCACCCCAACTTGGAGCCTGTTCATTGTCACAAGTAGTAAATAAAAAAAATCCTGCTGAATATATCAGCGGTTCATTTGAGGTTTGAAATAAGGCACACACTAGGCAGTGCAAACTCTACACGCGTTCAAATTTGTACTGCTTCCAGTTCCTCCGCCGGGGTGTCTTTAGGAAAATCAACTGCCGAGCACAGCTTGAGTGGGAGGGAAAACATTCAGACTGTGAATGTAGTGAAGGGGCGAGGGGGTTTAGCTACCACAAATGAGACAATCTGCTAAGACTGTGAACGCCAGAGGTGGTCTGTGAGCGTAGTGGTTGTACAACTGACCTACAGTCACGCGCCGCTCCGCTTGTTCGCCAGTAACTCGGGACACAAACGCTGAGGGGGGCTAACAGCTCTCCACACCCGGTGACTGCTGTCATGGAGAGGACATCATGGGCTCTGGTTTGTGTTCACGCTAAAACTTCTTTGTAAACCATTGTTCTGGGTGAGTATCCTTGACGGTGGCTCAGATATTGAATAAAAAGCATGGAGCTAAAATGGCAGATAAAATGAGCCGCATAATAGCATGGTAATAACTGGCCGATGACGAAGCATTCAAACGCGAGGGAGAGATGGGCTCAGCAATGTGGTTCAGTGATTCAGAACATTATCTGTCCTCATCTCCTAGCGGCACTCTGCATTCACACTTTTGCTGGTAAGAATCTGGGTGAGTGTTTGTGTGTGTGTGTGTGTGTGTGTATTTCTGGGTGTGTGTTTGTAGAAATGCATGCATAACCAAGTGTCAGGGTGTGTGTATGCACGGCCTGCTCCGGAGAGAAGCACCAGGCTGCGATATGACATCACCCGATCTGTTGGGTTTTGCTAGTCATCCAAGTTAAGAAATAATCCCAAGAGCAGCGTGAATAAAAGTTAGGATAGCACCCGAGTAGCACCAGGGTTGCCCGTCACCGTTAGTGTGTGAGTGTGTGTGTGTGTGTGTGTGTGTGTAAGTGTGAGGTGACACACCTCCAGGAGTTTGGTTGTGTAGAATGGGTCTGGATCTGGCCAGGTTCCTGAGACGATAGCACCATTGAATGTCTCTGTCCTCAACGTCGTCCTCGTTGTGTCCCCTCCCAGCAAGAAAAGGGGGCTGTGTGTGTGTGTGTGTGTGTGTGTGTGTGTGTGTGTGTGTGTGTGTGTGTGTGTGTGTGTGTGTGTGTGTGTGTGTGTGTGTGTGTGTGTGTGTGTGTGTGTGTGTGTGTGTGTGTGTGTGTGTGTTTTGAGGGGCTGGACTCAGAAGCTCCTTCCCTCTCTCTCTCTCACTCCGTCTGTGTGTCTTTGTGGTCCCAGGCTGTTCAGGATCTACCTGATTAGGCATTCTCACAGGAATGTATCGAAATGCTGGATTCTCTCCTCCATCTCCTGCAACCGCAGAGACAGACACAGACACACATAAACACACACGGCTTAGTCTCAACAAACACTGCAAACTCAAGATGTGTGTATAAAGCATCTGTGCACCGGGGTTTCAATATTACTTGGAAATTTCCCACAGCAAACAACAGCTTTCACCATGATAAATGATGTAAAATAAGGCAAAGCTGTGCTGGAATGAGACAGGCGATTTTTCTCAGCATGAAAACAGCGGCATTTGACACTGACTAAATCTGAACAGAGTCGGAGGAAGAGAGATGGATGTTAGCCTGCAATAGAGCATGATTAATGCCTTGAAGATGTTACACTGTGTGTGTTCTCTCATCTGAACGGCTGAGTCAGTGCGACATACGCCGCTACCAGATACCAATTTCAACATCTATAACAAAAGTTAAAAAATATCAACTTTACAGTATAAAGCAATTTCACTCTCCTAAAAGAGAACTTTTCCTCCTTCACTGAAAATATTTCCATCTCCCTGACAACTTGGCAATATTATACCAATATTAACAGGCAGTACTATCTGCTTTTAAGCTAAGAAGTACTCAAATACTAAGTGCTGTAATGTCTTGAATCACTGGAAGCTCTTTGTGATGCCTTCTAGACTCTTTCTGTAGCCGAGACAAAGAAGGGCAACTCTTTTCGGTGGGGCCCGGGCATAAAGGCTAAGTGGGCTTTCTGAAGAAAAAAAAGGACCTTTTTTTTTGTTATTGCATTCATTATTTCTCCCTTAAAAAAAAAATCAGCTTAGCTCCTGAATGTTTGGACAGATTTAAAGTCAACCTGAATGCCTTGTTTATGCACACTTTTGTTGGCTGTAAAACGGCACTGAATCCACAAGCTAACTTCTGATCATCAAAGTCCCGCGTTCAAGTGCATTGTGGCCAGCTGTTCATTCGACAATCTAGATCAAATGAAAACTATACCCAACATATCTTGCAATTTATCCTGAATGGATTTTCAAAAGGGTCACAGGACTGATGCTATTCGGCATGTGATATCGACATCCCTCCCAACTCCAATTCTAACATCAATTAAGCACTTTATCATACCCCCCAACACCTATCAACACCAGGTCACACGCTGTAAAACTCAGTATGAGACGTGAAGTTGACGTGACTTAATAAAAAAAAATAGAAGGAAATGTCACTAATTTAGAAAATTCCCTGAAAGTGTCAGCTTATCAGGTACAGCTCACTCATCTATGCTTTTAACGCCCGTCTGTTGCAGTGGCTCACTGTACACCCACACACCATTGTGCAAATAAGCTCCTTGTTGCCTTGACACCTGGCACCTGTGTGATCTCGAGTCTATCTGCCTTAAGGCCTATCGCCTTGTCACCTGCACAGCAGACAGTCCAACAAGTCTCCGCAGCACCTACCCTCTGTCTCACTAACAAAGCCTCGCTCTCTTGTATGAGTCGAAGTCGACCAGCATCGCAAGGTTTAATTCCTGTGTCGCTCAATAGGTACAACATGGCAGAATTGTAGAGTCAGGAGTTTCATTTCCCAATGAGGCCATCAATACTATGCATTAAAAGAAAAATCCAGCATCACATGCTCTACACTGTTTTCAAGATATCATCAATTTGTGACAAGGGTGCTATAAATTACTTTGGTGTACCCGCTTTCTTTGACTCGCTCTTATCTACTTCCCCCTCAGTTACTGATTTCCTCCTTTTCCCAGATAATATTTTCTACAACCCCTGGGAGAACAGGGCTCTCTGCGTTGTGTGCGTCTAGGTTAGGAGAGCAAAAAAAAACAACAACAACATTGTGCATTTCTTTTCCACAACAGAAAAAGAGTCAAGAGAGAGAACAATCTTGTGTACTGTATTGTGCCTGGATGAAGGCGGTTTTTTTTCTCAAGCTACTGACAACAGATTCACAAAGATGAAAGCTGGGGCTGCATTGCATTCTGTTCTACCGAGGCTACTGTCAACGGAGAAACGGATTTCTCGACCTTGTGATTTTACAACATCGGTACAAAATGGCTCGAGAGCAGGCCTGGAAGAAGCCCTCGCCTGACATTAAAGCCAGATGTTTGAAAGAGTTCACATGCTCCAAATAGCTTTACGTGTCATACAGTCACGTCATCTACATTTTACCGCTTTTCTGCAGGAATGAGAACAAGACTAAAACGGGCCCACAAATCCAATGGTTTTGGGAACAATTTCACAATTGACAGTGCTTTCGATAAACAAGCCAAAAAAAAAAAAAAGGTTTTTGAAATGTCTTTCAGGCCACAATCTTCAGCAATTAATACACAAATAAGCATAGAAATAACCAACCCTAATGATGTTCCGCTAACTCGACCAGTGTACAGCTCTGGCAACCGCACACATTCAGGTTAAAAGGTCAAAGGCTCTTACAAAGTCCTAAATTGCTGTCTGAGGCACGGGCAAATTGTAATACTAGGTCTATATGAACGCCAATTTGTAGATAGGAACACAGTTGGCGTGTTATTGTGTGCAGGGCAGAGATGGTCCCTCTGGCTTTAACTAGAAAGCAGGGCATAGTCCACTCCATCTGCTGAAAGGTCAGCTCTTCCGGAAGACTGAGACTAGTCGTACCCAGAGGAGGACGGGGGGGAGAGTAAAGGAGACAAATGTATGGACACGCTCCATTTCACTCGCCTCTACAATGTAGACACAAACACCACGCGCTGCAACATTAAGTGGGAACGGCTTCAGCCGCCATACTGAGCATCAACCCGGCATACGAGTGTGTACGTGCGCATCTTTTCGCATTCCCTAGGGAGGAACAAGGAGATGGCCTGCCGTGGTGTCGAGATGTGTGTTGGAAACGCAGGCAAACAAAACACGTGCCAAACGAGCTGACATTTCTGCTCTGGAAACACCAATTTAGGCTGGCAGCATGAGATGAACCCAGACATGCGCCCTCCTCTCCACCGCCAGCCGGGCTGTCGACAGGCGGCACCACCTGGCTGACTGCTCTCCCACCCTGCCCCTCACCCTCCCTGACATCCTGACAGCCAGTTCTGGCTACCAGCACCAGGACGCTGCCATTCCTGGCCCACTGTCTGCACTGACATCCTACAGCAGCAGCAGATGACCAGATGGGATTCTGGGATAATATACACCGCAGCTTTTTCTGTATGGAACACTGTCAAGAGATATGTAAAGGGTGAAGGGTCTTTTTGTTGACCTTTACTCACAGTATGCAAGACACGTTTGTTGCATTTTCTATATTAGTTGTTGTATTTACTAAAGAGACTAGGAATGAATGAAAAAAAAAAAAACACACTTAGAATGATTTTACATTTTATGACTGATCTCTACAATATTTGCAATTTTGCTACAGTAATAAGAAACTTTTCTAAAAAACAATTCAACTTAAACTCAAATAAATGAAAAGAAGGAGACGCACATGTATATTAAGTCCTTGTGTCATACAGGCTTAACTGTATCAGTAAGAAAACATTTGAAATGTGATTCAGGTTGTTGAACAGAATACCATTTGAAAGAGTAATTCTTCCCTGAAGTCTGAATTCATTTGGCTTCATTGTATGGAATATGCATAAGGTTCTGGACTCACTTTTCTCTGCATGTCTTACACGCACCTACTGAACCCAATCTTTTACATTTGTCTGTCATTGACTAGATCTGGAGCAAAACGAATACTAATACAAAATAAATCATTCATTTCAACCCTGCTATTGATTTGTACCATTATACTGCTCAGCTCCTCTTCCATTGTGAGTATCTATCCTCCAAAATCTGCACCTAGCTGTGGTTTGTGTCACGACGCTGTCACTTCCAGACGCTGTTCCCCGTTACAGCCCGTCTCAGTGTGTGTGGATGTCTATATCTAACCTCCCCAAAAGAGACACTGTGCATGGAAGACTTTCTCTCAGATATCATTTGCCACCCATCCACTTTTTCCATCAAGCCTGGAATGTCATTACTTCAATAAATGTTGTTGCCAGTTGTTTAGAACCTCACTGTCAAAGTGGCAACATGTGACTTGGCATTATGAAGCTAGTTACTTGGACTGAGTTATTCTGCTTGCATGGTGTCAAAATCTGCAGCGCAAAAAAAAAGTGACGCCAGAAAATCCATATTTATCCTCAGGATAAATATGGCCTCAAAAAACACCTTACACAACTACTTACGTCACATCTTTTGTACGGCACACAAAAGATGTCCCTTGTTAGACAGCCGCAACAGAGGGTCTAACATTCACTTACAACTAAATTTGCCATGTTCACATGTTCTCTTAAGATGCTTAAAGCTCCTTGCTGGTTAGCTGGGAACAAGATGGGAAACCATTGTGTGGTAAAAAGATGAGAGGTTTGGAATCAGGTAACAATGTCAAATAGGGCGGCAACTAACTATCTTTTCATTATCAATTCTTTTTTCTTGATGAGTCAATTGTCAAGACAGAATGTGTGTTAAATTCTGACCTCCAGTAGCTGTGTCTTTTCATACTCTCTGCGGTGCTGGTAGATACACTGGCTGAGGAGGGAGTACAGTCTCTCCAGCTGCTCCACACTGTAGCCCTCACTCTTCTTCACCACCATATCCAGGAGAGCCTGAGGAGGGGGGGGGGGGGGGGGGTGTAAAGAACAAATACATTACAGATAAAGAATTAAAGCCCTATATACTTAAACCTCTTACACATTATTTCTAATCCATAAACGTGTGTACGGAGAAACGGTAATGAAACCGATGGGCATACAGTGCCGAATAACTGGTCACACAAGCTAAGCACTGACGACGGTGCATGGAGATGAAGCATTTGGAGGTCAGCGCTATTCAAAAGCAATTAAGATGAGAGTGACCGCTAATTAAGGCTAATCATAATTAGAAACAAGTTTACATTTCACCGCTACTTTAATTAAAACATTCTTGACAGTCAAAGGCCCTTCTAATTGACCTGTTTCTCCCATTTTACTCAAGCCAAAGTCTGAGAGTGTGTGTGTGTGTGTGTCTATTTAAACACAGGGCTCATCAGAATGCATGGGCTGAGACAGCAAAAGGCACAATAATTAAAGTTACCATCACTGACACAAGGCAAACAAACCCAAACAGAAATGAAATGGCGCGCTTGCTCGTGCGTGCGAGAGACAGTGACCATGTGTTAAACACATAAAACTAAGGCAATGTCAAGATTAATAAGACGTGGGTGTTTGTCAAAGCCTCTCATCAACGGAACGTCTGAGAGATAATTACAGTGGGCAAAAAGAAATATTACAGAGGCAAAAAGGTTAGCATTGTATTAATCACTGTACTCCGTCTGTTGAAATGACAGAACAGTTGTCTTGATTAAAGTAACTGACTGCGGGCTTTACGTCAACAAATACTTCAGTAGAAACTTATAATAACTCATAATCACAAATTTGACTTTGAGAGCAATACTTCACTTTGTTAGTGCACCTTCAGCACAAACACTTCTGATGGGAGTTACAGAGAAGTGGATTTGGATCCACAATGGCTGTTCAGCCGTTTCCCCAAAAGCTCTCGACTGAAACATAATGAACCGTAAAAATAATAGCTTAAAATGCGACGGCACAAACATTACGGATGCAACGTCCACACTGCCATGTCAAGGTGTTCAATGTATTCGCTTTATGCGTGGTTACCAAAATGTTTTTTGGCAGCGCCGACGATGGGTCCCGGAAAGTCTCCAAGGACAACCATCAGGCCAAGCTGTGGCTACTGTTGCATAACTATTCTTTCATCTCCCCAACACAATGCTGACAGTCAAAATAATTGGCGACATGGGAGATCGTTAGTGCTCGTCAGAGGCCTGCTTTGTTGAGTGTTGAGTTTTAGATTTCTTTTTTATTTGCATCAACAGAAACCCATTACAACCCTGTAAAAGATCATTCTGCTGCACATTGAGCAAAACAGTAGTACGAGTGAGAAATTACACCTGTTACAGGATTGGACACTTGGGAGCTATTTAACTCTGAAGGCGATAAAAAAAAAAAAAAAAAAAAACATTTCTCTTCACTGCTTAAACTGCTTTTAAACATTTATTTCTGATGTCAATATCTACATCACTGTTTTAAGAACAGTAGATTTTGAATAGTAACTAGTAACTAATAGGACTTAAGTGTAAACGTAGTAATTAAGAAGAAGAAAAAAGAAAACTTTTCAAATCTCTCTTGCATTGCTTCATTTTCCATCCTTTTCTAATGTGATTTCCAGTAGGTGCTTATCACACCAGACTCAATAGCCTGGAAACATGACTTGTAATTGAGTAGATAATACCTTTCAAATATTCACAGTTCCACAACTTAATCTGGCAGTGGAGGAGGATTCACCGGTAATATGCCTTTGACATAAAATCCTCCATCTGGCCAATCTAATAACTGTACGCCCCTTGACACATAAAGTGTGCATACAGAAGCTAAGAACACTAAGAATTTCTGTAATATTCAGAATTCATCCAAAGTGATAATGATCGTCACAGCTGCCTTCCAAAGGCGCTGCTCTAAATAGAACATGTTTTATTGGGATTCTTTCTGCAATCTGTGTACAGTAACTCTGGTCTAAAAGTCAAGGAAGCTCTCAGGTTTCAACCTAGCCACGAGAGCTCATAAAAGAGGACCTATTTTTAACAATACATGCCTAAAAACTTTAATTAGCATCATTACAACCCATCTCACATATGCACAACAATGTAAAAGTCTCTGGAAGACACTTCTCCGACCTTCCTTTCATCCGACTGCCACTGCATTTCTTTCTTATTTTTCGTTAAGTTTCCCATCCCTAGCTTTAAGTGCATTTCACTACTCAAAGTGCACCTTCTCTCCTTTATAGTGCATTTCAATGTTTTATAGAGGCTCTCCTCACGTCTTCTTCAACCACCACTTTTCCGCCGTTTCTTCCAGTGTATGTATTATCTTGTTTGTGTATTTGCTTCCTTGAACCCTCTCTCTTACATCCCCTCAATTTATTCTCCTCTTTACTGTTAGCCAGCTGATTGCAGCAGTGTACTTCTCAGCCTCTGTCAGCTTGATCAGGATGCCTGTGACAGTTTGGGGTAAATGGTGAGTGTGTCTTACACAGGCTCAGTGATTGAGTGAGCTCACTGCACACAAAAGGGCAGTAATCCCATGCGTTAAAGACTGCTACTGACATGGACCATTTAACCTCAGCCCCGTCTAAACTCCCTGTTCCATCTTCGCCCCCTCCATCTTTACTCACATCCCTTTCTTTACTCACATCTCTATCTTTCCCCATGTCTCTTAAGACCACAGATGGCGCTATGGGGGATTGGAATGACAGCGGCTTTAGGGAACCAAGCAGAAAAATGGTATATGGAGTTATATTAGGACCAAAATTCTCCTTGTGAAAGATGATTTGTTCATAAAGAGTTTTTGCAGGTGTTCATTTCCAGGTTTTATTATAACACAATGACTAATTAATACTGGTTTTATGCTCACGTCTAGTAACAACACACTAAATTCTTGGAAATAGTGAGAAAATGCAAGTGGAGCAAACAAGTAGGGATTCATGCGACTGGATTCAGGCTGGAAACCGGGCAAGAACACACTTCATTACACCGTGTTGCAGCTTTGATATTTAACCCCTGGCCTATGAACCACATGACATGTCAATTCTAGTCACGCCAACAACCCCCCCCCTGCACAGACGTGCCCGTATTTCTCCTATTCCTCGACCCTCCAGGCCAGGTTAGGATCACAGGGAGATAATAAAACCATCGCGGGGTCTAGCCTCATACATTTTTCAAACTATATATGTAAGTCTTCTGCCACCAGATTCTTAAATCTGGGCCCTGTGCCTTGATTTGTTATGGCAAGGTAGTGGAACTTCTACATAGGTCTCCATGGATTCTGTGTGTTACATAACACATAATAATTGGATAAATGTGGCAATCTCAACCACTGGCAGTTATCAAAAACAAGATTTTCCATTGGTGTCGAGTTGCTCTTTAAACATAATCAGTAAAATGTCGCGGTAAAAACCCCTCCAGTCTAATGTTCTGCTATTATGTTATCACAAAATGTTGATGGCAATATAATTCTGTGCTTTACATTTTCAAACAAACAGGTAAACAGTCACACATGTAGACTGGAGGTAACTGTGACATAGTGGAGGGTCTTCCCTTTTGATCACTGAAGGATGCTTCACTAGGAAGGAGGGAGGGAGGGAGGGAGGGTGTGAGGGTGTGTGTGTGTGTGTGTGTGTGTGTGTGTGTGTGTGCGTGCGTGCGTGCGTGCCGAGCCATCCTCGGTAGTAAGTGAGAGAAAAGGGTTAGCAGGCAGTGCGGGAAAAAACCAAACAAACAAGGATTTGAACCGACACTCGGCTCTCCAACACTTGTATAAAAAAAAATAAAAAAAAGAAAGAACTATAAATGATTTTGGTTTGCTTGTTACCATGAATGTCTAATCAGGGCAGAGTGTGGATTTGGCATTAGTGGACGGTGATTTGCAAAATAGTAAATGATTCTAGTTGCAGAGGCAAACAATGTGGTCTACAGTACAGGGCGCTCGGTCACACAGGTAATGCATTATAGATAGTATTATTAGGGTCAGGGG
Organism: Gymnocephalus cernua; assembly: GCA_023631565.1. NCBI lineage: Eukaryota > Metazoa > Chordata > Actinopteri > Perciformes > Percidae > Gymnocephalus > Gymnocephalus cernua. The sequence goes on from CM042440.1 coordinate 17,736,125, forward strand.
CGATCATGACAAATCATATTACCATGGTCTCAGCACATTAAAATGAAATGGTCATCCCTTTGGGCTGGGAATATAAAAACCCTGCTGGGGTTGACAACTCATCTAAAATGGCTGGTTGGCTTTACTTTGAACATCAAATCACCGGCAAATTCCCAGCCATTTCATAGCCTCTTGTTTCAGTATAGAGGAGGTAAAGGTACATACTATTATGCAGTGAGTCTTTTGTGCAATATCTGTATTAAACTAGATGATTTAATATATTAATAAACCTAATTCACTGATATTGCTTAAGGATGGTATTACTTGTTTACTTATGATTTTATTATGTTGCCTAATAAAAATTATTTAGATTTTTTGGTTGTTTTTTTGACAATTGGTGCTTTAACAAAATATCTTCACACTTACATTTTAGATAAATAATCATCAGTAATGTGGACATAATGTCTATGTGGGGAAAAGATACATAATAGAACAGCTAGAACAGTCTGGTAAGTTCAGAAAAAGTATATCACTTTACTGTAATGCAGCCTTTAAAACCAGTAAAAGACAACACTTATGTCATATCACGATATTACGATATCCAAAATCTAAGACGATATCTAGTCTCATATCATGATATCGATATAATATTGATATATTGCCCAGCCCTACTGAATATATACTAAATATATAATACTAAAATAATAAATACTGGGTTTAATGGACTCCAACAGGAGTTCCTAAACGAGCCCAAGCTCTCTTGACTTAGCGCTGGGACATTGATATCATTCCATCCATATAATTATTTAACAATTTGTCAATATGTATCACAATATGGTGAATGTATGCAAAATCCCACTGCCACATTTCTGCAATGCCAGTGTTGTAGTACTCGAGATCGGTCTTAAGACTGGTCTCAAGACCACTTTTCGAAGGTCTCGGTCTCGAGGATTTATTCAGGATTTTATTTCGAGACCAGTCAAGACCACAACTGCAGGGATATCACTAAATTGCTTCTGCGTTGCCTCATTTTATGTGTTAACATCATTACTGTGATTTAATGTAAAACTTCCTGCTCCAAATTCAACCAATAACTTGACTAATTTCTACTTAGAAATGTGTTACTGTTAACCCCCTCTACCCACCCCCCTTAACACGCACTCCCAAGAAAGTGAATGTGGGAGACAGGAGAAGCTCTGGCTGTCTGGCTCTGGTCTGGTCTTGGTCTTGATGTCCTGCCCTGCCTTGGTCTTGGTCTTGACTCAGTCTCAACCCCTCAAACAAAGTCTTGGTCTTGACTTGGTCTCAATACACTCTGGTCTATGTTTGACATAGATCCTGCTCTGCCATTATTGCACAATGCAGCAGCAATGTGATTTTTATTTTTTATTTTTGTTAGAGCTTTGGCAAAATGAAGTCTGAATGTTAGAGAATAAAATGCATCACTGTCTGATTTTGCCACACTGTCCAATCAGAAAGTAATTATTGTCACTAATATTTCACTATTCCCCACTGATTGCCGCTCAGGGTCGAGGTAGGAATATGAAATGTAAAAGAAAATGATGAAGCAACTGCTACCTTGACTCCTTTTCAGTGACAAGTTTTGAGGTGAAAAAGTTTGAAAGAATAAAGATTCTATTCAATAAAACTGTTAAGTTAAAGAAGCCAAAGGGTAGACTTGGTAAGTAAATGTATTTACATAGCGCTTTTCTAGTCTGAATGACTACTCAAAGCGCTTTTACATAGAACAGGAACCATTTACACACATTCATAGAATGTGGCCGAGGCTGCCAAGGTGAAAAGTGCCACCTGCTCATCAGACAAACATTCACACACATTTACACACCAATGGTGCAGCATCGGGAGCAATTTGGGGAGCACTGTCTTAGCCCAAGGACAGGAAAAAAAGGAGAAGAGAACTTGCAGGACTGACTTTACACAAATAACCCCAAACACACCTCCACATACCCTTGCAGAACAACTTGATGTTTTCTAAACAAATGCCCCCAATGGCAAAACCAAAGTCAAAAAATTATTATATAGACACATTAGGATTAGGTCAAGGTTATGGAAAGGACTGGTTATCGACCAACTATGTTTTAACTTAGGGTAAACTTCAAGGGAAATGAAACTTAGTTGATGAAATGTCCTTTCCATGTGTAGTGCAAACAGTGTGTTTTATGTATTGGAGAGGGAAGGGTGTTCAACATGCTGACCAAGCACTAAGCATTTTAGACTGTCTGTTGTGCATCATGAGAATATGTTTTCAGAATATACAAACATGCACAGCCTGGAAAAACTGGAATTTAAATAAACCCTGCTGCTTAAAGCTCTGGGTGATGGGGCTGTAACAAATGCTGTTAACATGAGCCTGCTTTTATATTCATTATCAATGTGGGGTTTAATTGGTAATTGAACGCAAATGTAAGACACTAACTGGACAGAGTAATTTTTGTTAGATAACATTTCCATCCACCATTCATAACAACTGTCCTTCTCCATAAACAACCTTCAGTTTATATAAGCTATGGGTTAAGTGGGATGCATCAGTTGCGAGGAGGGCATAGTAAACCACACAAAAGGCTTGGCAAGAGGGCAAAACTACTACAGAATAGGGTTGTGCCGATGGACGATACCATCGTCCATCGTGATGGCTGGCCGACATCACGATGGAGAGCCACCATCGTGATGCCACACCCCCCCTCCCCCCCCTCCCCCCCCCCCCCACCCTGTCAGACCTATTCGCAGGCGCTGGACGGGAAATTAACAACTGTCCCTTCTCCATAAACAACAGGTTTCCCACCGTTGTCAGAAAGAACAGGGGAGACACTTTGTTTCTCTCACTATGACTACTAGTCGCTACTCGCTCCAAAGCTAATCGCCGTCACTCTCTCACTTCTCCGTTGCTCTATCACCCACTCCCCACACACACACACACACACACACACACACACACACACAGGCTGGACGCACACACCAGCGCACAAGTATAACCATCAGACCACTTGTGGATGCTATGGTGAAAGCTCTGCGCGGAGTAACAAGCGTTAACGTGGACAGCTTCACACTTTCCTTTCTCCCCTCACAAGTTTGTGGACACTACTGTGTGTGTGTGCATCAATAAGTATGTCTGGTGTCCTGTGGGTGCGGGACGATGTTACGTAGGATTTATGAATGTACTTAGTAACAGTAGGCTAATTAATGAGGGCAGTATTTTGTGTGAGCTATATTGCGCATCTGTTCATGTGCGCTGCAAGAGTTATGTTTCTGGTTTTTTTAATTTCGTTATTCAGTGCAAACATAACGGAGAATGTAGTTTAATCTCAGTAATGATGGTATATTATGTATATTACGATATCGTCCATCACGATGTTTTACTGTAAACATCGTCAACTGCCAATTAAGAAGACATCGCCATTGCCCCCTACTACAGAATATGAAGTAAATGCAAGAGACTGGTATGTTTATGTTGTGTGAGCTACTGACACTGCTGGCCCTTACACGCATGGCCAAGAGGCACAGCTTTGGAAGCGCAATTACATGCAAATAGCCACATTGTCAAGGCCATTAGTGGGAATGAATGAATATAAAAGAACTACTTCAAACGCTATCTATTTTTATTGACAATCAAATGCTGGTCCAGCACTACTATTAAACTGTTCTCTTTTCAACAGACATGTGGCATGGCTACTTCGCCAGAGGGCCCCCCCCACTGTTATTAGTACTAAAAATGAAGGAAGATGACAAACTGAAATAGGGCCATTTCTGTTGACAGGCTTTTCAAAAACAGGAAATCCTGACATGCTGTAAAAGCTAAGCATCAAGCCAAAAGACTCCATACTGTGCCAGCAACTAGGAACAGTGAACACTAGCTCCTTGTAGGCAGCTGCTAAAGAAAACAGCAGAGCAGACGATAATCTTTGTGTTCTTGGTAACATGGAGGAAAAATTGCTCGCCCAGATTGGATTTCTTGTTACTGAATTCTCATCTGTAATCATCAGCAACACATCTTCCAGTCCATCTGTGGACAAGTGTCTGATTATTGATGAAAGAAAACAGCTGACAATAAGAGACATTTTGGAGTAGTTAGAGAAGCAAGCCTTGGGACCTATTTATTCATGCTGAGGAATTAATTTTGATCCAGACAGCATCATTTCAGTGAAACTGGCAATAACAGAACTTGATTTTACTAAGTGAATCAGAGCAAATAACTGTGCCATGGCTCTGAAAGGCGGGACGCGAATACTGAAATAATAATAAAAATCTCTGTCCTACAGGCTTTGAGTGTAGGGTCTGTGAACAAACTTATAACACTCTTATTGGTATTTAATTCCAGAGAGATTTCAGAGCCTCTTCCATCAAGTAAAAAGTCTGAAATAATCAGCCCTCTGCAATCAATGAATACGACTGAAGGAAGAGAGAAGGACCAGCACAACACTCACTGCGGGCCCTAATGCACATCAGGCAGCCTGCCAGTCCCAGCCCTGCCAGCAAATATCTGCTTAAATGGCGACTCTGATCCTGTGCACCGGATATTCAATTTGTTCCGTAAGCCGGGGATGAAAAAGCAATTATTCACAGTGGCCTCTTTTCACGATCTGTTTCTTTAAGATATCTCCCTCCTTTCCCCTACTAACAAATAAACCCCCAGATTAGCGTGCGTGTGGCTGTTCATAGGGGCAACCAGTTGAAGCCTGTCAATCAGTTTAAAAGATGGGAGTCCGGTTCGGCAGGACAAAAACACGTACACCCCACCATCCCCACCATCCCCATGGGACATGGGTAAAAGCCACTAGATAATGGCTTGATAGCCCGATGTCACTTCGAAGCATGGAGGAAAGAAGTGAGCACATGTCAGACGAACACTTCTTTTACATCAATTACACTACACATAGCGAGCTAAAACCAAGCACCCCCCACCAGATCAGTGAGGAGTGCTGTCAGGGGAGCACACTGAGCCGAGGCTCCAATTTACACTTGGGGTATTAGGTGGGACCCTAGCGTGACTTTGCAGAAAGCGACGGAGCGGCTTCATATGCTCTCTGTTACTTGAACACATACAGGGACTAGTTGGCGGATCTAGTGAGGCAGAGAGAAGCTCATGTTTCAGTCATAACTCTGTTTCCTTCAAATGTCGCAGAAACAGCACCTGTTGATTGATACATGTGAAAATGGTCTAGGACTGTAATTGGCTCCCTCCGTCCAAAATGGATGTTTGAAAGATGAAAAAGGGAGAGACTGTGGCATGACCATAGGGTGAATGGAAAGGAGGGACAAGGCTCAGAAGTTATCCATCTGAGAAGGGCAGTGTGACAGCACGAGCTCCAGAACAGACCTATGGATCTAAAGGAAACTTAAAGCGGGTCACCCATGATTGAGTTTCCCCATCCTCGACACCTCAAGTTAGCCTAGAAATCTAGACGCACCCTAATGGCAGCAAATTTAATTTGCAGCTAGGGTCAGTCTAGGCACTCTCCGTTGGCTTGCGAGCTGGAAAAGCAAGATTTTGTGTGGCCAATGACATCGTGTATAGAGTCGGTGGGCGGGCTTATGGCTGCTGGCGAACAGCGGTCTTCTGGAAGACTTGGAGTTATGCTTTTCTTTAAGAAAAGAACAAAGAACGGCACTGAAGTAATTCTTAAAAAAGGAAGATGTGTTCGGAGTTTTGCCGACCGGATACGGCAAACGTTTAATCTATCAGCTAGCTACACCACCTTCTTCGTTGCACTGCCTGGTTGTAGCGCTATCCTATTGCATGCAGAGGGAATTTGAAAGACAACCGTTTATCCCGCCCCTCGGATTGAGCCCTGCCAATGGTGAGTTCCCAGACCCAACATCTTGATGTGGGTCTGGCTTGTCAGGCTAACCTCAAGTCCCATTCCACACAAAAACAAAACTCAATGTAGTGCTGCCTTCTAGGCCCTGTTTAAATAATGGTAGAGTTTTAATTATCCAGACAACAATTCTGTTTAGAATTCAAAGGGATGAATTAATGCCAAATGCAGAAGGTTTCTGAGATGAGCACCGTACAGTGCACGTGACAGGGTATGTCAGCAGGAAAAAGGCCCAACGGGTCACGCTACCTCAGCTGGCTCACTAACAGTTATCCTTCAAATGGAGCAGGCTTAAGCTGAGTATGATCGTCTGTGCCATTTTTAGCAGCATTCTAAGCGAAGGACAGAAGGGCTCCTTCATTCCGCTGCTTTGCATATTAATGTCTGTACACAAGGAGTGACTCAACAGTCCATAAGAAGAAATAAGTGAACAACCTAGAATACAGAAACGAATAACAGCCGCTCCTTTTACAGAAGGGAGGAGAAAACACTCAAAAAACTCTTCACCCACGCTCCCAACAAACATTCAAATAAGCACCCGTATGAACTTAAATAAGACAAAAACAAAAGCATATTGGTAACATTTTTAGATTATAGCTCCACTTTTTTAGCTCCACTTTTCCATAATCACAGTCTAATTAGTCAGTTGCAAAATGTGACAGTTTGCCACAGCTGGCTCTGTTGAAACCAATATGTCTATATTTCAACATCTTCTTATTCACTGGTGGGATGTGGGTTGCCGTAGCCTTAGTACTTCACATATAAGAACTCAAAAGTGAATGTGTATTAATATTTGGCTACACTGTAACGTCTGGGTTTCCAAGATTGTCTGCAGCTACTTAATTCATTTTGCTTAGTTTTTCAATGTAAATATTTGAAGAATTTCCTGCGATGTTCATTAAGTCTTACACATCAACACCGATTCCTAACTGAATACATAAAAGGGATCACGATCATAATGAATGGCCATGGACATTTTGTGTGACCATGTTTTCCGCTTAACAATGTTCATCTTCCTGTTACCAGATCATTGCTTTGATACAGATCACAGTACCTGTTAAATCCCCAATCCACAGCCAGTGCACAATGACAAATCACCCCAGCTGTTACATCCTTCATGGTCTGAATTAGAACGATGAGCGTGTAGAACGATGAGCGTGTAGAATCAAGCAAGATGGTGATGGGGCACGCGCCAGGCGTTTTAAAAAGCTGAAATCTTGGTGGGTTGTAAGGGGTTAGATAGAGGTTTTAACACTAAAGTGGCTAGGACGATTTTTCTAACCAAACAGTGAACGTGGTCCCCTGCGGCCAGTGTCTTCGAGCTTTGATGCAGATTTCTCGGTGCATTTTCAATTAAAAATGCTGACCATGTCAACAAATGCTGTAACTTAAAGTGACAACTGACAAGACACTGAACAGATGAACAACAATCAGGTCGGAAATCTCTATGTCTAAAACAAACAGGAGGGAATGTGTATACAGTATAAATTGCCATCTATCATACAGTCCTGCCACGAGACAAAAGGGTTCATATTCAATATAATCAATGAGTAAATTAATATTCAAATAAACTTGAAAAGATGTACCTATATGTACACACACCACGAAGTTGATGCTAGGCAGTGACATAACATTAGAAAAATGGTTTTAAGTGCCTCCACTTTGAAATACTGCTTTTCTTGCAATGCAACAATATTATTTTTTATGGATGACTTTTAAATAACTTTGAGGGCACACTGAACTTCATAATTTATTCTTACATTCGTGTGCCCTAGTATGAAAGGCACAAATAATGGTGATTTAATGATGGCTCCATTCTATTCAAGTGTCCCTGTGAGCCAGACTGTGTGACAGTGAACCAGCATAAACCATTCCCCTGACACTGGAGCAGCTAAATGTGCCTTCATTAACTTTATTATTTACACCTATGCTTTCTTTAGTTTCCATACTGTACTGAAAACATTACAAACCATGACCCCAAACACACAATAGCTTCAGACCGAGAATTTCATGTACTGATACACCACTAACCGGCACAATAACTGATTTATAAAAAATATATATATTTACCGAAAGTCGCTGGTGGTCAACCACTAAGGGAGGCTGGGGAGGGACTGGCTGTGGCTCTTCCTCTGACCATTCAGCAGATCCCTTCAGCTGCTCTGACAGGCTCACCTTGCATGTCGTGGCTGTGGAACCCCCTATGCACAGACAAATGGATTATTGATGGAAGAAGGGTTAACAATGGAGGGTTATAAAGAATGAACACAGTGTGACAGCAATCACAAACAACCCACAATGAATGGATGAACTAAACTGGAGAACTCCTCTGGTGTTTGTCATGAACCACCGAATAGCACAAACTGGATTTCAAGGAAAATGAATTCCCGACTAGCATGGCTACAAGACTAATGCCATACTACAGTACGTGAAGAAAATCTATTTTAAGCTACTTGCAGCTACTGAGGGCACAGTATTTCACATCTGGCCTCTTTCCTGTCCATTTATAACAGCGCTCAAGAAACGCTTTGATGTGGCCGGGTTGGCTCAGTGGGTAGCGCAGGCACACATATACTGAGAGCCGTATGCCTCGACGCAGAGGTTCGAGTCTGACCTGTGACAATTTCCTGCATGTCTTCCCTCTCTCTCACCTAGCTGTCCTATCCATTAAAAGGCAGAAAAGCCCAAAACATAATCTTCATATAAAAAAAATAAATAAATAAATAAAAATAAAATGCTTTGATGGAAACAAAAGGCCTGGCTCAGCTTGTAATGAGAGTGCAGGCGGAGTAGCCGAGTTGTCCAGTGTTTTGAGGAGCCGCAGTTTGTTGTGTTCTGTTGGCTGATCGTGCCATCCTCTGATGGCTTCTCCATATTCTAGGAGCGCCATTACCTCAGCTTTCCAGCTGGCCTCTACCCGTCACAGCAAAACTACAGGCCTGTTATCAAACACATAAACGTAATGGCTTATCGCTGACTCAAACATTACACAACATAAAAAGGGCATAATGGCTCATGGCGAAGGAGATTTGTTTTTGGCAAAGCCAGCCATCGATGGGAATCTTTTATAGACAAAAAAGCATTTCATGATACATATCAGAAGGTGACGAGTGTCTACAAAAGGTACACATACTTCCAAGCCCCTGGAGTTACTGCATTGAAATAAACATTTTTAGCCAGGGATAGCATTTTTATATTGTGCATGACTTGTGTTGCATTATTCATGTTTTTTTAGGCTTTTATTGACAGGACAGCTGAAGACATGAAAGGGGAGAAAGAGGGGGGAACAACATGCAGCAAAGTGCCACAAGTCAGTCGAACCCTCTAAACCTCTATATATGGGCGCCCACCAAATAATCATAATTAAGTGGCAGACAAGCACTCACTGGATGTATAACAATTAACACATTTTGTTAACTTGCTTAATTGCATATAGATCAACTTAGCAAGTTAAATAATTAGACCAAAAAAGTAGCTGAGAACTTGCACTCGCTTCTAAAATCAAAAAACTACCTTCAGCTGCAGTTCAAACTCAGTCAGAGCATCAACTATAAAAAAAAAAACTATATAAAAAAAACAACAACATCTAGCTGATTGAACGATTGTCCAAATATTTGTCACCGTGTCAGACGGGCTCTGAAAGTTTACCTGTGACCCAAAACTTACTTAAGACAGAGGGAGAAAAAAAAGCTCTATGTTCTAATTGTGCCATTCAAGATGGGTTACAGAAAGCTATAGCTTTGTACCTTCTGTATCCTGATCTTCCTCTACATTTTCTGTTGCTGCCCTGCCATCCTGGGGAGGGGGCTCCTGAGTTGGATTGCTCTCATTTTTGTCTTTGTGCTCTTCCTGTTCTGGTTCATTAGAGCCTTCAGCCGGGCTCTGAGGAGTCCTTCTCTCAGCCTCACTGCTGCTTTTGAGGCTCTGCGAGTCCAGGCTGTCCATTGACGCGTTTCCATTCACACAGTCCGCTTGTGATACTAGGAGACCCTCTGTGTGCTTCGGCTGGACCTCAGCATCTAAAGACTCGGACATTTCAATCAAAGGCTGGAAGTCAGCCTGCCTGGCCTGGCCATCCCCGTCAGCCATTGGCTGAGTACTGCCATCAAGCCAAAACAGCTCATTGTACTTCTCTGTGTTCTCAGGCTCTGCCTCTTTGGCTGTGGGCACCTCCTCCTTAGGTGTTGGCTCTTCTTGGGCTTTACTGGCATCTGGAGGTTCAGCTGGAGCTGCAACAGGGGGCTCGTTAGAGCTCTCTTCCTCTGTGGAGGGGATGTGGGGGTGGTGGCCATTGGGCTGGGGACCCATGGTGTCACAAGATGATTCTTCCTCATCCTGTGTCACACATGAGTCACTGGGCCCCGCAGCTTCCACCTCTGCACCCCCCCCCTCCTCCTCCTCCTCTTCCTCCTCCTCCTCCTCCTCTTCTTCCATTTCCTTCCTGTAGATCTTCTTCTTACGGATGATGCCCCGCCCCCAAGATGGTCGCCGGCGAATCTTCCGCTTTATGTGATCTATGACAAAAAAATGGGAGAGAAAGAGATCAACTTTATTAATTCAATCAAGCACAAACCATTCACAAATGACACAAAACTACAAAAACAATGTTCAGGCAGGTGTTTCACATCAACGACATTTACCACACTCTTTAAAAAAGGGACAAAAAGTAGATCTGTCCAAACATTTCTCTGGATCCAGAGGCTGTTCTCTGTCTCAAAGGATAAGCATATACGAGGATGAAACAAGGCACCGCAAAGAACAAACAACTTTCTAATGACATGTTAAACTGTAGAGTAGAAAAACTATATGCATTTCCTTGTGTGGTATCAAAGTGTAGCTTGCAATTACACTGTATTCAAATCTGGACATTTGGTCTTCCTAAAAGAGTAACAGGCAATAGGGTGACAATGACTGCAAGACAGAGAGGAAGGCAGAGACAGCAGCCCTGCTACATCATGGATGTTGGACACTAATGACAACAGATGGTGCTTTGGGTTTTAAGAGGAAGCGGAAAACAGAAGCCTGCTCTCAGAGTGCAGTAAGAGTGGCACAGCAAGCAAGCAAGAATGCTTAATGCAGTGAAACTTCAAGGCATTTGCCTTCATTTACTGCTTTTCCCAAGCCGACTGAGATACAGACCACGGCAACAAAGTCAGAGAGAAGAGCAGACATAGAAGGAGAGTGAGAAAGAGCAAACACACAGGGACCCCCACAAGTCAGTTTCCTAAGAACGTAAGCATTATTTTTTTTTTTTAATATATATTTTTATTAGAATTTTGTATACAACAAGTAACAAAAAACAGACACAGAGAAAATACAGAATAGAAACAACAAGCAAAACAGAACATAGACACACACACAAAAAAAAAAAAAAAAAAAAGAACGTAAGCATTTTAACCTGACAATGAGTGGCATTACCATGACCTGCCAGTGACCACACCCTAACCCCAAAGAAACCCTTCGGGGTCTTGGCACCAAAAAGCCCTTACAGTTTGAAATCAGCTGTTGAGTCACATCAGACAGCTTTTGAAATCTGCAAAAGTGGAATCAATAACGTGCCAGCGTGTTTCTCAAAGGACTTAATAGACAGGACTGCATTATATTATTCAACAGAGATCACACTGTACAGTATAACTACATATGCACATATGCATTGAGCAAAGTGTTTGCCATACTACTGCAGAAGGTCTCTCCAATGTTTAAACCGGTATCTGCAGTACAATCCCCCACAAAGATGTGAATAGGCAATCTCTGACAAGAAATCATGATATGCCGGCTTGTTGTCTGTCAAATCTCCTCTCCCCCCAGTGCGATGTGATTATGCACACTGTGCGTACATCAGAGGATGGTAGAAAATTAAACCTTATGTTAAGTACTTGTTCACAATAGGAAGGGAACAGCAACGGGGAAAAAACACACCAACCGAAAGTTATAATTTTGTCTCTTTACAATAACACTACAAAAAAGGGATAATTAGTCAACCAGTGCTTGCTGATGGGCTCAGGACCCTCCTTTTTTGGCAATGGTGTTCTCTAGTGACCCTCTTAATGATGAGTCACACATTTCCTGTTAGCCATAACAGCACACCAGACAACCCAGAGGGGAATGGAGTACACTTTGCGCTACTACTAATGCTGTATGTGCTTATGAAGTGGCTATGTTTGGGTACTATATCTTATCACGCTCACTTTCAAGGACATTTCAAAAGAGTACTTATTGAATGTGCTGAAGTGCTGCCTGGACGTTTTCCCACTACGCTCTTTTTTTTTTTTTGACGTACATTGCGTACATTATCCCGCTCTGGGACTAATTTCGACATTTCATAAACCGAGCTACGACAATAACAGCGCGTCACAGAAAAGGACTACCGGCCTCCCAAAAATATCTACACAGACTGGTATTTAGGACACTTAAACTGATGGTGAAGAACTGGACAGTATTCCCTGTAGAGGAGGCCACCAGAGCTGGAGGCTCAAAAAGACAATGAGAAAACATCCACCCCTGCCAAGGCCTGCTGCAGCGATCAGCCGCTTGTCCACTGACCATCATGCCCAGTTTGTCTCTCTCAAGTGGGTACAGGGGCGGCTGGCAGAGTGAGTTCTAAGGTTGGATGCAAATTTGTTTTTTTGGTTTCTTCTGATCTCATCTGGAAGGAGGAGACAGCCATAGGATAGCACGCAGAACGCGCCATTCTTCTTCAGACACGACTGGCACATGGGACAGTTGCTTTGCTTTAACTGGGAGACCCCAAAAAAAAGACAGCAAGAAAAAAAGAGAACCTGCCAGGCATCTTTGATATTTCTGAATGCTGTCTCTGTGTGTGTGTGTGTGTGTGTGTGTGTGTGTGTGTGTGTGTGTGTGTGTGTGTGTGTGTGTGTGTGTGTGTTTTGTCATCTAATCAGAATGTTTAAACCTTTTTAATTTAACCATCAGAATTTAGATTTCATTTCGAACTGTCACTTTGCAATGTCCAGCGATTAGTCACAGCTTGGCTCTTTTCAAATTCAGTAGAAAGAATATTGCTTTTGTGCTTCACGTTTTACATTGATTTTTTTTTTTTTAATATAGTGTCTTTCATCAAAAACACAGCAAAGTATAGGCATATGTCAGCATGGTTGCTCTGAAAAGAAAACATAAAAAAAAGAAGCATGGTGGCTAATTTTCTGCTAACCTCTCATTTCCCCTTTAACGGTCTGGATCTCTCTCTCACTCACTCACACACACACACACACACACACACACACCCAGTGAAAGAGGTCTAGCTGGGGTCAGCTATCACCATCGGAGCTAGAAGCGTTCTCCTAAGAGGGGAAAAGGTGAGACAGAATGGCAGCAAATGACTCGTCATATTCAGCTCTTAAATAATGCATGAACCAGCAAGAACAGCCAACCACAGAGGGGAGATATGCTGATGGGGAAGAGATGTTTCCCGGATGCGCAAGCGGTTCCAGAAAAGTAGCTGCATCTGTCTACGACAATGGCCAAAACATCCTGGCTGCGTGACTACTGCAAGTCCACAGCTATCCATGGGTGCGGACAGTATATGTACAGCCTTACTTGACGGGTGAAGTGGGACTCCGTTGCCTCCCTATGTCACAGCACTGAAACTGCAGACCATACCCATCTCACTGAATGATCTCATTGATATTCAAGCTTGAAACATAAAATCCACCTTAGCAGTCCAAACAATGTTTTTAGCTCATTAGCTTTGAATTAGCTTTGAGGAGCGCCTTGACGGCGGAATGGTAACCAGCGCATGCCACATCAACAACTAGACATCTTAGACATGCCTAAAAGATAAACTTCATTCAAAAAAAAAAAAACAGACCACTGCTCAATTTTATTTTGAAGGAAAAGTAGAGGATGCAGATTTTACTGCTTAATGAGCTAAACTAAATAACCAACCTAGGAGCCTGGCATTTTATGCATCTACTCCTTTTGTAGGTCTTCCTTTATTAAATGTGAGAGATTTTTGGCTTTACCACCAATCTTAATGAATTTCTTTTTTTAACACACACACAAAAAATCAGTCCAGCCAAAACTGTATGCATTTCATGGACATGTATGTAACATTTTTCAGCAGCACTGGTCCCTAGACACCTGCGCTTGTTTACTAACCTCCTTATTTTGTGTGTGTGTGTGTGTGTGTGTGTGTGTGTGTGTGTGTGTGTGTGTGTGTGTGTGTGTGTGTGTGTGTGTGTGTGTGTGTGTGTGTGTGTGTGTGTGTGTGTGTGTGTGTGTGTGTGTGTGTGTGTTTCCATGGCGATGAACAACATTTTCCTTGCCTCCAGGAAATGATTGCACTCTAATGCTCCTTCATGAATTCACATTTATGACACTGGACAAGCACTAGGTCATACTCATGCTGGGAAATATATTGCAACACTTGACCAAAGGAAAACAAAAAGAGAAACTGAATACACAAATGGGCATTTTGTGTGTTTGTGTTTAATGTTTAATATTTGATTGTATCATTGCGGTTTAGCAGTTAAAACAATTACTTGAAATTGTATAATTGTACTGTATGTCTCATTAAATGATAAGGAAATAAATAGATTAGTGTGGCGCAACTAAAAAAATGAATGTAATGAGTGGAGAAACAACATCCATGCAGGTGTACTGCAGGCTACTAAGAAGCAATTACCACCCCATCAAGCTCTGTGATGCACAGTATATAAAACGCTGAGGAGGCCCTGGTCACAAACTAATTAAACACTTATGATAGAATTGCTGATCTGCTGCCCTCCGAAGTCACTGTAACCGATAGGCTTTGTGCGTGCTCATGCACACATACAAAGAAAGCATGCATATGCAGTTACTCGCATGCAGACCCACTGTGTGCACGGTCACAGGCACAGCCCAGCATTCAACTCTTTTTTTTTTCTTTGCCATTCTGGTTCATTGGAATCGACTGGAGTTGGGGCCTCAATCTTGTACCATTAATGAAGTATTGATCCGCCCTGCTCTAATCACCTGCTACAGGGGAGGAGCTTAAAGTTGAGGGCTGTGTCGCAATCTTGAAACAAACAAACTCACTCACCTTTTTATGATTTTACACAAACTGGGAAGTTTTCTTTGTAAAACAAAACGTGCAGTAGTTATAAAGAACTGAAATTATTGTCTATCAGCAAGTCAAATGCACATTGAATAGTTGAAGCAAAACTGTCTTTAAATTGTTTCTTGCCAAACAAAAACGAGTTGCTGACAAAGCTAAGTACCATCAAAATTCACATCGTTTTACAAAATATTGTTTTATCACACAACTGACCAAACTTACTAGCTATGTTTGGAATAGTGATTTAGTTGGGACGCCAAAGCATCTTTCATCACTTTCCACAAATCTGCCAGTGCTTACCAGCATCAGGCACAGACGAGAGGGTTTGCATCTGCTTCACACACTTGTCTTTTAAAGAAATGAAAAAGAAATTTTGAACTAGGGCTGCACGATATAAGGAAAATATGCGATATTGTTGTTGTTGAACATCGCGATAACGATATTACGTGCGATTAAAAAAATATATATACATTAAAATGTACTCAGTTCTGCATTTCTGCTGCTTTCAGTATTTTTGCTAGAATACAACAAAGTGTTATGGAATTTAAAACAAATGAAAGAAAATCATTTCCAACATTATTTTATTGAACATTGAATATAAAAGGAACCACTTAAAAATGAACAGTTAGTATTTTAAAGTGCCCTTTTCTGCTGATATTTTCTTTCAACTAACAAAAAATGAGCGGCTTTTGCAACATGTTGATACCACGATGACGATAAACACAAAAAAAATGAATATATTGTGCAGCCCTATTGTGAACAAGGCAGAATGCAACTGTATTCCATGTAAAGGACCTAAATTCCAAAACTGCTTTGGTGTTGCTGTTCTTAGCATAAGCAATAACAGCTTATTCTTGAAAACTATATTTCTCCAGCTCTACCCCTCCCTGGGGATTTCAGCCATTTTTTTCCTATCTGAATCATTCCACTGAGCTGTAATTAACACAGCACAAAAGCTGTATATCCCCTGCCGTGACTGCTGAACAAATTCCAATTCAATGGTTCCTAATCACTTCAACTAAATGAATAATTTAAAATTTGTCTTTAGAAACATGTACAGAAAACTAAAAACAGAATAACCACTCGGGGAAATGTTAAAAATAAAAGGCCGAGAGAAGTACACCTTTAAATGGTAATATACCATAAATGAGCATATTTAATGTTTTTTATGTGATGCCTTTGCTTAATTGAGCTAGCCCACATATATATATTTTACATATAAAACTGTAAGCATGGGTGGAGATAAAAAAGAAGACTACTTATCAGCCCAGCATCAAGCCTAGCTGAATTGCAAATGACTTATTTTCAGCTAAGGGGCAAAAGTCCGTTAATCGGTTTCCTCAGTTTATCTTTGGTAAGAATCAATGCAACCAAAATGCAACGGAGCAGCAGCACGTACCGCATTTGCTTTGGGAGTTTTGATTATAGAGTAAGACAGAATGGGTGAAAAGCAAACAGGCGACAACATGGGAAACACTGGAGGAGACAGAAAGGCTGCCATGGTGACACAGGGCCTCGGGGTCTCTGGGTCATGGAAGGAAGGCAGCTGTTTGTCACCTGATGTGACACTTCACACTGACACTTAATGAAATGTCTAGATCAATAAATGATCCCATCCTTGCTTCTTGAAATGAAAGAGATCTGTCACTTCCCTCAATTGCTGTTTTGCTCCCTTCCTATTTCCCTCCTTCAACCCGCCCTCTTTCCCTTTCTTTCACATAAAGGCCCAGACAGCCACACCACCCCGCTGCTTTCATGGTTAAATAGTTTGACATTTTGGGAATTACATGTGTTCCTTTTCTTGATTCAGATGAGAAGAGCAATGCCACTTTAATATCTGTACGCTAAACATGAAGCTAGAGCCATTAAACCATTAGTTTAGCTTAGCATAAAGAAGCGGGGTAAACAGCTAGCCTGGCTCTGTCCAAAGGTAACAAAAATCCGCCTACCAGCCCCTTTTCTATGAGTTTCTTGAATGGCCTATTCTTGTTAAGCATCAGCATCCTGTAAACGACGTGTGCCGTTTTGGCCGGTGTGTCCCTCATGCCTGAATGCTGAGAGACAGAGACGTTTTGTATAATTCTCTAGTTGTCCTTATACATGATGGGATATGCTGCTCTGCCTAAGAGATTTAAATGTTTGGTATGTATTTTTTGCTCTCTTTTCTTTCCTTGTTTATTGCTATGTTTGCCTTTATATTGTGTTTGATTATTGCCGATTGATTTACTGCTGAATATGGTCTGTCATGTGACTACCCGTTCACAACAATCATGTGTACTGACCATGTGACTACTGGCCAATAGGCTATAAGATACAGTTCAAATGCAAACCTTTTATACTTGCCTTGATGAAGGCCTCAACGGCCGAAACGCGTTGCCTTGTTTTAATGATTTAGCCAAGAAATATAATAAAGGCTTTTTAAACTTTACCCTCCTGAGTGCCTCAGTGTCCTTAAACCCTTTAACACTTGGATCCCCAAACTGAAGAGCTCCTGAAGGATACTCTCTCTACACACCCGAGCAGCACTCCATGCATACTGCATTGTGTACAAGTTATCTTGTTCGTTCTGTACACAATCCGTACATAAACAAATGTACGGGAGTCTCCACTGGTTGCCTGGCAACCTCATGGTGACAATGAGACTCCAAAGTAGTAATTATAGGAGAAAATGTCCACTCAAATTTTCAAAAATGCATTTGAAAATCTCACTGCACGCAATTGGTTAACACTACGACCAATCACAACAATACACATGGTGATGTATCCAGAGCGCCATATGCTTAGCCACCAGCGGAGCCAACTGGTAGATTAAACTCTTGCCGTATCCAGTCGGCAAAACAGCAAAAACGTCCTTGCAAAGGAACGATTCGAGCGCCATCTTCTGTTCCTCTTTCAGATAAAAAGCCAAGTCTAACTTGTTCATTGTAGCAGTCAAAGCCGTTTCAAACAACTAGTGTTCATCCGTAGCCATCTTGCAATGTTTACTAATGACTTTGACGTCGCAGCGCTGTCGTCATCTGTTTAGCTCGCCTCTGGCCCACCTATATCAGATACATCGATGTGATTGGTGCAGCTCGGCTACAGGGGCATAGTTAATGAGCATCATTACTGAATGCCAGAGTGGACCACTAAGCAAATTCAAACTGTGCTCTCGTGAGAACTCTGGATTTCCAGGGTACGGTGTTCCCACATGCACTGCAAATCTATCTATGCAAGTCTTATGTAAGACCAGTGTCAGCATGAAAGTTTCACAATGGAAACCTAAGTTAAAAGCCTTAACAAAAGCCCATGACCTTTAATAGATAGATGAACCCAACAATTCACAGATTATATATCTGCCACCCTGCTTTACAAAATGCCAACAAGGAAATTTAATTAAAACCAGATAAATCGTTGCATACAGGTACACAAATCTTGTTTTTAACTCATAATATTTTTCACTGGAGCCATTTCACACAGCTCTGAGCTGTCAGACCACTCTAAGGTGACTATGGGCTGACTGTATATTAATATCACTACAAAGACGAGGAAACACGGTCACAAAGTGGAGGAGTTGAAGACATAATTCGGTTGGAGCATCCATCTTTTTGCTGTCCTTCTCCTCTCTGCTGCTCAGTAAATGGCCAGTGCAATGGTGGTGCCCTCTTCTCAATAGACAGATATGCCCTAATGCACCAGCAGCTCCAAGTACTGTTGAAGATGTCAGCCTACGCACACACGTACACATACAAAGCAGGGTTTGAAAGCCTTCTGGGGGAAAGGTCTGTCGCCCACAGCAAAAACATGCATTTGCAGAAGAGCTGTGAGGCAGGAGTGATGAGGTAAAGAGATGTGCACTGGTTGGGTCATTTGACTGACGTTTGAGTTATCACACCCGGTGTAGAGGCGAGCATACACCTAGCAAGCGCCCTCCAAGGAGAATAGCAATGTCTAACAGCTAGCCACTGATACTTGCCTACCATGCTGTGAATGGCTCAGGCCCACCTTACATCCAGGACACGACCAAACGGTACACCCCAGCCCGTCCACTACGCTCTACTACTGCTAATTGTCTTGCTACTCCCTCACTATGAAGGACGCCCAGCTACCGCTCAACAAAATCACAACCGTTTGCTGTCCTGGCTCCACAATGGTGGAACAAGCCCCCTATTGACATTAGGATAGCAGTAGTCTCGCTTTGCCAGACCCTCCTCCAAAGTGCGCTGGAGGAGAGTCTGGCTACTCCACATAGCATTCGGGGATGGGAGGAAAACGTGCTCTGGCTTATTGCCATTTCTTTAAACCAATCACAATCGTCTTGGGCGGTGCTAAGCACCGGAGAAAAGCCACGGAACACGTGTACGTTTAGAAGTTGTTTTAGTCTTGCAACAGAACACTCAGATTGGACAGATAGTCTAGGTAGATGTCTGGATTTACCCTGCAGAGATCTGAGAAAAGGTTAACCATATTCCTCATAAATCGACCAGAGTTTAAAATGCCAACACAAAGGAAGCCCATGGCAACGGATATCCAACCTAAATGAGTGAAATCCAAAACGTATCTGTTCAGACTGCCCTTAAAATAAAATAAATTCCCCATTCTTATTGCCTCTAAATGTAGCACTGGAAGCGGTTCAGCTTATTTGATGATTCTTGCACTTTTTTGGGCCTGTACCCACATGGTTATCGGCATTATTATAATAGTCATGGCTTATTGTAGTGTCGCTTTGGGGAAAAAGCGTCAAGCTAAATAAATGTAATGTAATGATGTTAAAAACTGCATACTTTCACTATAGGAACTTCAGATCGGTGTTAGTGCACAATATGGATAAATAGATCTCCACCAAAACCACACCGCATCCTCTATCCTTCCTACAACCAATTAAGAACACCTTATTACTAACCTGTGTAAATACAAACAATAGGAGGTCCTAAATGGGATTATACGAGTTGGATTACTCCTGGATAAAACATAACACACGCCGCTGACCATCTGACAAAAGCCATGATCTGTGAACGATAGTACTTTGTCAGAACACTTACACTTGCTAAACTGATTAGATTTGAATTAGATACCCTGTGAGTCCGTTAAGGAAATCAGGTCGTCAAAACTGTAGGATAATAGGACTCGGCAGAAAGGGATATTAAATTAAACACTTTCTACACAGGGATTCTTTGCTCTACATAGACACCTAATCTTACTGGATCAGTTTTAAGACTTTTTATATGGTGGTAAATTAAATTAAAATCTCTTCAGTCACATGCATGAGGTCATGATGTCTTAACAAATTACTAGTAAGAACAGTGAGTAATTATTTGCTCAAACCAACAGTTTTTGTTCCACATCTTCCATGCCTCAACATTCTGTGCCATAGTGATCATCTGCTCCTCAGTGGTAATGCTAAAACAAACATCTGCTTCCTTACACAATCAAGCTGTGATCCGTCTGCTGAAGAGTCTTCTAATCACTAATCTAACTTTTACTAACCTTTGCTACTACTACACGTTTTTAAAAGTCACGTTCAGGAGTTGAGTAGGGCTGTCCTCGAACTAAAGAAATTCTTAGTCGACTAACACTTATGATTTTGTCGACTAATCGATTAGTTGATTTAATCGACAGAGCTGTGCTCTTTGAGAGGTGGTTAAGACTAGAAAAGCGCAATATAAATGTAGTTAATTCACCATCTGTAAAACTGAGTTTCTCCGAAATAAATCCTGCGAAAGCACCACTTTAAATCTTGTGTTCACCAGAAATGTTCTCATAAGTTGCTTGAAAATGAGTAATTAAGCATGAATAAGCATAAAAATGACTTATCGACTAAAGAAATTTTAGTTGACTAAGACGAAAACAACCAATTAGTCGATTAATCAACTAAGTGGGGGCAGCCCTAGAGTTGAGACAGTGGGCTCCTGTTATGAATTGATTGCACATCACTCACAGCACTCACAGATAAGGACCGAAAAGGAGGGCCTACCTTGGATCCTGAATCAACCTCAATATTAGCTGCTCCCTCATTCACACACATAATGGTTTTGAGTATGCTTTACGAAAGAGTTTTCTCCAACCAGTGTTCTTTTCTACACTGTGGTGTGCTGGGGGAAGAAGGACACCTCCAGGCTGGATAAACTGATCAGGCGGGCCGGCTCTGTGGTCGGCATGAAGCTGGACTCACTGGTGACGGTGGCAGAGAGTAGGACACTGGACAAACTGCTGGACATTATTGACAATGCCTGCCACCCCCTGCACACCGTCATCAGCAACCAGAGGAGCCTGTTCAGTGGAAGGCTGCTACTTCCCAAGTGTAGGACCAACAGACTCAAAAATGCCTTTGTCCTGCATGCCATCGCCCTCTACAACTCCTCACTTGGGGCGAGGAGGAAACAGGGAAAAGAGGGCAGAACAAAAAAGAAGAAAATTGAAGGGATTTCATTCCCGCGAATTTGTATTCAATTGTTAACAGCTAAGAGCCCATTGTGTACCGTTTTATTATTATTGTCTATCTTCTATTTCTTGGGCTAAGAGTTCTGTATTATTATTATTATTATTATTATTACTATTATTTACTGTCTACTGTTTCTTGTTTACTTACTATATGTATCTAAGAGTTTATTGTTTGTATCTTTTACTCTTTTTTCAATACTGTACTTAAGTGTCTTTTTTGTAAAATGCTGGAATTTGCTGCTGGAAAGCCAATTTCCTTGCGGGAGTCATCCCAATAGGATCAATAAAGAGAAGTCTAAGTCTAAAAATGAAGAAAAAAATCCAATCCATAAGTGTAGCAGCTGACATTGTTTCGTTCTCCTTGAGAGAAAATTTGAATATAGGTTTGGTTGTATGATGGGCTCTCCATTAACTAATGGCAATTATCCCAGACAGTGTCTAGACAAAGGCTAATCCTAGCTCAAACTGTCCCGTAGTGTAGTTGGTGTTGCACTTTGAGATGTTGGGGGGCTACTATCGATTGCTCCCAGCTCTTGCTTTGGCCGATTCAATAATTTTGCCTGCAGGGCAGACAGAACAAAACAGAGCCGGATAAAACCCTATACTAATATTTATTCTCAATTAAAAAATGTTCTTATGGAGTATATAAGTTGTCTGGCTGAAATAAAGTGAGTCTGTTAGTTCAGGCAGCTGATCGTTGCATTGTCATTACCAAGTGGATGGTCTTTTAAGGTGTCAAACCGAGTTGCTGATTTATAGCTGCCTTTTGCGCTGCTGGTGCTTCCTCTGTATTTATACCTCACCGGCAGCTGTGAAGGTTTCTTTCTTGTTCCTGCTTTGATTTTGTTCTGCAGTAAACACTACCTGATGAATAATGATAATGTTTGGCTGTGGCTAAATAACATTCATAGTTTTTGTCAACCAAAAACATTAAGATGGTCTGGCAGGTTGGACAACGTATGGGTATAAGTATGACATTGTTCAACAGCTGTTTGCAATGTCACCGACACAACTTATACATAATATAGCATATATAAAGATGCTTTTGATTAACATTTATTAGTAATATTAAAATTTAAAGATAAGTGCTTATCTGTACTCGCATTCCTACTATATGTATGAACACTCTCTTCCCTTTTAAGTTGGTGACTGTACGTTTGGGAGATTTTCGGAGGCAAGGGAAGTTAATATATCCAGTCTTCCGACATATCTTACAATTACATTTCGAAACTTTTTCATAACTTCAAACCAATTTCCCACAAATATAATAGTAATATGCCAACACTAAATTTAATAAGGAATTCCAAAGTGCATCAACTAAAAAGGAAAATGTAAACAATAACCTTTAGTAGTTTGAGCCAGACGTAATATTCTACATTTACTGAGCAACAGTGATGGACTCTACTGGCCGGAAAGCTTATAATGTGATACAATCCAATATAAAAGCTGTGCAATAAATCTTAGTTTTTAAGGCTACCAAGGTGACGGCAATTCAACTGAACTGTATGCTAATCTTTGACGATGCAGCTTGTGGTTGCATTGGATTAGACTGCATTTGTAAAGGTGCCTATGTATGTATGTATGTATGTATGTATGTATGTATGTATGTATGTATGTATGTATGTATGTATGTATGTATGTATGTATGTATATATAAAATGCAGTTTATCTAACCTAAATGGTGGAATGATTTACAATGTTTTGAGAGTAAAGCTTAACTGAAAGTCATTGAAAAGGTCTGAGAGAGACTTTCCAGCCACTTGTCCCTGACACAGACCCCAGAATGGCAGGATGACACCACAACAACAAAGAGCAGAACTGCCTCAAAACAATTAAAAGCGCTTTCTGAAATGTAATGAACATGGGACTATTAGTAACAGACATGCCACAGATTAAGATAAGAGTTTAATATATAACAATGAACCATTCACAGGTCTGATTTCACACCAACGAGCTAATGAGTTACATAAGTGCCCTGGATTTTCATGAGATGTCATAATGAGCGGTTAGCCGAGAAAGAGCAGTTTTGTTGAAAGAATATGCATCTCATCTCTGGGTTTAATGGATATGTGGTGATTAGGCTGGATAAGTGCAATTCTAAGAGTAATTTGATGTTATTAAAAACCCAGTCGGCGCACATTCCTATTCTTACGGTGGTCTAATGTGACTCATGTCCCTTAATGTAGCCATCTATTACCCAGAGTCCCCAGAGACGGGGGGGGGGGGGCATGGTTGGTTGAGTATGTGTTTACATTCTCCACCACAGAACCTGTAGACATTAGCTTATCTATTATTCTTGGAAAAAGGATGAATCAGAACCAATAACCACCACAACCAAAGAGTCAAAACTACTCAAACCAAAAGTACAGAAAATACCAATGCACAAAAACGTTTGTGTCTCCTGTGGCAGTGAAATATATTTTAAAATCAGACAACCAGTAACTAAATCTTCAAAAACACCACTGCATTCAAAATGCAAACTGTAACACACAAGGTGGTCACGTTATAAAAACGTGGATCTTAAATTGTCTTTTTGTCCAAAAAGACAATTTGGATCTCACAAACAAATCCATAAGTCATTTCAACTGATCAAGCACTAATGCATCATGTTTGTGCAATTGTTCCAGTCAATTACAACTTATCAGAACTAAGCAGAGTAAGGGAATACACCCCATTAAGCTGCTTGGCGTTTACTAGCTTCTGAGGTTTACTGAAATTGACTAATCGACTGCACTATGGTAAAAACAATGAGTAAAAGCTCAGGAGGCCCTAATGCTGAGACGTTAGGCTGCTCTTTAATGTTTGAGAGAAACAGAGAGAAAAAAAAGACAGACTACTTTATCATAGAGAGCACAGCCCCAGATCCACTTTAATTGGAATGACCAATCATTTGTGAAAATCCAAACCTGTTTACCACCCATGGAAGCCTCTGAATGTAATTTGTGATGGACAGACATTCATAGAAAGCAAAACAATCTCATAACAATGAATGAGTCATTTGAGGTGCAGTCATCTGATTTACCCGTCAATCAACAGAAATGTTGGCGTTTAGACACTGTATGACAGCTGCTAAGTTTTACAAAGAATTCCTCTCTCTCTCTCACTCACACACACACACACACACACACACACTTTCCTTTCCTTCTCCTCTTTCATCACCTTTCTAACATCCTCAAGCAGCACAGCTTGCAGTTACTGGGCATGCACAGAGGCAATGAGCAGAAACACTCAATCATTCAAGTGCAACTCTCCAGGCTCATTGGTTTCATGCAGAAGTGTAAGCTGTTCATCCATCCATTGATATCTATCTCTATATCCATCCATCCATCCATCCATCCATCCATCCATCCATCCATCCATAGATATCTATCTCTATATCTATATCTATCTATATAGTTTTCACTTATATATGGTTATCCATATTACACAGTTATAAAAAACAGACAATTATATCCTGTGAAGAGGATCACCACCCGACCTTGTACACCCGACCGTGTACACTCATCACGCAGCAACAACTATAGACAGTGATATGCTGGGAGTGAAAAGACCCACAGACACAGAAGGAATCTTCAGGGACACTTTAACTCATGGCAGCTCATCTGCACCCTAAAACAATAAATGGCAGCAAGAGGCATCATGGATGATTTTACATTCATTTCACGCTTGGCGCTACAATGATCCAAGAGGCATCTGTGCCCACAAAATGGCAGCTTAAGCTCAGTGCTTATTCGCTCAGGGCTTTGCATGCTTTGCATGGATTTTATCTGTGAGCGCCACTGGGTGTCAGAGTGTTCAACTCGAGATCGTTTTTCACCTGGTAGCCAAGAGGTAGCTTGGGGAGATTCGTGTCCAGTTCTAATTACTACTAATAACATCGCCATTTCAGTTTCAGGCAAGACACGGTTTTCTGCTGTTGACCACAAGTGTGTTCCTATTTCATCCCTTAGGAAGCTGAAGAAATATTGCATCCACAGAAGATGCCATTCATTACCTGTAATCTCCATATAGCATCGGCACACCATGGTATCAATGTAGACTGAAATGTGCAATGTTTGATGACTGATATAATTAAATATTCAAGAATCTAATTTAAGTATATGAATACATTAGTGCAAAGACATATCCATTTTGAAAAAGTAGTTTGAAGAAACCTTTTTGTTTTTCCTACATCAAACAAGAAAGAATCAACTATAGGACAGAATTTAATTATCACATTTTCTTTTCCAATTTTCAGATTTGGAACAAAAATGTGAGACGAGGGAGAAACACAGAGATTAGGTGACATGAGGGAGTTTACAGATCACTTGGACTGAAAGAGTAGCTTGTGCAGTAACCAACAGTGTGTCCACATTTCACTTAACTCTAAATTTACTGAAATGTTTCAAACGTAACACTCGTAGAGTGGAGCTTTAGATAAGCGACAATGGCAACAACTGGTTTGTAGCTCCTGCAAAGTGTACTTAAAGGGATATTTCACCGCTGGAAAGCCTAATATATCTTTAAATTGGGTCACCTATGTAGCAGAAATGTGAAAAAAAATTTTTATTGGTGCCTTCTAGGCCGAGAAAAGCCAGAAAATGTGTTTTTGGCTCATATGGATGAAAGACACCAAATCCCAGAATGCACTTCGCTTCGCTGCTTTGAGTCCACTCCCAAGCCACGCCTACCGCTTGACAGACAGACAGTGAGGCATTCGACTCAACTCAATGTGTTTTATTGTTATTTCAACCATATACACAAAACAACGTTTCACCGTGGCTCGAGTCAATTTAAAATATATAAATACACATTTAAAATATATAAAAACTATATTATATAATAACGACATACGAAACAGGCTACATTTACCGTGCACACACACATTATAGGCTCCGTAAAGTTCAGCTAAGCATACCAGCATTAGGCTTGGTGGGCTGTAAACACCGAGTATAAACACAGCCGTGAATTAGCGTGGGATGTCGAATGGTCGCCATGTAACAGTCACAAACTCCAGCGGTTAGCAGTTAGTTGGATACAAATCACCCCATTTCTGCACCAGTCCGTGTTAACACAGCTCACCTTCATACAGAGCATCTCTAGCTCGGATTGTCGGAAGGCTAGCAGGCCTGGTAGCTGGATAGTCCGGTTCACTGTTGTTCAGCCATGTTTCCCACGAAAGGACAAAAAACACAGTCTCTGAACTCGCGTTGGGAGCATCGTTGAAGTTGGATGTAGTCCAGTTTGTTGTTAAATTAACGGACACTTGCAAGCAGGATTGATGGGACAGGTAGCCGGCTAGCGTTAGCTCGCTCTGGATGTGCCTTATCCCCGGCTAGCGCTAGCTTCCCACCTAGCCGACGAGGATGTGCCCTACCCGGCTACGAGCGAGTCCGCCCGTCCCCGTGCTGGTCTCGGTGCAGGCGAAGCTTTCGTAGTGGGCCGATTATTCCGTCTGTAATAACGTTTCCTGCATATTCTCTGCTGTGTAGCGATGTATCCCGGTGGTACACGTGCGGTAGTTTGAATGCACATAATTGTTGTAAAAGTTTGCTGCTGAGAAGATAGAGCAGAGCCCTGTTTAGCGAGGATTCAAGATGGCTGACATTTCGTTTTTTTCCGGCCGAGATCGGCTAGCTTCGGGCGATGGGCGGGTTTAAAACATGCGGAAGTAGTTCCTACTACTGGTTGTAGTCTTTTGCTCTGGCCAAAAAATCTTCCGATGACGCAAAAATCGTCATTTTGCGTCATCGGAAGATTTTTTCCGGACCCCCCAATGCAGATATTTCCCGTCTCAGGGGGATATGAGGGAGGGACGCACGGTCATTCAGAAATACTACCGGGTTTCTACTGATACAAAGCTGAATGCTAAATCGGTGAAGTATCCCTTTAACATATTATGGACAGCAGCTTGCATGCAAAACAATTGCAACAACAATTTGCTTCAAGGTTAAACTTCTCCCTTCAGTAAGTCTAGTAGGTCCAATGTCCTCGTAAACAGAAGAGGCAAAGATAAGAAAATCAAGGTTAATAGAATTGTCTTCAACAGTGCTTTGTGTTTCTTAAATGAAAAAGGTGCCCTCCTATTAACCTATTTCCTCGTGTACTGTGACCATCACAGGCTGTGTCGGTTTTTCCCTTTGTCCAGAGCAAAAATCCAGGCCATCCTTTTATGCAGTAACTACTTCAGCCTGAGGTAAAAGGAAGCAGGAGTGTTTATTATGACTTTAAATATCACATCAGGGTCTTGTGATGGACTGACATTGGCAATGGGGAGAGGAGCTGTCTGTTTACTGTGATGTGAGATACAAGGCATGGGAGAGGCAAGACGCAGCGGTGTTCCATCTGCATGAATACAGCCTGGTGGCTGTTGCCTTGGGCATGCTATTGAGTGACGCGGAGAACACAATATGCAGCGCCTCCATCGTTATTCCTTTCTCCCGCAAACAGTTCCAACAGTTGAATAAGGACATCTTCCAACTGGCAGTAGAAAAAAACACTGGTGAATCAAGCCAAAAAGACGGATTGAGAAAGGTTTTTACTAAACTGGAAAGGTAGCTCACCACTTAAGTCAGACATTTTGGAAAAGCAGGAGAATACTCAGGGATTGATATTTAGTTAAGCACATCTTCTGACTGTCACAGAAAAAAAACAGCTCATTTAGCCTGTGTAAAACAGTTCTGACTGATTGAGAATAACCAAGGACTTAATTATGAATGAACGGAAGGCACTCCATATGAACCAGATCCTTGTGGCAGTGCACTACGAATGAACCAAGGGCTGTGGGCCAGGTAATGGGCCTTCGGTTTTCTGCTCCTCCACGGGGGAGGGAGTGACAGGAAAGAGGGAGGGGGTTAGAGAGAAGGGTTTTGAGAGATGGGGGAGTGAGGAAAGGATGACAGAGCTATCCAAGCAGGCTAATGGAAACCACATCCTTCCTGTCCATTAACAGCAGCGGGGTCTCCCATCTTGCAACCATGATTGACCTGGCAACGGCGGCAGCTGCCCACAGCTATCTAGATCTCAACCACCCGGGCTTGTCCACAGCCACAGCTTTTAACACCCGATTCAGAAATATCCTTAGCCTTCAAAAAGCTTTTTGCGTAACTTTCTCCAAGGTTCCGGGAGCGCATCACATCCCTGCCCCCACTCTCCGTTGTATCCGAGTGGCACAGGCAATTCTCAGCTCTAGGCAAAGGGAAAAGAGGGATGGAAGACGAGAGGGAGAGGTGGCCCAGATAAAAGAGCTGTAGAACTGCAGATACCAAAACGGCTCCAGATAGGCTTCCCCCTGCAGGTAATGATCTAGGATAACTTTAACCTTTATGTGTCCTGACCTTCCACAGAAGAGGAAGGGAAAGCCAACGACCCTGGAATGACCTGGCCGCAGTGGGTGCAATTTCACGAACCGTTTATTTCTCCAGTATCGGCGCAGAGGAGGCATCTCTCCCACCAGATGCACTGCGCTTTCATTATGATGTTGTGTCACATCTCCAGAAATGACTGACTCTGTGATCAATTAGCCT
Source organism: Gymnocephalus cernua (assembly GCA_023631565.1). Classification (NCBI taxonomy): domain Eukaryota; kingdom Metazoa; phylum Chordata; class Actinopteri; order Perciformes; family Percidae; genus Gymnocephalus; species Gymnocephalus cernua. The sequence goes on from CM042440.1 coordinate 17,764,918, forward strand.
AATAGCTTCCTTGCTGAGGTGCTCCAGGTGAGAACTGGCTGCCGATGTCACAAATTAATCACCTGAGCTCGCCTAATTAATTAAGCCTCTGGTGCAGGCTGATAACGACTCTACCAAGAGCTTTCAAATTGGTGCTCCGCATCTGTGACATTTGGCTTTGTAGATAAAAACTGCAGCTAAAAGTAGCATATAATGGCTATGTTGGCTGTCACTCTTCATCAAGAAAAAGAAGAAGGGTCTGTCTGGATTACACAGTTAATTAGTTGATTAACATTAGCATGCACCCTTCTTACCTTTTTTTTTTTCATTCATGCGTTTTTACATCGTTACGGATTTGTGAATGAAAGTTGCTGATTAGTTAGACATTATATTAGGTTTAATGTGCAATAAATGAATCACTACTGGTAAATGTATGCAAGTTGCAGCCTATATGCAGTAATAATATACACCCAAGATGGAAATTTGTTACGTTCACAAATCGTACATTTGTGGATCTTTTGAAGTCCATTTTTGTTGACAGAGTATCAGAGATCAGATCTATGGCATAGGCTGTAGGTATTGACTGTGATGTACTGCACTGGATTAGACTGAACTGTGTGTAAGATGTATTCGAAAATGAATCCGGATCAAGTCTGATGTTACAGTCTTCAATCAAAGCTCCATTAGTTTACCATGGACTGAAGTATGTTTGGGGAAAATGAAACAATTAAATATTTCCTAGCCGTTTTTTTTGCTGGCTTAGTAAGACAAGATAAACTGTAGTGAGCGCAAGATTTCAACGTGCCCAGAGTCTTAAAGTATTAATGGCCAACAGCAGCCCTCATCTCTCAAGAGGGGGACCATCTCCCTGGGAGAAGGAATGGTTTACCCACACAGCAGGGGTTCCATTAGGGATTCTGTCATGAGGGACAAGCACCACCTTGTGTTGGGCAGTTGTACTACACAAAAATGTAGACATAAATATTCATCTAAACTTTGGCTACAATAAGGCTTATTGCTTCAGCCAATAAATTCTTTCGTGTCACATCTTTGCCATAAAGTGAGATGAAGCGGTGTCAGACAGATAAGTCATCAAATGTGATTTGCACAGACAGTTTGGCAAATCTTTTTTTCATTCTGAGGATATGTCACTACACGCCACATATGATCCACACTCTTGTACGTCTTATCTAGATTCTCTACATCTCATGATGACGGTTGAGGGCACCTCTTTTACTCCAAATCATTCCGCTTATTTTGTCCAGGTGGAAGCTAGAGGGCATTCTTCAGATTACATGCAAAACCTGCTTACCTCCGATTCGTTCAAGTAGCAGCCTCATTAGTCTGCCCCCTGCCCGTACCTGGCCCTCCCTTCGCCCTTAGGCACCTGCCGTTTACCACAGGTGGGCATGTAATTGCTCTGTGGCGTGGCCATGTTTTGAGTGGTTAGGAGAGAGCAGCCTTGCTAATGAGGCTACTCACTGTGATGCTTCTCCGCTGCCGAGAAATGTATGTGTATGCATGTGTATGTGTGAGCAAGCAGGTGTGTGGTACCACATACATCTGGTATACTGTTGTAATACAGCACAGCTGCTTGCTGCCGCGTCAGAGACAGAAAAACAAGTTGAGCCAAAGTTTTGAGTGTGTGCGAGAAACAGAAAGGTGGTTGGTTGGTTATTTCTGCATTTGTCTGAGCTGGCGGTGCAACTGCATTGCACTTTCAAAAATATGCAAACACGACCAGTATGTGCACAAAAGCTATACAAAATAGTAAAATCTTATTCAGTGGTTGTAGTCATTTTTCACAATTTCACAAGCAAATTGGTTAGACAGTGTGTCTACCAAAACAATTAATTACATGTATGCCTGATCACTCTGTAGTTCTCATGAAATCGCGCTATTCAGGTCGTATAGCAATTAAGTTCTGGAAAAGATTTGAAATACTCACTAGTGGTGCACTGTTTGTCCGTGGCCTCGCCCTGAGTGCTGCTCCTGGCCTGCTCCTCTCCTGCGGTGTGGTGCTTTCTGGTTGCCACAGCGCCCATCAGCGCCGTCAGCTGTGCTGGCGCCTGGGGGTCTGCGGTGCCCACAGAGGATCAGTTACCGACAACAGACAATACTCTTTGTGTGTGCATGTGCATTTGTGTGTGTGCGCGATGGGAAAACATCTCTGAAATATGCTGGCAAGATAGAGTGCTTGTGTGGATGTGTGTATAAACACCGAAAGACTAGGACAGGTACTTTGACAGAGAGCGATGAAAAAGGGTGGTCCGGCATTCAAAGATGACCAAGGGGCTGCGATATGGTGAGCGAGGTGCAACCGCAAGTCAATCAGGACAAATATTACTACAAAAACTACAACAATATCGCAATGGCTGAATGTTTTACACTGAGAGCTTGAGTGTGACAGGAAAGAAAAGCAGAGGTGGACTGTAGAGAGATGCAAGCCCCTGAAAATGAGACATTTCAACTCTGACATCAAGCGATACTTAAGTTTTTGGTCAAATTCATTACAGCGCCTTTCATCTCGTCACGGGGGTAGACAATCCCCCAGGATGCACTGTGGGTTTTTAACTCAGCCGCAAATGGATATCATGCAGTGCTGGGCTAATTGATAGCTTTATAGCAGGACCTTGACTGGAAGATGAAATATTTACACTGCAGTATTCCTCCTCTCAGGCAGTTGACTTCTGCTCTTGCAATATTCATTTAGCATCCTGTGCCTTTAGTTGCTAAAAGAGGAAATCAACAGCAACAGAGTGACTGAGGAAAATTGCTTCCTCTTTGATAAGTTTTCCCGCTTGACATGCAAGAGCCAGGCCTCTGTAGCTTAAGTTAGAAGTCAACAGGCCCTCGGGGGTTAGGGCTGTGCATAATACTTTAGGTGATGTTTTTTTAAGAAATCCGGTCTTCTTGTGCAGTTCCCTCATCACGCTTGTAAATGTAACCAAAAAACGAATCACGACAGACCAGGACAGAATAGATCAATGATGTGCGACAGTTACTCATGTCTTTGAATGGGTAAAGAAAGACCTGGGCGAAAAATCGATTAAATGAATTAATTCAAGTTTTTTGTTGCGGGCGATTTAAAAAATAAGTAAACCGAGTTTTTGTGTAATGGTGCATTTTTGGCTCCCCGGAGCTTCCGTAGCGTTAGTTTCACATAGCAGTATGGCATGCGACAACAACAACAACATCATAGCACACACGAAACAGCAAGTGACAACATGGCTACCGGTGAGAGTGGGAAGTTTGTTCTCAAGAAAGGAATAAAATCATCTGTTGTTTGGAACTGGTATGGGTTTGCTGGGACAGACGTGGAGCAAGAGACCCCGCGCTGCAACATTTGCCTAAAGCCCATCGCAGTCAAAGGCAGCAGCACCACAAACCTATTCCAACACCTGAAATAGAGACATCCAGCCGAATATGAAAAATGCCAGTCTCTCCGAGACGAACAAAACTGCGGGTGACTAACAAACCTTAGCTAAAAATCAGCTAACTGTAGCCGAATCCTTTGCACAAGGCACCGCATATGACAGGAAAGGGGCACGGTGGAGAACAATCACCGAAGCGGTCGCTTTGCACATAGCCAAAGACATGGTACCCATATATACCGTGGAGAAGACAGTAAGTTGTCTGCAGTTTGTACTTATTGCTTTCCTTAATAAGTAGGGGGGGAAATCGAAAAAAAAAAAAAAAAAAAAAAAAAAAAAAAATCTTTTTATTTTCTATTTTATTTTTAGGCCATATCGCCCAGCCCTAGGTAAAGATAAATTATATTTCATAGGGGAGAGCACAAGGCACTTAAGATGTGTTTCTCACGAAACTGTTGTCTACCTTTAAATTCAATTCAAGTGCAGGGAGGGACACGTCTTCATGGTTCATCAGTAATTAATAAAAGACGGAGAGAGAAAAAAAAACTATGTAGTGGTTACATTCTGATACTGTAGGCTTGTAGTATTGAACATATACTGTGAGTCTTTCCAATGTACTGTATGTTAATTAGCCTCTCCCCATGTGGGCAGGTACAGCAACAGGAATATGTGCACATATGATTACATGCCTTTGTGCTCAATATTTGACAACTTGAATAAAAGCCAATACTTTAAAGCTCAAGTGCATCCTTTAACTACACCGCATGTGTGTTTCTACACCTAATTGCGATTTACCCTGCATCCCCTCAGCAATGCTTGCTTGGGGCTGTTTGGTGAGTGTACAGATGCAAGGCGCCCAGGCAGACAGCTAGCACAGAAGGTACTGTCTGGAACACAGGAGCCTCGTGCATCGCTCCTTTCCACACCACATACTCTACACTGAAAACAGCTCCATCAAGTTCTACCGGGCAAGCCTACAGATTTTGTTTGCGGAAAAGCGGGTTTCTGTTTTTTGGAATAATCTATCAAAGACTTTCTAAGAGGGCAGGCTGGGAACTACACAGCCAACACAGACTGGCTCTGGCTCATTATTCAAGTGAGCGAGTTTTCTTCCAAAAAATGTTTAATCATTTACATAAACAAATGATGCTTTTCGGTTCAGTGTTATTAGTATGCTATATTAGTCTGCTCTGCCAATAATATACCGAAAGCAACCATCCCTAGATTAAGAGGGCAGAGTAGACACAATAACGGGTATTTATCAAGTATTAGTTATTCAAATTCATCATCTTGCAAAGGTGTGCTTTTCATAAGAAGCGCTAATAAAATGATATGTTCGGGCCTGCAAATGTTGGAGTGTTTACGGAGAGATGATAAAATGTCATGGTGTTGCACTTGAGTACAGTGTACAGAGAGAAGTTTACTTTTATGTACAATAGGTAAGTGTGTGTGTTATTTCAATGACTGAAAAACATTCTTTCCATTTTGCTTTGCTCATGCCATTTTCTTACCCCTCTTCCTGCGCGCCTCCTTGATCTCTTCACACATGCGGTCGAACTCGGGGTCCAGCTCGGCAGCAAATATAGCATGGGCTGTGTCCTTTAAACTGCATGCTCGGTGCCTGATCACCTTGTCTGAGGAAAGAGGACACAGTGAAACATAACATTAGTGTCGCATGATGTGTGCATGCATGTTCAAGGGCATGTCTTTTGCAAAACAGGATTTCCAAACAGGATTTCTGCCATGGCATTAGAGCGGTTTATTTTTCTTTAGATATTTAGTGTCTTTTTCTTCTGCTATGTAGTTTGCAGTTTGATGCTGCGTGTTTTCCGCACCCTACCATGTGTGTAAATGTAAGTCAAATAGTCGATAGCAAGCCCCCACCCCATTCCGCTGTATCTGTGAGAAAAGGGATTGGAGCATTTTCTCACAGGTTGAATAAAAGGATAGAACTGGCTGTGGTGAGAAGTGTTAGCAAGCAGAACTCAAGACACGCATGAGAGTCTCGATATTAACACTTCACCCATTTAAGACAGAGGTGGGTGCATGCACACGCAGGCACACGTACATGCAAGCTGAAAGAGTTTTTAAATGCGTACTTATTCTCTCTCTCACACGCACACTCCCTACACCTTCATAACTTCTATGCCTCTATTCCCTTAGATCTACCACAGCATCATTAAATCCTCCCTTTTCCCTGAACCCAAGGAGCGAAAATAAAGACAGAGCTGAAGAGGCAGGCTTATAGCACAGGCACTGTAAACAGGCAGTCTCTCATTACAGCAGGCAGAGGGAGAACAGTTCAGGCAGAGAGTGGCAGAGGGGTCACAATCTGCCAGCTTTCTTTGTCTAATTGGAGGGTGGCTGCCTAATTGCAATTGATGCAATTGTGTGTGTGTGTGTGTGTGTGTGTGTGTGTGTGTGTGTGTGTGTGTGTGTGTGTGTGTGTGTGTGTGTGTGTGTGTGTGTGCGCGTGTGTGCGCAAGTGCATTACAAGGGCAAAAATGCACGTCAGTGGAAGATGTGCCAAAGGCCAGGTGGGATGCCGAGAGCTCATCAGAACCCTGATTGGCCCGGCCTAACCTCCCCATCTACAATAGACAAGAACGCACTGACACACTATGCTGTTGCTTACGCGTTCCTTCATAATAGAAAGGGTTGTTATCGCCGTTTCCCTCGAGCAACAAAGACGTATTTGTGATACTGAGTCACATTGAGGAGCACAAAGATATCAGCCTTTTTAACATCAGTAATTATTTAGCAAGGTGAGGAGGTAAAAGACAAGGAAGCCAACGTGATTGCACATGGAGGACGGTGGGATGAAGATAGCATGAAGGACATGGAGAAACAGACCACTGAGGGATAATGAGGTTTTTTTCCCAGCACTTTGTGAGCCGACGTAGAACTTCCACAGCAGCATAATTGTGCGAGCCCTGGGCCATATTCCCTGAGCTAAGCATTGGGTGAGAGGCTTCGTTAGTCTTCTTTATTTAACTAACTAATTGCATTTGTGTATCATTTGTAGACCCTGCAGTCCGACAAATGACCCAGGCCCTCGCCTGCAAAGACAGAGATATGATTTATTAATTTGAGCTGGCAGAGAATTGCTTCCCATTGGTGTCAGGCAGCTATATCCGTGTGAGGGAACGCAGCAGCTAAACACACAAGAATTAAAATGGTCATATCGATTGGATGGTCTAAAGCACGCCTACTGTATGCTTTCAACCAACATCATTGTATTGCTGTTGAGGATTTGCTTCTGGTAGTCTGGTAGTAAGTAACTTTTTTTTTTAATTCTGTGCAAAAAGCTCTTTTTCTAAAGCAACTTTTGACATTTTTCCATGTTATTTTTTTAATGTATACACGCATGTATCTCTTCACATGGGCTTTTCCCTGTCATGCAAGCAAGTACCCCATTTAAACAATACAATTAAATAAAATTGAGTTGTAAGCTATTGTAAAATAACAGGCCTCTTAGTTTGTTTGTGTGTGTGTGTGCTCTTCAGTTTCCCAGCCCATATTTGGCTCTGGAAAAGGTGCTGAAATGGGAAGGAGGATGATGTAAAAAATCGGTTCAAATTGCAAGACAATTAAATTTTCATGCATATGCAGCCTCTCTCGGCTACAGAGCATGAATTACACTGTGGAAATGTATTTTCAGTGGGGGCTGTATGCACTTTATTTCATTTGAATTTTCAAGTTGAAGAAAACCATCTTGAGGTTTCTGTAATTTGACTGCCTGGAGGCCCCCTTCATAAGTCATTAAGCGTTAAATGTAATTACTTTTTACTCGCACAATGGACAGCCAAATGGAACACAACAGTAACTACAGAGACACATGGTCATACTTATTTGGATAGTCCAACGCTGACTTATTATCAAGGGATTGTCTTGCGCTACCACTAAAACTAGAATACTTTGAAGTGTGACATATTGTCTATAGATATTGTCAATTCTAGGGACAATTTTAGGATTAAAGAAATTCTTCAACATTTAAAGTGAATACACTTATTTGCTTTCTGTTCCAAGTCCGGCATTCATTTAATCTCTACGCATTAATAAATAGATTGTTCTGTGACGTGTTTAGGTTATTTTAGCACAAAAATGCCATGTATCGTGAGGCCTCTGGTGATTCCCACCCCCAATGTGCATGTGTGTATTAATGTGCAATGTGTAATGTATCCATGTCATTTATACTCCTCACCTCCGGGATCCTTGTCAGGGTTGTATTCTAATGCATTACTGCAGATGAGATCGACGTCCGTCAGGAAGTCCTTCACTGTCAGGTACTGGAGGGTGTCAATCTTGGTCATGACAGTGGACAGGTCCATAGGCTGCCGAATAACCTCCAGGTAGTCGGACACCTGACAAACAAGAGTTCATTTTAACGAAAGGACTGAAACCGGCTTTGTGAAAACTGCGAGTGTGTTAGCAGGGTCCATTCCTCTCTACCTCTTCAATGTCAACTGGCTTGCTGAAGATGTTGAAGCGTTTGTCAGTGGCCAGGCGCTTGGTCACGTCCCTGAGAAAGAGCCTGAGCTCTCGTAGTGTGTTCTCCTCCTGCTCAGCCAGGCGCCGCTGTTCCTCTGCCGACAGGACTCTGGGGCCTGGAGCCTCTGCCATCGGCAGTACCTCTTCGCGCCTCTCTGTTGGAAGAGAAGCAAAAAAAAAAAAAAAAAAGTTGAACGCAAAAACAGAGCAGTACGCTTACTAAATATAATACGTTTTTACACAGCTTCCGTCAATAGACAAGACCAAAATATTTACAACCAAGAGTGGTCCAGAGACCAAATATATAGCAACAAAAACACACAGCTAGCCCATTCCTTTTATCATCATTGCAGACGCAGACAAAAAAATACTTATCCCAGGGATAAAAACATGTTTTCAGATTCTTGCTGCGGAAAAAAAACAAAACTACGGCTACACTGCTTCGCAAACACAGATTTAAAAATACACCAAGGAAAAGCCTCTGGCCAATGACATGAGTGATGAAGCAAGGCAAGCAGATATCCTCTCCCAAGGCACCAGTCCTCGCCCAAGGCATCTGCCGACATAGTCAGGAAGGCTCCGCCGCACCTGGAGCCGCTTCACTCACTAGCAGCAATCCAAAAACTGATTCTAATTATGGCTAATAGCAGCCAGGCCCCTCATAGCAATTCCTCTCCCTGCTTTTCGGCTGGCCTCTCTGCTGGAAGCCAGACTGCGATCTTAGTCAGGCAGGAACCCCTGAAGAGCACCGGGCGAGTAGAGCGGGGGACCCCTGCGTTGCATCAATGAGGAAACTGCAGATGAACGCCGGGCACAATTTCCATTTGAAAGCCTGGGTGGACAGTTCTCTTATATTGAACCTGAACATGGAGCTAAGGGACCTGAACTGGGGCAATTGGCAGGAGGAACTTGCAGGGATGGATGGGGGTTGCTGATTTTGATGTGAGTGAGGGAGAGAGATGCCCAGGAAAACACAGGCTTCACACTGGGCATATTGCACACTTGTGAGTGCAGCCCCATAAATAGCTTGCATCAGTGCGTTTCTATTCTCAACCTTAAGTGGAATTAAAAAGATTCTTAAAATGTCAAACATTTAACTGCTGTGTGCAAATGTGAGAGACACACACACACACACGCACACACACACACAAAAATGAAATAACATCTGCTCTATACCTTTCACCGGCTCCCAAAAAAACTCTGTGGGAAGGATTGAGACCAGAGCTGGGAAGGAAAAAAGCACATAAAGACAACACTGCCCTCTAGGCATGACAGCAGAGATGAGTCATAACTGTCTCACCCTGCATGTGTATGTCTAAGAGAATACAGTAAGTACCCTTATTCCTGAAGCGTGGCAAAGCCCTGGCCGCTTGGACCAACAGCAGGTCAGCGAAGAAGCTCCTCCTGTCCTCTGGTCCTGGAGGGCACAGCGTCACTACCTCCCCGTAGGTCCTCTGGAAAATACTTCTCACCTGTATTAAAAACAACCAGGGGTTCAGAAGAATGCAGTCACCACCACATATATATTGCTATGCCTTACAATTAAATTCCTTTCGATTAGCACAACGTTAAAAAAAAATTAGCTTATTATCACTAAACTACGGTGGCTGGGTGAGAGGTTTGAGTCACAGGTTGTGTTTTTTTCTTATGTTATGTTCATAGGGCAGTACACTAAATCTACTTCTTTCAGTTTTTTCAATTTTAGCTCCCAGGAAAATTAATACAATTTTGATAATACTTTAATTTCATTTCATACACCCACTCTATTGAACTGATTACTTCAATTTATGTTTGTCACACAATAGGCAGCGTGTGGCTGATAGTGCCTATTTTCATCAGCCTTTACATTGAGGGCCTGACACACCAACCCGACGGCCCACCGTCGGCAGAAAAGGCAGTCGGGACTGATCAGTTGGCTCCCCGAGTTGGTCCAAAAAGTGCCTCGGAACACACCGAAGTGAAGCCGACTTGAGCGTATGTTCTGCGTGTGCACGAGAAGCAGGCGACGCCAATCTGAAAACCGGAAATGACGAACGCATCACGTGGGTCTGGCTTCTCCAGCCCGCTATAACGGCGGCTTCATTCGGAATACGATCTCATATTTTTTCTAAAATAGTTCACCGAAACGTGTTTCTGAAAACATTTTAAGCGAGAAATAGGCCATGCAGTTGCTGAATCTGTCTTCATTTCAGATCGACAAAGGTCAGTTTAAAAGATTTTCGTCATATTTGGAGAGCAGATAGTCTCTCTCATCCCGCTCGTCATTTCCGGGTTAGCAGTCCACCAATCAGATTGGTCATTGAGTCCGACTGCCCGCCCTCCGACCCAGCAAGTCAGGTCGGCCAAAATGAAGGCCGACGGCCCCTCCGACGAACAGACTCGAGTCACTGACCTCGCCAGACTGTCCGACGGCCTATTATCGGGTTGGTGTGTCAAGCTGTGCTTAAGCTCAACCACGACTGATCGCTGCAGAAACGTAGCATAGTGCTTAGAAGTTCAGGACTAAATGAACAGATGGAATGTTTTATTTTCACATTACTTGCAACAATGGTAAAAAGAAATTGTGTCAAGTCAATTCTATTAGAGACCAGATGCTACCTGGTCAAAGCATGTGCTGTGTGCGATTGTTCCGTTTGTGTGCGCTGTTTGTGCATGCTGTCTGTTCTGTTTTGTTTTTTGTTGTTGTGCTTGTCTACACTGTAAAGAAAACAAAAACCCAATAAATATGTTTGAAAAAAAAAAACTTTCACCTTTAGGATGCAATAATTCACGGATTTGTGAGCCCAGATATAAATGACTGAAAGTCTGAGCTTTCAGAAACTTGAGATAGGGACTGTACGCAAGGTAAGAGGTCTTGGTCTTTAGTACATCCAGTTCATATGTACAAGAGCACAACACAATCCTTGCAACAAAAGTACAAAATGTCAATGATACAAAAAGCACAACAAAACGTTGCCGGAAACTATAAATATTATTATATTTGATAGGTTAACATTAGTGCTGTCAGTTTAACGCGTTAACGGCGTTAACGCAAACCCATTTTAACGGCGTCATTTTTTTTTAATTGCAAGATTAACGTTCTTTCGGGTCTAGCTAGATTGGAAACAAAACAGGCACGCCCGGGCAGCAAAATTACGAATCCCACTATGGCCATGCCAAGATCCGCCCTACAAAGCAGCTCGATTGGTTGGGGTTAGGCATTTTACCTCGAGTGGTTAAGGTTAGGATAGCAGATTGGTCAGGGGATAGGACCTGAACAAATGGGCGCGTAGCTAGTAGCCTCGTCACAGCGATTCGGAGAGAGTAGTGACTCTAGAGTCAGTGAGAGAAACAAAGTGTCTCCCCTGTTCTGACCACGGTGGGAAACCTGGAGGAGGAAAAATTAACCCTCTCCTTGATTTTACGTTGTTTATGGAGAAGGACAACCAGGAAATTAGTCAGGGGAAACCATAATCGCTACGACGACCAGACACACTCGCCTCAGGCATGAGGCAGTACTATCTGCAAAAAGGAAAATCGAGGTAACAGTGTTACATTTTGTGAAAGATTATTAGCTCCAAGTGTGAATGTTAGTGTGAAATTGAACATTACGTATATGCCAATGTTGTTTTCAATAAAAAAAACATTTGCACAAAGCAAGCCGATCCACTTTTCCACGTCGATAAGAGCATTAAAATACAATGGGACAAAAAGAAATCAAGGGACATTTAGAATAGATAAAAATGTGCGATTTATGACACTATTTAAATTAATAATTTTAATCGTTTGACAGCACTAGTTAATATGCATTATACGCAGACAAATACACAAGCCTTTTTCCTGCCAACTCAATTCCTGGTGTGCATCTTTACTGGGGCTGCATGGGGGCTTCAAAGATCCCAGTTCACTCCTGTGTCCCTGTTGCTGACTAAGCACCTACTTTCCACTTTATATCTCCCCCCCAGCTGTCTTTCAGATCGATCCTCTCCCTTACCCATGACTTGTTTGTTCTCCCTTTCCCTCAGCATTGCCTTCTATTCTCTTTGTTATCCTTTCTCTCTCTCTGGATTTTGCACTCTCTCCTCAGAAGACGGGGGGGGGGGGGGGGGAGGAGGAGGAGGAGGAATGAAGTAAGAACGAGGAAGACAGTCAGGAAGACTGTCGGGGAGCCAGAGACAGCCATAGTGTATGTAGCACACAGCAGGTAATGATTCTCAGTATTTTTCATCATGATAAAGGCTGCAGGGGTGATGATGGGTTAGCAAAAACATGTGGATAGAAGAATGCTTAAAAAAAAAAATAAAAAAAAAAAAAAAAAAAAGGGAAGGGGTATAAAGAAGAGAGTTGAATGAAAGAAAGAAAATTGGGGATGTCTGGCTGGGTAGAGCAACTGTAAACATAAACTGGACACCTGTTCTGCTAAGGAGATCAATTCTTAAACTGCAGAAAAAGACTTAAAAGCAACCTACAAACATTTCTGTCAGACTGCATGACTCTGCTCTGTTACTACAGCTATATCTTAATTTTCTGAAGAAAAAGCAGAAGCTATACCACTCCATCTACATGCCAACCCTTAGCTATGGTCATAAGCTTTGGGGTAGAGACCGAAAGAATGAGGTCACAGATCTAAGCGGCCAAAAAGGATCTCAGAGTGGAACCTCTGCTCCTTTAAATTGAAAGGGGTCAGTTGCTGTGGTTCAGGCATCTGATTCGGATGCCTCCAAGTTGCATCCCTGTGGAGGTTTTCCAGCACGTCCAACTGGGAGGGGACCAAAGGGCACACACTGGAGGGATTACAACCCGTCTGACTTGGAATGCCTCGGCATCCCCCAAAATGAGTTGGGAGGATCGTTGCCAGGGAGAAGGACATGTGGACTACCTTGCAAAGCCTGATGCTACTGTGACCCCAACCCAGAAAAGTGTCAGAAAATGGACAAATTATTGTTGTGCCGATTAGTGCACACCCTGGCATGCTATCGCTAACTGAATGTTTTACATCCACTGAGAAAAAATGACCAGTGATCTTAAAGTGCACTGCTCTAAGAGTTGCTTCTGGAGACACCTGGCACACTAGCCGTCGCTACTTCACCAGCCGACACAATTCAGAACATTTAATACATATGCAACGCATGTATCATTGTGCATAATACATGTGGTATGTCTTTACGCGGTTATAAAACTATGTGAACTGTTGCACAGAGCCATGATCAAGGTTTTTATGAAATCTCAGAAACATGTAATCTGCAGTGAACATTCAGTTCATACCAATATAACACACTGAGGCCTCAAAATGCACATCCTAAACAGTGTTACAGCATTAAATGTAAAGACTGATAGGATACTACCGCTCACTAACTGCAGTTACTTCCCACTTAGAATCCCATGTTCTTGCAAGTTCCATCGGTCCTCCACCAAGAAGGAAGTCAATCTAAGCAGAGTGAACGGCTAAGGGAGGGAGGGAGGCTATGTAGTTGGACCCGAGCCTGTAGTGTCAGTTTTGGCTGGGGAGGTATGCTGCCTGTTCCCTGCTGAGGTTTGGAGCTGAGACAGCAGCTGCCACCGTGTTCTCTGAGCCAGAGAGTGAAACAACACTTTCAGACATAACCAAATCACTGAAAGCACCATGGACTGCAGCATGTCGACGCCTAAAGGTTAAAACCAAAACACTTCTCAAACCTTGCTAAGAGGCACCTGGGCCACTTTTGAGAAAAAAGGGACTAGCAATATTATTTGGTAAAACAAACAATTCTAGCAAACAGGTCCATATAGACAAGACAAAACAGCTTTACATGTACACAGCCTCAGCAAAATTCCACTCAGACAATTTTATTTACGCGTCATGCCACTAAGTGGCCCATCCCACACGGAATTACATGACACCAATACAACAGTAATTAACTTCACAGCTTCCAGTCCAATGTCCACAAAAACGGGGAATGTCACTTCCAGACAGAGAATCACTGATACAGTAGAGCTTGTAGTTACGCATGCATCCCATAGAAAATCACCAACAGCGGCAGTCGTGTGGAGTTTGTATGTCCTCTATATAGGAGAAACTTAAAACCTTAGTTATGGTATTGTTTTTAGTTATGGTATTGTTTATAGTAAAGCTAAAAGACAGTCCATTTGATGCATTCAAGCTTCAACATAAGAGACTTGAGTTAGATCCAAATAACCAGAATTCAATATTCATTGAACTATACTGGCATAGCCAGACTAATTCCCAAATGCGTATTAGTCTAGAACCTCTCAGTTCATTTTCGATTTCCAAGGGGTGTTACCAACGGTGCAGACCAAAATGCTTCTGGACGCAATTGAATAGACCTACAACCAATCAGAGCAACGGATAGCGCTGACTGAGCGGCAAAAAGTTGTGGCAGGGCTTGTTCTGTTTTGAAGCAGGTAAAACGTGTGTGTGTGTGTGTGTGTGTGTGTGTGTGTGTGTGTGTGTGTGTGTGTGTGTGTGTGTGTGTGTGTGTGTGTGTGTGTGTGTGTGTGTGTGGGTGGGGGGGGGGGGGGGGGGGGTATTTTCCAAGCATGTGAAAGATGAGCTGGCAGATTTGTCTGGTTTCCAGGCTATCATTGAACAGCAGCCTTATCACAACCGGTAAAGTAACTGCAACACCGACTGGGCGGTAGGCTAGTAGTCTATGCCAAGCACAGTGTGTGGTACAGGCATCATGCTTTTGAACATAGCTTTAAAAATCAGCAAAAACTGGGTCTTCTTATGTAACTGTACAAAAGTTAACAAAAGAACTGATTAAGAAGTGTAATGATGCAATCCTACTACAAACTAGCAGCGCAAGACACTCAAATGGGGGAAGAACACAAAGAAGAAAGCCAACATAGCCTCAGGACAGTCTTGATATCCTCATGCTGGGCTCTATATTTACTTGAGCACCCCATTTGTCCCATCGTGAGCTTCCCAATTTTCCAGGCTGCATGGCTATGTGTTCATGGACCACAGAAAAGGTAATTTGATGACAAAAGTAATTGCCAATCCTACATTGTTTCAGTCAGTCATCTTGTATGTAATGAAAGTATTCTACCAGGTGGCACTGCGGCTGAATGGTGTGCGGGGGGTGCGATTACTTCCATTTTCATACTTAACACAGCATGTTCATCAACAAACATGGCGGAGCTAAGTGAAGTAAAAAGCCTCAAAGAATGTAAAGAATTGCAGGGAACTATCAGTCACACAACACAATGAAACGAGGAATGGTGAGTAACAAAGATAGAAAGACAGGTGAAAATTTGAAAATTTAAAAACGCCAAGTGGCAACGAGAACTACTGAGGTTAAAAAAGAGCTTAGGCCTCAATGGGTGTTAACAGCCCAGGAGCCTCAGTTCTAATGAGTCAACTACAAAGAAAGAATCTTCCAGCGAGCCTCGCTCTAGCCAGGGTTGAGGTCTTGCCAAAACAGCAGCCACACACACAGACACACAAAAACCCTGCACAATCTGCACAGGCATGTTGTCCTGAGGTGAAGACATGGGGCTGCAAACCTAATTAAAGCCCTGACTAGAGAGGACCCTCCTAATATTTCTCGTCTCTTTTTTTTTTTTTCTACCTCCAATTTTCTCTATTTCCCCTTACTCTAACAAACCCTTACTTACAGTCTAACCCACAACGGGTGGTCTGACTCTGCTTCAGCTTTCAGAAAGAGAATAATAAATCCAAGAGGAAGGATGAAGGAGCAGGGGTGGGGACACCCATGGTGAAAAGTGGGCAGTGGGATAAATGAAAAGAAAAGGGAGATCGAGCCAAAGTAGATTAAAAACTCTGTGGGAGCAGATGCCCTTAAATGTGACACCCTGTGTCTCAGCGCTCCCGAGTATGAGAGAAAGAAAAAGAAACCTTGTGAATCATGCTTTAGCCTCCAATGCCATATAAAAAAATAAATAAAATAAAAAAAAGACAGGGTAACACTCTCTTCTGTCACATAATGGAAGCTAATTCCATCAACGGCAATATGTACGGTAATCACAACAACAACGAAAAACCATGGGGCAGGCCTCCAGGTAAAATTGGAAAATGTCAGCTCAGTGTTCCTACCTCGTCTGACAGCTGGGAGTAGTGGGTCTCAGCAGTGGCGAGGATAAGGACAGGGCTGAAAGAGGGCACATCATGCAGCAGGGTGAGGAAGGTGCTCTTCACAGTGTCACTCACTATCTCCCACCACTCTGAGATATGTGGCATGAACACCACACTGGGCACGCTCCGGCGGGCCTCGCGGAAAACCTGCAACCACACAGTTAGGTCAAGCACACATTGCTTAAAATCTGAATGGGGAAAAAAGGAAAAGTTATTGTACAAAACTAGGGCTGGGCAAGTTAACGCGTTATTATTGCGTTAACTCATTAATTAATTACCGCCGACAATTATTTTATCGTGCATTAACGCAGTTTTTTATCATTTTTTTATTTAGAAAAAGTCTGTTGCTCACAGGCTTTTATTTTGAAAAAGTCTGTTGCTGACTGCTGCCGGCCCGCGCTTACAGGAACCAAAATGCCTAAATGCACTAAATACGCACACTTGATACCAGCAAATCATTCAACGAAACGAACAGTGGTGCGAGGCATCGGCAGGCTACGTTAGATGCAGCGTGTGGGAGAAGTATAGATAAACAAAGGAAAGAGAAGCTAACAAATGCCATAGCGAAGTGGATAGCTACAGACTGCAGGCTGATTAGTGATGTGCAGAACCACAACAAATGACGGCAGGTATGAGATTCCCTCAAGACGCATCATCACAAGATGAATACACGAGTTGTATGAAAAGGAAAGGACTGCAAAAGCGACAACTTTACAACGTGTAACCGGCTGTTGCTCTCACTGAGGACTACTGGACATCACTGGGTAACCATATTACCTCGGAGTTACAGTGCATTATATTGATGAACAGTGGGCGCTGCATTCACATGCTCTGACTGTAATGAAAACAGAGGAGAGACATTTGGTACTGAACATAGACTTGTTATGCTACTCCCTGATAATAAAAAAAGAAATTGCCTGTTTTAATGTAATGATTGTGGCTCAGGAGTTTGTGGGCAGTTTTTTTGTATACAGTATATAACAAACATGATAACATGAATGCCCTGGCAATAAGCTTTAATTTTGTATTTGCTTTGATTACATTGTTTAAGTTGATATTTACACTAAATATTTTATTTAACTGCTGCTATATAAACAAAATACTGATGTTAAGTGTTTGCAGAACAAATGTTACGACACTTTAGTTCATATGGCAGAACATTTAAAATAAAATCGCGCTATACACTACTTTTGAATTATTGGATTTTGCGTATAACAATGCGATTAATCAGGGAAATCATGTGATTAATCGCGATTAAAACTTTTAATCGTTGCCCAGCCCTATACAAAACATTAAACCATAAAGCCAGTAAGTTGCTTACTCTCTCCAGATTTAAACCACCTGTGCAACAGATGGCCTTGTGTGGATCTGCATGTGTGTGAATGCAGTGTGTGTGTGTGTGTGTGTGTGTGTGTGTGTGTGTGTGTGTGTGTGTGTGTGTGTGTGTGTGTGTGTGTGTGTGTGTGTGTGTGTGTGTGTGTGTGTGTGTGTGTGTGTGTGTGTGTGTGTGTGTGTACACACACTACCTGAGCACAGGACTCCTCTGGCGTCTTAGCGCTGACGGAGTAGAGAGTGGGCAAATCCAGGAGGTGCACTGGCAGCTTGTCCAGGTGGTGCAGCAAGGCAGGGGCCAAGTGGGAACTCTGTCCTGAGCCCGGGGGCCCGGCCAGCATCAGACGAGGCCGGTAGGCTGTCGGCTGTTGGAGGGCAGAGCTAGACGCAGAAGGAGTTGATAGTAAGCACAGTATCTATCACCTTTTGATCACTGACCAGCAGTCATACGGTCATTGAAACAGGATTATCACAGCAGAGGCCGTATCACATTCAGGTTAGTTCTTTTTCTAACTTCGTTCGGTGTTTCACTATGGGAATCGCCTCGGCGTGACCAACTATGGAAGCTCCAATGACACTACGACTGTCCATGACAGACGGGTCGAACTGTGCTAGGGCCACGCCCCCTCATATAATCACAGTCGACCAGCTTCTTGCAAATCATTCTCGCTTTCTTCCCGTGAAGAAAACTAAACTAAGCTCCCTTGGCGCTTCTGGGCTAGCTTGGTTGGTTATCTGCTAAACAGTTCACAGACGGACCGTGAAGGACTACGTCGCCGAACGCAGTTTCCCGACCCAGTCTGGATTCGCTGAGTAAGTACTTGGCAAGAATTCTTTTACCTTGTGGTTACACCGTTTAAAGCAGTGTCCGCGTCAAGGCGAACTGTTTTTCTGCCAGCTAGTCGGTATTTGTTTATCGGTTGCTCAGCTGTGTAACTCTTTACCCTCTGGCTAACGCGTCACGGCGAGCTTCCCTGGGTTTCGGGGATAAGCCGGCAGGGGCAACATCCCCTTGTTTGTCGTTTCACGGAAGGGGCACGCCGCAAACTCCCAGTTTCCAGGCCCCTGGTTCCTCTGTGGGATTTGTCGGTCGTGTTGGACGCCCTCTCTCATCACCCGTTTGAGCCTATGGGGGCAGTAAAGATGAAGTTTGTCTCTCTTAAAAAGAGTTTTGCTCTTGGCTTTAACCACTACAAAGCGAGTAAGTGACGTACAGGCTTGGTCTGAAGGAAATTTGTGCGGCAGCAAGCTGGGCTACACCTCACACTTTTGTGAGGTTTTACAGGCTGGATGTTTCCGGACCGTCCTTGGCACAGGCTGTGCTGGAGGTTACGGAGCCGGGGGTCAGTGTAACTCTCGGTTCAATATTATTTGGCTTCGGGAGATTCAGGCAATCCGGGAGTGGTCTATATCTCCCATAGTGAAACACCGAACGAAGTTAGAAAAAGAACTTTAGGTTACTTAACGTAACCCCGGTTCTTTGATAACAGAGTGAGGTGTTTCACCAACACGTAACAAGTTACGTAACAAGTTAACACCTAGCACAGTTCGACCAGTCTGTCACGGACAGACGTGGTGTCATTGGAGCTTCCATAGCTGGTCACGCCGATTCCCATAGTGAAACACCTCACTCTGTTATCAAAGAACCGGGGTTACGTTAAGTAACCTAAAGTTTTGTTCATGTGCTTCAGTAAGATAATGTTGTTGAAGCGTAAAGCTACAGTTGATTCTAACTCAACAACCCTGAAAGTGCTTCACTATCAATGCATTTTTCATGGAAAAGGCAGTGTACTGTAGGCCTTTTCTGTGAAACTACCTCAGTACATGTTGACAGTAGCAACATTCTAGATATCTTTGTGCCCTGTTTCTGTCGGCGTGAAACCATTTCAAGGACAACATTTCATGTATTACACCTCTGACCAAAATGAGAGCAATCAGAATACAGTAAAGAACAACAATGAACTCTTTGAACTGGATTGAAGGCTACCTTAGGCTCAAGTGATGCCGTTTAACGGAGAGATCAAAAAAAAAAAAAAAAAGAATGAGCCACCCAACACTTACTGTAAGTGGTTAGATAAAGAGTGGCAGAAGCTTGTTACAGTTTGGGCGAATCTAACTTCCGCCATATAATGTAGGAGCCTTCCTGTGTCATAGAGACATACACAGAGCCCACAGCATGGGTTCTGCATGCTGCAGCACAGTGTGGTTTGTAAGGTCTATACACAACACCTGTACTTCTGTGTGTTTTGCGACGTATTAGATGAGCCAATTGTGATGAGAGTCTCTGTTCTCATCTCACTCTAGCATTATTTCTCCTATCGATTATGTGGCACCTACAGTGCACATGTATTGGAAATCTTGGGAGATTTCTGTGAGCTTCCATTGTGGCATAGGTGTTTGATGACACAACTTGATAACCAAACCCTGGCTTCAGGAGCACTCTGATTAAGGCAGAGATCATATTGGCATTAAGTGCAGTAAGTTTGGTGCCCATCCAAAAAAGCCTGTCTATGCTTTATCTATACAGCTAGACATTTGCCTTGAGGTTTTTCTTTCGTATGCCCACCACTATAGTAGAAAAAAGGTTTGCGCCTTCTGTTGGACCTAAAAACCAGAGGCTTGATAACAGCTTAATAGGTTCATCAATAAATGGTTCAAGTAAACGAAAAGTCATCCCGTTCATTCACCTCTCTCCATTTCCGAATGAAAAACAGCAACTGCGAGTCTGCTTTCAGAATTCTCTCATCACTTTCATCCTCTCCTCTGATCTAGCTCATTTGTCTCCACACACGCGCTGCCTGTGGAGCCAGTAGTTGTTGTTTGTTCCTCTTATTATACAGTCCCAACATTTTTTGTTCTTGTATGGAAAATAATGCGTTACATCTTAATTAAGAGGTTTTCTTCTACTAGAAAGAAAATTGTTCTGTGTATGCTTGGTATCTTGGCTTTTTGTCTTCAAAATTCTAGACCTGACAGAAAATCTATACCAAATATTAATTTTCAATCTCATATAATCATAAAAATATGTCCCTGTAACGAAGATTTATTCTGATACCTTCAACTGAGATACTACTTTGATGAACATATTAAAAACTACTGGAGAGAAGGGAACAGGCCTGATTAGAATATTCATCAACACATATAAGGGTAATACTAACAGAAAACTGATTTACAAGTTAAGTTACACAGTTACATGTTTACAGTTGGACAGGGGACTTTCAACAATGTATGTAAAAATGAGGTGGGAGAAAGATGCTAACATAAAGATAAGCGAAGATGACTGGTTGAACATATGCAGGACACAATCTACCACCTCTAGCTCAGGTCTGTGGAGGGAATTCACCTGGAAAAACACTTCAAGATTCTTTATAAAACACCCAATATAAAAAAGTCACAGAGCAACAATCCTGAACATGGTCAGTGTTGGACAATGTGTGGTAATATGTCTGCTGGTCATTTTCATATCTTTTGGGAGTGTCCCATTATTTCTTTGTATTGGGTAGAGGTGGTGATGGCAATTAGGTCAATAATCGGCGCAGAGCTTGAGTTTAATTTCAGTGTTATGTATTTAGGAAATCTACCAAAAGGGGTGTGTGTGTGAGAGAGAGGGTGAGTGAGTGAGTGAGATTTATTTATTTATTTAATTTATTTTTATATATATATATATATATATATATATATATATATATATATATATATATATATATATTATTAAATATAATATATTTGTTACAAATACTATTAGCAGGTAGCAAGAAAGCAGTAACTAGGAAATGGCTAAGAGTCCCCGACAATTAGTGAATGGATAGAAATAGTTCGGGAAATTTATGTTACGGAACATTTGACTTTCTCTCTGAGACATACCAAGAGTAAATGTGAAGTATATTGGAAAACCTTAACATCTTATCTGAATACAAAGTGAGATGTATATGTCTTGTCCCTCTTTTTTGTTTTTTTTCCCTTTTCTTTTCCCGTTATACATGATGTTGAGCATTTCTGTTAATCTATGACAATTTGCCCCTTAGTCCGTCTGTCTGGTTTTTCCTTTTTTTTTTTGTCAAAAAAAAAAAGTAAAAAAAATAATAAAAAAATATGTTCCTGTGTTTGTTTTTAGTAGTATAATTAGATACCACCGTCTCAGCACTTAAATAAACTAAGTGTACTTTTTTTTTTTTTTTTTACACTTGGCAATTTTATCACCTGGTGCCCATGAAAATGCAGTTTTTTTTGTGATTGTTGCGGGCAAAAATCCTCGATTATTCTGCATGTTTTCTTAAGAAATGTGATGGAATATGCGGGATGTTTATGCAATTTTATGCAATGAAATTGTGGGAACTTGCAAAAATTGCGGGAACATGCAAAAACTGCAGTTTGTTGAAAAAGAAAGAAAAAAGTAGTGATTCCCCCAACACCGTGTTCTCACTAGGCGTAATTACGTCACTTCATAACGTTCCCAAGGCAACAGGGGAAAATGGCTGCTCTCGTGTGAAGTAAACGCAACATTTTTCAACTTTCTGCTAAGATATATGTGACTTTTTTTGCAACTTTTTTGAAATCATGCAAGCCCCGCATATTTTGCGCGGAAATCGGCAATTTATGCGGCGAAAGTGCGGCGTATTTGAAAAAAAATGCAGCCGGCTGATTATGCATTGAATTATGCAATCGCATAATCGTGTTTTTCTGGAGGGACTGATTTATGGACTCACGAGGAGAAATGGAGGAAGGGTCTGTGCGTTACAGAAGAGGAGTGCTGACTCTTTGGGGATGCAGCAGGCTGGACTTCATAGATGGAAGCAGAGCGTTCTTCATTGTCATCATCACTGTACACGTCCTCTTCGAGCAGTTGATTGTCAGCGCCTAGCACAGAGAAAAACACTGCTTATACAGCCATGCGTAAGTAGCAACTCACTTTAGCACAATTATTTAGGACAGCAGTGGCAAATGCACTTAAAAGTTTGTTTCTAGAAAGTTGAATCCTCAAAGCAGCCCTATCACTGACATTAATGCGGTCATTTCACGGAAAAAGTGAGAATAAAATAAGAGAGCTGGCTTATTAGGCGAGATGTAATGGGCATTTAAAGCAATACGGCACTCTGGGAAACTCATGTCGTTATTGGGTGCAACTGCCGTGAGCAATCCCCCACTGGTCAAGTGCTGCATTGTGGCTAATCTGCTGTAAACACTTTTGTTGACTGGAGTGGGAGTGGAGTTGAAGTGCAAGCAGAATGACTGGTTATCCAATCTGTGCGCTATCACCTCTGCATTCTCAGGGGGAATGTTTCATCACACACTCAGTGTGCATGTTTGGTGTGTGAGGGTTATACAAAGCACTTTGGTAATAAGGTGGTGGGGGGGTGGAGAAGCAAATAATCAAATACTACAAAGAGCCAAGAGGGAAAGCACACTAACAAGTGAGACAGGTGGCAAGGGAGAAGAGAGCAAGAGTCAAAGTGGGAGACGCAACAACAAGGAAACAAATGAAACCATGGGCACCTGGGTCCCAGATCCCTACCGCGTGTGTTGTCCCTGTCAGTGCACTGAGCGTGGGGGAAGACTCGGAGCAGAGCTTTCAGCAACAATGAGAAAGAGCTGGCCAGCAGGGGCCTGAGGGTGGGGGACAGGGCTCGGCCAGGGGGAGCCAGGGCCCTCTGGGAAGCAGGGACGATTGTCCTCATGGCCTTGCTGAAGTCGGCAGGCCCCAGGACGATGGAGCCGACATCCAGCTTCAGTTTGACGCTGCTGCCGTAGATCTGGGGGTAGCGGCGGCGCAACGCCGCCAAGGCTGTCTCTGTGCAAAGTGCTTTGATGTCAGCACCGCAGTAGCCTGGGAGCAAGCCAGAAACACAAAGAAGGTGAGTTATTCATTTGTTTGCCCACTTTTGTTTTGGGCTTTATCAAGGTAGTTTATGAATGGCACGGGGAACATGAATTAAATCAAGACAAATTTTGAAAAATGCTATGTTGATACTGCTTGGTGAAAATTGTGTTCTATGTGCTTTACAGGTCCACATTAGCCAGTGATAGATTTGAACTGATACTTGTATAGCAAACATGGCATTTTTTAAAATCCACAGGTGTCACTCTTACCGACACATTTTTCTGCAAGTTCATCTACAAATGGCTCAGCCAATTTGGGATTCCAGTCCCGTGTGTGAATCTCCAAGATGTGCTTTCTGGCCTTTGGGTGGACAAAAGGAAAAGAGACACAAAGAAAGACGGAAAACGCAGAGTCAATAGATGAGGGGGCACTGTGTAGCCTAACAAGAACAACAATGTATTTGAGGTGTCATTTAAATAGTAGGTTGCATAAGACAGGATCAAAGAAACAAAAAGGCACGTCAAACATACTGAGAAAAATCACATCAGAAATACAATTAAAACCCATGTTTTACTCACCTTTACTCTATCTAGATCTGACAACAGCAAGAGAAAGATAAAAAAAGGAATCAAGTGCATAAGTGAGCACAACAGAAGGGCTTGCTTCAGATCAGCACAACACGACCTTTTATTTCATCGTCTCCACAGGACTCGGCTTTGATGAGCCGCCATTAAGAACAAAGTTGTCTGTCGTGAGTCAAGAGCAACAGTTTTCATCATCTTTCATCACATCTCCCTTTCTATTTTAAAAAGACACATCTGAGACAGATTTCACGCAGATTTCTATCTTGGGCAATACCAGGAGGGAGCTGAACTTGAATGTGTAGAGAGGATCGCTACATGTATTTGCATAAGAGCAAGGTTTGTGATCAGTCAGCTCACTAACTGCCTGCAGATTACCAATCATCCCACTGTGTGGACAAACTACGCAAGTCCACCCACATTAGACAGGCTCGATGGAGAGGAGTCACCTACATTGAGCTATTTATCAGATTTTACTGCCACGTAACGTTTTGTTTTTGTGCCTAGAAGGGGGAAAAAAAACAGGTCTCCCCGAGTGCAAGATTAAAGCAATCAGATCTGCATAGCAATAATTCTTCTAAAATAGATTTTTAATTTTCCATAAACCGAATGAGCATCTGCTTTGCCACTTGCTTCTTGTAACAAAACATCCAACAGTGAGGAAAAAACAGTCTGAGGGGACTCTTAATAGCCAGGGGGCTGCGTGTTCCAATTTCGTTGCACGACTCTTATGACTAAAATGCCAATTACTTCTGCATTATATTGCGTCTCCAGCTGGGTGTGCCTATGGGTACAGCATTGTATGTACAGTTAAGTGCTCCGCATACAGAAAATTACATTCCGTCATCTCCCGGTTGGCCAGGAGCTACAGATTCTGTGGTGCAACAATATCTTAAATAATACTGCCACTTGGACTTCTATTTGTGATATTTGTGCAATATTTTAGATATACTAATGAAAAGAAAGATCGTGCTCCTGCAATGAAAAACATATCTGCTGACAATCCATGTACAGTGGGGGGGGGGGGGGAGACTTTGCACGTGTGGTTGTGTCAATCAACATGTGTCCACTGTACATGATATTGATGTGTCACTCCGTCTCACCTTCTTGTCGGGCAGGTTGAACAGAAACTCCCGGTCAAAGCGTCCAGGCCTCCTGAGTGCCGGGTCGATAGAGTCAAGTCTGTTTGTAGCACCAATGACCACTATCTCCCCACGACTGTCCAAGCCGTCCATCAAGGCCAGCAGAGTGGACACAATAGAACTGGACAGAGGGAAGGAGGTGGGGAGACAGAATGTAAGTATACACGCTAGGGATGGGCATGATTAATCGACGATCGATAACTGATCCATTAAGAATTTCGTTGATCACGTTCATTTGTCATCGATTAAACTAATGCAGGTTGCGTAGTGCGAGTCTTGAAGCAATGAAATTAATAATTCCACTGCGTGGCAGCAATTACACATTTTACCACCGGTGGGCGCCATAGGCTGCTCAGTTACCTGCGAGTTTCCGTTTTAATTTCAAAAGTAATCACGAAGAGGTCACGGCGAAGCGTGGGACCATTTTGATTTAAAAAACGACTTAGTTCACTGCAAACACTGCGACGCCGTGTATAAGTACAACACGGCCACGACTCAAATGATGTCCCACATCCGTGCATCCGACCCTGGTAATGTGGGATTCGTAATTTCCCGTCCTGCTCTCAGTCTCAACCTAGCATCAACTCGGCGTTAGCACGGAGCAGCTGCGACGCACAACGATCAGAGAAAAAATTACCCACGGGATCTGCAAGTTCATTGAGATGGCCGGGCTGGCCAAGTTTGGCGCGGAGGTACCTGTGCATCCTGGCCGGCGGTTGTTTTCGGCGGCTGGACTGATGGTCACCAGGTAGCGGTCGCGTCTGACCCCAGATCACGTTAACCTGCTTATTTATCTCAACAAAAACCAGCAGACTGGTGCAGCAGTTGTATGTGAGTTACTGGTTATTATATATTAGGCTTTGTCCATGCCTTGGATAGTTTTGAGTTACATTTTGACAAAACCTGTCAGATCCAAGTATTATTATGTTTTTGGTTAAGTTATTATTTAACATGATTCTTTAATTTTTTTTTTATTTATTTATTATTTTGGAACAAAGGGTCACTTTTTAAGAAGGCCGACTCGCAGCAGCAGGTTCCTCTGCTTCAGAGCACCGCAGCGCTTATATCTTCAAGTTTAGCCTAACCTCCAGTTTAACTGCTTCTTGTAATTAAGATCTCATCGAGGAAAAACACGCTGTATTTTTGCATTTTCATTGCGTTTTTAATTTATAAAAAAGTTAAATAAATATTGAATTTTAATATAAAAATATTAATGATTAACGATAGTCGATCGTTCATTTTCCCGACGATCGGCGAAGAAAACGTAATCGAATGCGCTTCCCTAATACATGCAGACATTTAGAGCCCAAATACTTATTGAGATTGAGAATATATGACAAGACTCATGAGCCAGTACGGACCAAATAAACACGACATTATTTCTGCAAAGAGAACACAGACGGGGTCTATCAAACACACATATTGAACAAAACCGTGTGGGGCAAAAATATCAACAGGTCTATTTCTGTGTTGAGTAGAGCTCCATGTATGCATTTACCCAGCATGGCAGAAAGAGGAGAACATCTATAAACTCAAGTTTTGAATAAACATTTCACAGAAACAAATATTCCATTTTCTGGACGGCAACCATTTCCACAAAGACCAACTGCAAGCTGTGTTTGTATGATAGGACTCTTCCTCGCCTGCAGCTCATATTGAAATGGTCTAAATCAGAAATTAAATTGTTAGGATTTCCAATTTCCATTGCTATCGCCACTCAACACCAAATAATCAAACTGACGCACCCAAATTCTGCCAAAAATCAAAGCTGCAGTGCCAGTAAGTTTCAACCTGCAGTGTAAGAAAACCTGCACCACCTATTGGCAAGGAAAGTAACAGCAGCAGCAGTTCAGACCTGCACATGCACACATGCCAATGTTGCAACTATGACACTTTCACCACTGCATGTCACATCCGTTGGGTACAGTTAAGGGTGGTTTTAAATCAGCCTTACCTGTGTATCTGGTCTTGCCTGCTGGAGCGAACAGGAGCCAAACCATCAATCTCATCAAAGAAAATGATGGATGGCCTCATCAGGTAAGCCTGATCAAAAGCATACACAACGTCAAACCAGGAAAAGAAAGATGTACAGATAAAATAAAAAAGCAAAAAAAAAAAAAAAAATGAAAAGCAAAGTGACAAGTTGCAACAGGTGAACTGAAAATATTCTCCCAGCAGCCACCAGTTTTCTATTTACATTCTGAAGTCAATTCAGGTCAAGTGACTGAAGCTGTGGTTACAACCAGTGTGTGTCTCACCTGGTCAAAGAGCAGGCGTAGCTGGCGTTCTGATTCGCCGACCCACTTGCTGAGGCAGTCGGCTCCTTTCCTCATGAAGAAGGAAACTTTTCTGTCTCCCTGGCTGCACTCGTTGGCAAGCGCCCGTGCTACCAGGGTCTTTCCTGTCCCCGGGGGGCCGTAAAACAAACACCCTCTAAAAAGGGAAGGGAGAGGAAATGGAAACCGTGTTTATTTGATCATAGCAAAAGGAAGCCACTTTATCATCTCGCTTCTGTGCAAGTAAAACGGCACACATATTCACATCTTAGTTCTTCTCACCTGGGAGGCTGAATCTTAAACTTCTCAAAGATCTCAGGATAAAGCAGTGGGAACACGACCATCTCCTTAAGTGACTGAATGTGATTACTGAGGCCGCCCACATTGTCAAATTTCACCTGAGGAGAAAACACACGTTTGAAAACTGAAGATCTCCATTCATAGGAGTAAATTGGCTCATAAAAACTTGGGACACTTTCAAATTTGGCTTTTTGGTATGCATTCACGTTTCCACTCACTGAGCTATCAAGGTTCATGGGATCCACGTCGGCCAAGCTGGCACCCACTTTCACCCGATCACGCAGCACCCCACTAGCCAGGTCTTCTGACGCCAGGTTCATGGGCAAACATCTGTGGGGGGAAAAAAAATAGGATTGACATGTATGTTAACAGTCGTAGATCTTAATTATTTTATATCGGAAAAGTGTTTCGATCAAAGCAAAAGTAAAACAATGGGAAGATGAAAAAAAGATTTTAAAAAGAACAGTGGGGGGGGGGGGAAGAGGTAGAAGAAAGAAAACAGCAGTCATCACCTGTTCCTGGCCCGGGTCATGCTTTTGCTTTTCCTCCGCTCAAACCGCTCTTCATCAGAAGACGAGGTGGTGTCACTGCTGTGAATGGCATGTTTCTTCACTCTGGAGAAGTGTGGCAATCTACATTCAGTTTTACACTACTACACAGTAATATTCCCGAATCAGCGGAGGCCAATGGGCGTGTAAAAACCTTTTTATAACCACAGCTCAGTTCGTTAGTCAGGGTAGTGAAAATGCTGCGTAGGGGTCACGCATCGTAACGCATTTAGCATCAGATTTGACACAAATTTCTACCAACCTTATATGGCTTCTTCTTGCTGGGGATCTGTGGGTGTCAAAAAGGGAGGGGTTGCTCTGTTTTCTATTCACAGGCTCTGAGAAAGCAAACACAAAGCGACCAGTTGTCACACACCGAACCTCTAAAACAGTTTCAAACACGAGTACACTGAGAGGAAATCGTTAAATAAATGCAACACAGCAAGAAGAAAACAGCAATTACCAATAGGTGGGGCCTCATATCTCTGCACCGTCTTCCGCTGCCTCAGATTGTACGGCCTGTCATTTTCCTCTCCTGCCTCTTCTGCTTCATCCCCTTCGTCGTCTTCATCCTCTGCATCCTCCTCCTCCTCGCCGTGAGAATCTGAAAGTCAAAAGCGTCCTTTTGAAAACTTCAGATACTACCAAATTTGAGCTTTTAAAAGAGATTCCCCCAAAAGTACACCAAGCAATTGACTGTAGATTTCTTTAATTCATCGTTTTGATGAATTAAGATCAAGCTGAGGTGGTTCATTAAGTTTTCATGATCTCTCTCTCGCTCCACTGATTCATAAGTACAACATTAGCAGGAACCTGACCTTCGGTCCCTTCCTCCTCTTCATCCTCCTGCTCCGTCTTGCTCATGACTTTGTGGTGTGTAGGCATGCTGAAAGTGCCCCTGCGCATGGATTTTCTGCGCTTCACCCGAGAATACATGTCCATGTTTTCCTAGAAAATACAGGGCCACTTATATATTATATATATGTATCATTAGGCAGTTGTATTGTACCTTTATAGCTCTGGGTTGTGTGTTACAGCAGGGCCACACTCACCTCCTCAGTGTCTCTAGTCCACATGCGAAGTCGCTCCACCTCACGGTTCTGCCTGATGCTGCTGATGTTGTCCATCTCCTGAAGGACAGCCTCAGCAGTGCTACACACACACACACACACACACACACACACACACACACACACACACACACACACACACACACACACACACACACGATTCTTGTCTCACTGGGGTATATGCTCTACAGTGCAGTTTTGGACAGTGACGTTTTTCTTATCCTTACTTTAAAGAATGACTATCATGGTAAAGTGCTGACTTTCATCTCTAATTGGAGGACTTATAGCCCTTACTTGACTGCTGCACTGATGACGTACCAATTTCTAAATCCAAGTACTGACTGAGCTGTATATACTGTAGGTAGGCTTTGTGAAGGAAGCAGACCTGCACAACATGGCAACCAAATACAATTTAATTAAAAAAAAATACACTTTGGATTTGTCATACTTTTCTGAAGTATAAAGAAGTCCAATTCCATACAGTATGTTTCAAGATGACTAAAGTATGCTCTAACCAATAAAGTCAGTTCCACTTCCTGTTGTGTTAGAAGCAATGTTGCAAAGAAAGGTATCAGTTGTGTGCCTGCTAAGCTACCTGTTGACCAGCTGGTCAAACAGCAGGCTCTGATTGAGGTGTTCAAACTGGCTCTTCTTCACCCGGCAGCTCCTCTTCAGCTCCACATGGCCATTCATGCGAGAGTGATCTCCCCCTCCACTCTCTTCATTCCGGTGACTCATATGGGCTACAGCATCAACAAAAATTTAATGAGAGACCGATTATTTAATTGTATGCCTCTTAAAGCATATGTCCAATGTATGACTTTAAAAAGAAAAAAGGGACAAATAAAAAAAAAAAGAATTGCATTACCGTGTCCATTTTGCATTATTCGAGAGGACAACCTAGAAATAAAACAAAAACAAGTGAAAATATGTATGCACAGAAAACTACAATTAATCTCACACAATGTTGTCTGAGTGGCCATGTTTAAGTCTGTCCGTCCGTTTACTGTTTACCTGATTACAATACATGACATGAGAAGAATGAGATCTGACTTAACAGCAAATAGGCGTCTAGAGATTAACTCTTGCTTATTTTAACTTTGTACAGACAACTTTGTCTTAACAAATCATTATAATTCCGCCAAAGTAAATGTAGTAAATAACGTACTAGCCTATCAGTGTGCTGTGCTATAAAGGTACAATACAACTGCCTATTGAGAGATACTTATGGTGACTGAAACCAAGGCCAGCAACTGACCTGGTGTGGTAGGTGGGAATTTCCCAGCTGACCCTCTGGCCCTTGGTCTGAGGGGATGGGGAGGTATCACTGGAGCTGGGCTCGGAGGCAGTCTGGCGCCGCATCCGCTTGGAAGGGGGAGCCAGCCGCGGACTGCTTGGACTGCTCACATCACTACTGGGCTCTTTCTGTTGAACAAACAC
This sequence comes from Gymnocephalus cernua, assembly GCA_023631565.1. NCBI lineage: Eukaryota > Metazoa > Chordata > Actinopteri > Perciformes > Percidae > Gymnocephalus > Gymnocephalus cernua. The sequence continues at coordinate 17,795,343 of CM042440.1, forward strand.
AAATCACACCAATTTGAGAAGAGAAAGGAGGAGAGAATGCAAAAATGGCAAACAATCAGAAGCAGGCAACAAAAAAAAAAAGAGAACGCCTCATATCGTGACAGCCTTTCACAATTATCTGCATAAACCATTCACCCCATCAACACTGTATAAAGCCAGAATATTAAGAATATAATGGGAAAGCATGAGCAAACAAGTAAAAATCAAATCCATGACAACATAAAAGAAGAAAGCTAGCACTTCAAATGGCAAACCCAGAAGAGAGTAGTATGATGAGTCAAGACACCTTGTACCCAACTCCTTAATGTATTCCCCAAATCACAACAGAGTACCAACCAGACATATGCCCTTGATGCTCACGCCCTTTGCAGCTTAACTTCCCTGCTGATATGAGAGCATATATCACTGTTGTCATAGGCAACTGTCTGCAATGTCTGCAGAGGGGTTTGTCTGACTGACTGGATGGATGGAGTGTAAAGTGCATAACGTAGGCTAAAAACAGTGAACAAATGCACAGCTGTGGCCTGCTGGGTGCACCTTGAAATCATTCCTCAATTAAATCATTTTCCAAACATTGTCATAAACGATGGTCAGGTTTAGCAACAAGTTTTTGACAAGGTCTTCACACAGGACACTGAGCGACAACGGTTGGGAGTTTAGTGTACAACACCTACATTTTCTTCTTCAGAGAAATCTGAATTCTTGGAAATAACAACGTGAATGTTTAGGTGCATCACTCAAACGACTTTTAAGTCACAGATCACATTACCATGTGTCATCATCAGTTAGCCTGGCTTGCAACCCGCAGCCGGGAACTTGAGCCACAATTCAACAAAGTATAAAGCCTCGCAAAACAGCCCATTGAAACTCAAGAACGTGCTAATGACTGTGAATAAATTATGAGATAAGTGAATTAGTTTGTTGGTCAGTGTTAAATGCTATAATAATCGCAAATAATGCGGAAACACAGAGCCTCTTGCCTTGCATAATCTCAATGTTTACATTTTGAGACAAAGGCTGTCAGGCAGCTTGTAGGTCAGCCGATCAGAGTACAAACATAAGCCATTAATTTAGTGTACATTTCGAAGTAGAAGAAACACAGCATCCTGTATAACGTTATATCAGTGCGTTTAAAACACTTACTGTAAATAAATGCAGCATAGGAGCATTTGCAGAAGAAAGTTCAATAAGTTCAGACTTGCTAAATACGGGACTTGAGTCAGCCAACTGTTTTGAACCTGGAACTCCCTTCCCCCACTGTAAACTAGCTGTCGGGCTAGCTATGGCTATAACCTACAAACGCTAGCTTAACTAAAGCTTTGTCTTAAATAATCAAGCTAATACTTCCAGGACGGCGAGATGAAGTAATGATAATAGCCTCATGTCAAAATCCCAGTTGTCGTTATTAAGAGGGCTAATTTGTGGAGACAAATGTGAAACAAGTCAGCCGGGTAAAATTGCCAAACACAAAGGGAACTCAACTTGGGGCTAGCCAGGAGTTAACATCGCTAGCTTGAAATTTGACAGTTGTGCAATACGTTCAGTGTAAATGACACGCGTATGAATTGCTGCATTAAAGTCTTTTATTGTGTATCTGCGTGACTGAGTGGGTGTCAACTTCAATACTGCTCGTACTTTGCTGTGAATTATACATTATGTAGAGCACCTTGAGGCCACAGCTACAGCTAGCTACCTAACCAACTCGCTAGCACAGCCAGCTAGCTGACCGGCAAAGAAAAGAAACCGGCTTACATGTTCATCAGAGTTTCGCTCGTTTCTCGACGACGATCTAGTCCTCGAGGAGATGAAGGGACCGCTCCCCGACCGTGAGCTTTTCCTTGTGTTCACCATGTTTTTTCCTTTTGTCTGCCCTTACTGAATCTCCCTAGCCAGGTCCAAACACTGCCTCAGTGAGCGCAGCATCGAGGCGCCATTCTCTCTCTCTCTCTCTCTCTCTCTCTCTCTCTCTCTCTCTCTCTCTCTCTCTCTCTCTCTCTCTCTCTCTCTCTCTCTCTCTCTCTCTCTCTCTCTCTCTCTCTCTCTCTCTCTCTCTCTCAAGTAGATGTGGGTCTGTTTGGCAGGTGCGTTCATTTTTGCTGACTGGACACAAAAGAAAATAGCCTAACTTAGTTATCATGTAGATATTAAACACATACAAAAAGGCCTTAATAACGTATAACGTGCAATTTACAGTAGGAATATTAAACATTACAGTGAACAGTAGCCTACAGAGTTGGATAAAGTCGCGCCACTAAGTAGGCCTACTGAAGCACGACGAGTCCCTAAAGGAATATTAAAGGAAACAACTTCAGAAAAAGAAGTAATATAATGCTTTTAAACCTAAAGTACACCGTGTACCCCTCATATAAATACCAGGGACTTGTTTGAAGCTGGCAGAAACCAGATGCAAGTGGGCAGCTTCCAATTTATTTGAAAAAAAGTTACTACTTCACAAATTGCGTAGGCTATTGCAATTCACTCTCCGTCCTATAAAGATTGTGAAAGTTAATCTCAACATGTAATGGCTGGGTTGGGTCAGTGGTAGAGCAGGCGCACATACTGAGAGGTTTATGTCTCTACGCAGAGGTCCAGGGTTCAAATCCAATCTGTGATAACATCTTGTATGTCTTCCCCCTTTCTCACTTCATTTCTTACCTAGCTGTCCTGTCAAATAAAGGTGGAAAAGCCCAAAAAATAATTAAAAAAAACCTGTTTTTTTACCACAACCTGCACAACACTGGGGATTTACAGCACTTTGTTCAAACGCTAACACACTGTTGTCAAAACTGTTGACCACACATTCAAAACAGAATAGATTTCAGTCTGGTGCCTATCAAACACTGCTGATTGCAATTTTAGCTAAAAGCCTGAGCAGGTGTCTTGTTTTAGTTAGTTAACATATATATGGTATTTATATAGAGAAAGCTCAGATAGCCTTTTTTTGTATACAAACACCAAATAAGAATGAAACAATTATACACTGTACCATTTGAGAGAAACAGGGAAAAGAGCAAATATACCAATATGTCCAGGTAAGACGTCTGAGGTTACATACACAGCTATAAAAAAAGTGAAAAACACTATATCTTTACAATAGTAAAACTGCGTTCTTACTGTTTTTCAGAAAGTAATGGAGGTGAAAGGGTCTGTGTAGTATTTAGAGATGATTCAGACATCCAATGTGATGAAGAAAAAACTTGCCGCATGATGCTGGAGAGAGGCAGGATTAGTCACACTATTCTTTGTTATGCACCTTTAGTTTTTTTTTCCAGTACTTCCATAAATTACTAGAGACAAACTACTGTAATTGTAGCAACCTACTGATTTTCAAAAAATTTTAAAGTTTGTAATTTCTGTATTGGTGTTTGATGCTAGTGTTTTTACTCTCAGTGCGTTCTGAGTGACAGAACGCGCTGTGCTATCTCAGTGAGGATTGTGCATAGTGTTTGGCTGCACTGGGCCTGTTTTAGCCATGTGTTAAGAGTTGTGTTACTTGGAATGAGTTTTGCAGGTGATGTGAACTGTTTAGTTCAGGTGATTGTTGGCAGTGCAGACTGTAGTTAGAGTTTTGCACATGTGGCTTCAGTTGTGCCCACAAAAAAACTGTAAAACCAATATAGCCTACCTAAAAAGGATATTTTGCATCCACAGACTACTATTATTGACTGTATCTCTACTAACTTTTGTCATTCTTCACTACAACCTTAATGCATGCAGTCTAAGTTATCAAAATAATGATCATCATTCTCCTCTCGCTGTTTTCACTATTGCTCCTCACCTTGTTCTCCACACCATTTGATTCCCACATCTGAGAAATAATAAATCTATGAAATATCATAATATCTGTCAGGCAGAATTCCCATTGGCATGACTGGTTTAACCTACAAAGATTTGATCTTTGATCATACTATGAAGTAAACGTGACATTTAACAAAACTATAGTTTGCCAAGAACTTACTGTGATCCTCTCCAGAACCCCTGTGGGATCCCTTGGGGATCACTGCTGAAACCCAAACCTGTGTGTGTGTGTGTGTGTGTGTGTGTGTGTGTGTGTGTGTGTGTGTGTGTGTGTGTTTTGCCTCTTCTATTTCTGGCTTGACTGAAGATGCAACTGTGCTAGCCATCTGTTTCATGTTTTAGTTTCAAGGTTTGTTTTTTTAAAAAGCATAATCAACACTATTGTTGTTTTATTAGATAATGCATTTTGTGTGTGTGTGTGTGTGTGTGTGTGTGTGTGTGTGTGTGTGTGTGTGTGTGTGTGTGTGTGTGTGTGTGTGTGTGTGTGTGTGTGTGTGTGTGTGTGTGTGTGTGCATGGAGCTGCTGAAGGCACCATCTGTGATCTGATTGTTAGAAACAACGGGTATCCCCACCACTGAACACAAGATTGAAACCTTTGTAATTCTGAAATGTAACTACTGGACAACACCTTTTCTGATGCTGTAAAAATAGTTTTCTTTTAATATTTTCGAATTATGATCTTTTGAGCTACACACAAATTAATCCATCTATAACTAAAATGTTTTAAGTATTTGAAAATAAACCTCGAACGAATGGTCAAATGAAGGATTTATTGGGCCTTTCAATGGTCATAGACAAATCTCATATGCACATCAGAGAGTAAAGAGGCTGTGCCCTGATTTTATTCGTAGGTGTTCAGTTGCATTGTGAATTATGCATACTAAAAGTGACTCAGTCACATATTCAGTTAATTCTTAATTAATGCATGTATTAATTACTTGACTGACTAATAGTGTACACAGTATATTACAGTAATACAGTATTTAATCACACTTGTGGTTATATTATATGCCCCTAGTGGTCAATATAGGATAGCAATGTAGATGGTCTTCTTATATTATGATTGTCTCTCACTGGAACACAGTTCTCCAACTGAAAACATGTCTCTGTGAAAAGGCATGGAGGGACTTGTGGTGTAACACGTTTTAAATAAGTTTTGCATGAAAAGATTAAAAGTAAAGTTGAGCCAGGTGGTAACAGTAGGCTAGTTAAACATTTTTCAGATGGCAGTCCACTGATCAGTGTTCAAGAGCGAGACAGGGTGGCCCAGTAGGTAGATAGATAGATAGATAGATAGATAGATAGATAGATAGATAGATAGATAGATAGATAGATAGATAGATAGATAGATAGATAGATAGATAGAAAGATATATATATATCTATATATATAGATATAGATATATAGATAGATATAGATAGATAGATAGATAGATAGATAGATATATGTATGTATATATATATATATATATATATATAGATAGATAGATAGATAGATAGATAGATAGATAGATAGATAGATAGATATATGTATGTATATATATATATATATATATATATATATATATATATATATATATATATATATATATATATATATATAGATAGATAGATAGATAGATGTCGACCTTGTGTATATCAGTGGTATTTCCTATGCCATTTAATACTGTTATCAGTTTCAATTGCTGAGTTCAGCAGTACAGTTGCATTACGACAAGAGGGGTCGATTTACGGCACTGTTATTACTTCACAGACATTGCTCAGCAGAATAGCCGCGGCACGAAACTCAAGGCTGCAGATGTGTAGCCCGGGATTAACCGACAAAACACAGACTGGTAAATCAGTATTTGACCTTAACCTTAATACGCGCATGCAAATTCGCATCTACTGTGTGTGTACATGTAAATAGAATCCATGTTAAGATGCACAGGTCCTATGTCGTATGAGCGTCTTGGCTTTCTGATGCCCACCTAGGCCTACATAATTAACGGTAACGCTAGCTGCAATTGGTTGTTTATCGATAAGGTTATAGAGCTCTAGCGTATGCTACAATGACTTGTGAATGCCAGAGAATATGCTATACATAATTAACATAATCGAGCTAATAAAGGTTAGCCTACCTTTCAAAAATATAGGCCTAATAAAGATGCCTTTAAAGGCATTTAAATGTACTGTTGTGTGAGTGTATAGGCCACTGCAATGTACCTTTATTGCCCTAATAGTATCATTCTATATCATTATCATTAACGTTACTATCATAATGTGTAGGTTTTGCACTGCTATTATTATCATCATATCGTTACCATTTTTATAATGTATACAGCTTATTTTAGCACATATATTATCATTATCATTCATATATTATTATTATTATTATTATTATTATTATTATCATCATAATGTGCGCATTTTTTTTGCATTAACGTATTATAAAATGTGATGCTGAAACATTTTTTTTACTCCCTCCCCCCCCCCATATTTGGTTAAGAGTACTACTTTACGTGCCTCTGCAAATTGCCCCTCCGCTGTGATAGGTCCTATAATAACGTTTGCTTTGTCCATTTGTCATTTTCTTAGATGGAAAACACACAAAGTCATGAAAGAGATTGAAACCGTGGGGGGCGAGAAAGATGAAAATTCGTAAGTCACAACAAATTGGTTGCAAATTATCTTTCCTTAAAATCCCTTATATTTAAATGGAACATTTGAAATGAAGAGCTCCCATAACTCCTAATGTTCCTGTAGGTGTGAATCAGCATTTTTTTCCTGAAATAAATAATAGCAATACAACTCAATCCCTGGATTTAATGTAGGTCAGTTGTATCAAGTGTGACGCATCTAGAATGAGAAATCAATTTGATTGAATCGTAAAGTGCCCAGGAGAGCACTTTTTCTTTTCTTAAGGTGCATTTTCTGGTTTACAAACCTACACGCGTAGCATTATTTGGGGGGAGACAACTCAATAATGTAATTTCTGTACAATAAAGCCTGTGACTGCAGGCTGAATTCAATAAGACATATAATGACTGAATCACACACTTGTCTATTTCTTAATGGATTGTCAGTGAAGAAAATGAAGAGGAGGCTCCAATGAGGCGTAGTTTCTCGGTAGAAGACCTCCTCGGTGAGGTGGAGAAGATCTGTTACGATGCCTCGGGGACATCAAAGGTCAGAAACAAATTCACACCACTAAATCTTCATGGCCATATCTCTGCACATATGCGTTCTGCAGCTGACACAGTAAAGCGTTATCGTGTCCACAGACATATTTTGAGATCATTGACAGTTTTGACGTTTAATTATTTTTGAAAAATACACTGTAGACTTATACGAAGAAGAAGAAAGGATGAATAATGAAGTAAAACAAGACACCCGCAAACTGCTATAATGTGATATACTAAATAATTAAAAAGAAATCGGGACATTGTTAGACAGAGTAATCTACAGTGACATTACAGTTATACAGTATGTGCTCACTAACCCTACGTGGCCACCAGAGTATTCAGTATTTTTGCGGCCTTCATTCCAGGTGGAGATGGTGGTGAGGCTATGGAAGGATGGCTTCACTGTAAACGACGAGGAGTTTCGCAGCTACTCCATACCAAAGAATCAGGACTTCCTGGATGCCATCAAAAGGGGGTGAGTAAAAGTTGTCAAGCCAGAATTTCACAGGTGTATCGAGTACGATTTTACAACCTTAATGCACAAAAAGGACCATAGTATCTTAAGCTCTGGTAGGTTTGTTGATTAATATCGGTGACCTTCTACTACTTCAACACGTGTTGGGATATCTGGCTTTTAATAGCTCACCTACTGGCCTGTACTTCGTGCCTAAAACTACCTAATTTGTTCCTCTCACATTGTCAAGCAGTGAAAGATGGAGGACATTGCTACACGCGATGGTCGGATATTGCGACGCATATTCTCCAGCTGACCAAAAGCAAATAACAAAGCATATATTATATATATATATATGTTGCTGGCTCTGGGTTGTATTGAGTATGAAAATGTGACTTGTGTCCATGACCACTGTAAACTGAATATTTGAAGTTAATAAAAAAAAACTATAGTATACCCCAGTATAAACCAGAACTATGGGGAACTAGATGACATAAATACCTAATAAAGTTCAGTTTAGGTTCTGTCTCTCTCTTGCTTGCTCTCTCTTTCTTTTTTTCTTATTTAGACTAGTACTATGTTGTTTAAGTGTCAGTTACATTAAATAAAATCCCCGTCTTCAGCTATTTGCCAAATCCAGTGCCCGACCTGAAATTTCCCCAGGTAGGACAACGGTCGCAAAGCCAAGTGGAATGATGCATGTCGACTCATTCAGATTGACACAGGTCACTGTTGTTTGGGTAACAAAAATAAAGATTTCTCCAGGTTAGGTTTTGCTGGTGGATGACCGATTTTCAGTTGTACCTAAACTCAAAATGGTGGTTGGCTTTTTTCTTTTAAGATATACCAATGCAGACAAACCTCACATTACATGTACAATGTATATACTGTAGTGTATACTGTATATATAGAGCTGAACCCTGTATGTAGCTCAAAGTAAAATCTCCTTGGTTCAATCTTACATTCAAACCCTATTGGTCCCCAAAGGGAAACTAGTAGTAAAGATATCCCTCCTAACAGACTCCAACCAGGCGACATAAGATAGATAAAGCATAATGCTTATTAGGGCTCATTTGTCATATTGATTTATCTGACTAGACTTCATACCCGGTCTTTTATATCCGTCCCAGGGAGCTTCCGGCAGAGTGGGAGAGCAGAGCAGAGGAGAAGGAGCTGGAGATCAGTGTGGAGGATCTGACGGAGGAAAATTATGTTCCCAAGAAAAAGGCCTTTCACCCCTTCAGCGGCCGCGGATACCGACTTGGCAGGTGAGAGGTTGCTGTTGTGATAGTGTTACCAAGGAAAAGGTTACATTTTAGAGTATTATATATGTTGATATGTGGTTAGACCTTTTTTTACAAAGGATTATTCAGCGGATAAATATTGTCATAAATAATCAATAATGTAGACTGCTGAAGTAGGTCTCAAGTTTCAAGATACTATACTACGTTATACCACTAGGTGTCCTTCTAAATCCAGGTATCAAAACACCCACAAGCAGGTCTGATCAAACAGGCAGTCGGCCCGATGAACTCAGAGCCTCAACGTTTTCACAACATCACTGTATGAATACTGAATTGAATACTGAGAGTCCAAGAAATGTTGAGCGTGAGGTTTTGTCTGCCTACACCTGGGAGTAATCAAATAAAAAATCATAATACACAATGCATATGCTGCCTGTCTGTAACTTTAACTTAATCTTTTTTTTTTTTTTTATTATTCCTGTCCATTCCCAGCGTTGCACCCAGAATAGTGGCCAGGTCACCATCTGTGCACGAGGACGGAGAATCTCCTCCTATTCCCATGGTAACACTAGACCACGCCCTTCCTGTTACCTCCCTGCAGATCTGGTTGGCTGACGGCAGAAGATTGGTGCAGAGGTTTAACCTATCGCATCGGTGTGTATCACACAGTCAAGGCCAAAAAAAACAACGCATCTCTCCACATCTTGCTTGACATCATCAAACAACATATCCACATTAAGTATTCTGCGTGAGGAATATCTTGACCCTTTCCAGCCCTGCTATGCTGTCTGTAAACCCCCCTAAGCTCAAGCATAGCAGGAAAAAAAAAAGTAGTTCAAGGGATGAGATAAGAATTTTGTTTGTACTAGCTTGGGAGGTGGTGAGGGGGTTTGTTTGAGAATTACGTAATGCTTTGTTCTAGTCTGCTGGAGTTGAAGGCATGGTGCCTGTTATATCTCCTGCCATGGCGCATGGGGCTGCAGAAAAAACTTGATCCGAGATGTAGCAACGGAGTGGATCTATAAAATCCCCAGAGAGGGATTGCGTAACTCGGATGCAGCATTTATGTAACAGGGTTAGTAGCTAAAGGATAGGGAGGGCTGGACCCCTCCAACCTTCTGCTAGCCTCAGTGTGTGAGGAGTGGGTCTGCCATAAGATTGCTCGTATAATATGTTGGGCTGTGATTAATAATGGATGATGTTACTAGTACAGTGCTTCAGAGAGACATCATGTGTCACGAGAGAGAGTAGAGCATTCGGGCGGAACACACCTGAGGAATAGTTGTGCCTTTTAACCTCCTGTCCCGATCTTAATCGTGTCTCTTAATTCTTCTCTAGGATCGCTGAAGTTCAAGATTTCGTGGCACGCTGCCAGAGGAGCTCCCCGCCTTTCGTCCTGACAACGTCGGTTCCTTTCCGGGAGCTTGACGACAAAGAATTGAGTTTAGAAGAGGCGGATTTGGCCAACGCCGTCATCGTACAGAGACCCCTAAACACACAGGCTCCGTTTGGACACTCCTGATTAAAAAGCCCCCCCGTAATGCATACAACAAAACACACACCTCTTCACCGACACATCACCATGAGCCTGATTGCAGTCTCAAGGCTTCCTGTAAATTATACTTTTTTCTTTATTCTGCAGCTTGTGCTGCATTTGATGATTGCTCTATTTACTCACCTCCGTGTGGGATTATCTGCGGCCTAATGGAGATGTTGTCAGTTCTATACCATCACAGGTGCTGAAGCGCTGTTGTCAATGCTTACTTTTGTCTTTTTCCTCCGGAGGACAGTGTTTACCTGCCAACAGATCTCCCAAAACTCCCAAACTCCAGAAAGGCAAACCAATTCTGTCACCCGTGCAGATGGTCAACCATGTGTGTCCATCTGGTCGTCTACCACATGTAACCCTCCTTCCCTCTCACTCACACACACACACACACACACACACACACACACACACACACACACACACACACACACACACACACACACACACACACACACACACACACACACACACACACACACACACACACACACACACACACACTCACTCACACACACACACACACACACACACACACACACACATGCACAACACCACCACCAGCACCACCACCAACATACTCTCTAAAGTCTTCCCAAACTGTGATCACCAGTTTTTCTGCACTATTTACAGTAAAAAAATAAATGAGGGGCTGATGTTTCAATTTGTATCTGAGTTTACAATTATATTTAAGGGACATATGATGTTGTTTGCACATTATTACTATTTAAAAAGAGAAAAGATGACAGTGTGTTATTTGTGTTGGCCTGACTGTTGAGGTCTATTAATTGTCTTGCCATTTTTTGCGTGTTTTTTGTGTGTGAACATTTGCCTTTGTTCTTGTGGGGAGGGATTTAATTCACAATGTACAATGAATTGTTTTATTTGACTGCACCCTTTCACTTATCAAGGTACAATAAAAATCCTCCTTAAAGCTCTGCATATTTTTGTTTCTTTTTGATGAAACACAAAATGAAGTCAAGCGGTACATTTTTTTTTAAAGCACTTTGAACATTCAAATTCATATTATTACAGCCCAGGTGTGAAGACTGCTGAAAGGAATATTTGATAATTAGGGCATCCATCAGCTTGGAGTGATTGTGATTATCGCGGTGATTAAGGCGTGACACCGAGCAGCACCTTATTCCGTGCTGTAATGCAACATCTGTGCTGTCATTACAGATTTAAATGGGGGTTTAGATTAAGGAGGCAGGGAGGGGCTACTGATGTCAGATAAATCAGAAATGGAGGAATGATGACGTTGCAGTACAAAGTGTAACTGCAGTGAGCACTGTGTGTAATAGTGGTCACTGGGTTGTAGAAATCACGACAAAAGAAGCAAGAAAGTGGCAAAATAAATCATTCAGGCATAGTTGTGTAAAGTGCTCATATTATGCTTTTTGGCGTTTCCCCTTTCCTTTATTGTTATATATCTTTTTTGTGCATGTAATAGGTTTACAAACTGAAAAAGCCCAAAGTCCCCCCCCAAAGGGACTTACCATCTCCAACAGAAAACACTGTTAACAAACTGCTCCAAACAGCTCTGTTGTAGTCCAGCCTTTACTTCCGTGACGAACTTGCATCACTTTTTAACACGTTATAATGCTTGCCTAGCTGCTAGCATGGCACTCCCTTATACTCTGCTTCTGACTGGCTAGTAGTCCTTACCTAGCTACTGCGCATGTGCGACTCCCAACAAAGATGGAACGGAAGTGAGATGCCTCACTCTGTAGCTAAAACAGAGAGCTCAGCACACAGGGGGAAAGGAGGAGCTGCAGCAATGTGCAGTACAACAAAAATATGGTGTTTTTTGATAATTAAACCATGTAATACGATATAATACACACAGTGAGTGAATCCACTAATCTCTGCAATTCCATTAATGAATTTTATTTTCCGGCTAAATTACCAGTTTTAATGTTGCGACCAGGTTGTAATGAAAGACATTGTCCAGTTGCATTATGGGAAAATGAAGGATACAGTGATTTTTGGAGCTAAACCCATTCTGGGGAACTAAAAATGATCTTTATCTTGAAAAAAGAAAAAAAGAAATATTCTTGTGAGTCCCTCAGTTTCATGAAAGTGCAATAACAAACCACTGGAGTACCCCTTTAAGTATGCCTACCACACACACACACACACACACACACACACACACACACACACACACACACACACACTGGGCTACCTTGTATTGGAATGTAAAATCTTAGCCTATGTTAAACTAATTTAAAAGCTATCATTAAGTACAAACCAACTACACCTACTGTACTACAAAGTATTTTGCAGTGGGATTAAAGTGTACACCATAATGATTATCTAGTGGTGATGCTGCAGCGTGGGAAATATGTAGTTATGTAGATGTTTGAGTGCATCCTTGTTGAGTTTTTTTCACACACACACACACACACACACACACACACACACACACACACACACACGCACACACACCTTTCCGCCTCATTGTTCCTACGAATTGCACAGGTCATTCTCTGGGACGGAAATGAAACCAAACTGCATTTTAGACATTCCGCGTGCACCACTTCATTAAAAATGACATTTCATGATATGCATGACCGGAATGTTATAGTGGTCACTGGGTTGTAGAAATCAAAGAAAACAAAAGAAGCAAGAAAGTGGCAAAAAAAAATGTATGTAAAAAAAAAAAATGTAATATGTTTCCAAAGTGAAAAAGCCCAAAGTCCCCCCCCCAAAGGGACTTACCATCTCCAACAGAAAACACTGTTCACAAACTGCTCCGAACAGCTCTGTTGTAGTCCAGCCTTTACTTCAGAGACGTACAACACAACACACAACGTGCGTCACTTTGTAACACATGTTATAATGCTCGCCTAGCTGCTAGCATGGCACTCCCTCATGCTCTGCTTCTGACTGGCTAGTAGTCCTTATCTAGAATACTGCTAATGCTAATGCTTGTGTTTCTTGGCATGTTAAGGACATGCGTGTGCTTTTACATCTCATCTCCATGCTTTCTGCCTTGCCTCTGGAAGAAGGCGAACATGATCCATCTTCAATATTTAAAGCAATGGGAGGGAGCATGCAGAACAGGAGGTTTGTGTTTGCTCATGGCTGAGGAAGAAGAGATGACAGCCTCAGGACGGCCAAGGTTAGGGGAAGAAAAGTCTTGAATATTCTAATCCCCTCTGAAAAATGACCTTTCTATGAGACCACGTTTTCAGATTTTCTACCTGAATGTACAGGCTGTTGTCAGCCAGAGGGTGTCTGGCTAAAGAGTAAAAGAGAGCACATTTCCTTTCTGCTACATATTTAATAAGGCTAAGCATGCAGGGAATTACTTTCCCTTTAACTCCCACATTTCCTTTCAGAACGACCCTTTTACTCATGCAGCAGCCAACCTTTCATTTTGCACATTCCTCTTTACGCATTATCGGAAACATACCCGTTCTAATGCAGGTCATATGGCTGACTTTTGTGCAACGGTGCCTTTTTCATTGTCACAATGTGGTTTTGGTCAAGGGGTTTGCATGCTTGGAATTCATGGGTTCACCAGCTGACGTCTCCATGACATGTTTGTTGTCATGCTCTGAGGAGAGGCTTACTGTGGAGAGTAAACATCTCGCTCTAAAGGAGCTGCTTATGAAAGTACTTTGTGGGAAAATGAAAGGCACTCAATGTATCATAAGCAAAAGACTGGAAAAAGAGCCTATAAAAATCGCATTACAAGTGTAGTGTTATGTGTAGAACTGTATCTCATTTTCCAACCAGACCAAAAATGTTTAGAAAAAGCTTACTTTCTTTTCTGGGTTAAGCCTAGATTGAACCATTTATATGTATTTTAAAGAAATATTTTGGTTGTATAGAACTAAAGATCTCTAAATTAAACAACATAGTAATCTTATAATATAAATTAGAGCCTGCAAAACAGAATATTTTTTTAGAAAAGAAATGATAAAGGTTCAGTTAAATGGTACTGCACTGGCTTTACACGTGAAGTTTAGTTTACTGGTCACAAGGATGGCACCTGTGAATCAGATGTGGAATGTCTTCTGTGGCTCTGGAGGGATTTCTGACTTTAATCTCAGAATTCTTAGAATAATGTTTTTCACATGTGTACTTAATCCTCTTCCGTAACTAGGCTACTGCAAAGCATTCGTGTGTTTTTTTAGTACAAGAGGAGGTTAAATAAAAGTGAATGGTGCAACACAACTAGTGAGCGACAATTGCTTCCTCCATTTTGGACTTTCAGGTCAAGGTCAGCGCTGTCAAAGCTTGCTGTTGGTTAGTGACTCATTTTCGGCTCAAAATACGCACTAATCTCTGCAAATCCATTGTAATGAATTTTATTTTCCGGCTAAATCACCAGTTTTAATGTTGCGACCGGGTTTTAATGAAAGACATTGTCCAGTTGCATTATGGGAAAATGAAGGATACAGCGATTTTTGGAGCTAAACCCATTCTGAGGAACTAAAAGTCTACAAAAATGACCTTTATCTTGAAAAAAGAAATATTCTTGTGAGTCCCTCAGTTTTATGAAAGTGCAATAACAAACCACTGGAGTACCCCTTTAAGTATGCCTACCACACAGACACACACACACACACACACACACACACACACACTGGGCTACCTTGTATTGGAATGTAAAATCTTAACCTATGTTAAATTAATTTAAAAGCTATCATTAAGTACAAACCAACTACACCTACTGTACTACAAAGTATTTTGCAGTGGGATTGAAGTGTACACCATAATGATTATCTGGTGGTGATGCTGCAGCGTGGGAAATATGTAGTTAGATGTTTGAGCACGTCCTTGTTGAGTTTTTTTTCACACACACACACACACACACACACACACACACACACACACACACACACACACACACACACACACACACACACACACACACACACACACACACACACACACACGAACACACCTTTCCGCCTCTTTGTTCCAAATAATTGCACAGGTCATTCTGCGGGAAGGAAATGAAACCAAACTGCATTTTAGACATTCCGCGTGCACCACTTCATTAAAAATGACATTTCATGATATGCACGACCGGAATGTTATCAGCGCGGTGATACTAACAGATTCTTTTGAGACAGGTGAGTGTAGGCTATCATACGGAAACAATAACACACCTGCCAAGAAAATAACCTGTAAGCATATTGATGCTTATCTTATATCAAGTGTAGAATATTGAGATTGTAGGATTATCACACCTGATTAGAAATGCCACAGTGATGTCACTATCTCGAGGCCTGTATATTCACCTCTGTGAAATGTTTTAGAAACAACATTATTTGTGTTGCATTGTCTCACTGCAATGCTTTTCCCATCCAAAGCAAACACACTGCCTGTGACATAATCTCCTCACAGATGCACACACACACACACACACACACACACACACACACACACACACACACACACACACACACACACACACACACACACACACACACACACACACACACACACACACACACACACACACACACACACACACAGGCAATCCGTTTGTAAGTGTCATGGACCGTGACGGCCGCTGCAGGGCGCAGCTCCGTCACTGCACGCTGAAAACAACCGAGAGTGGAGACGCGCAGACCATCTCCATCGTCCGCAGTCTCCTTCTCATCCTGCCTGCCTGACTGTCTGGCCGACTGGCGGATCACTGCATGGACCAAAACTAACCAACTACCGAACTACAGCCACTGACTGACAGCACCGGCTGCTTTTCCATCTGCACGGGGGGTAAGGTCCTAATTGTGTTTTCTCCTTTTTTTCTTTTTTTTTTTTTCTGGCTTCAAGGTTCTTATCAGGTTTGCAGAGTGGTTGTTTTATGGATGCACTTACAGTAATAGTGATGAGGGGGCAGACTACACACTCCTGCATGGGACATGTTGTGCGTTTTGTGCCCCTGCTATCTCTTCCTCAGTCATGGCCAGCAGTGTAAGCTGTCAAATACAGATGATGGTAACGTGACTGACGTTTGACTTTTTATAGGCTGTATATTCAAAAAGGTTGCTTATGCTAGAGTGTGTGCATGTGTGTGTGTGTGTGTGTGTGTGTGTGTGTGTGTGTGTGTGTGTTTGTGATTTCTTGTGACATTCTCCTACATCTGTATTCAACTTTGCTCTTGTGCATTGTCCCATTTATGTGTTTATGTGCCTGCATTGTTGTGCTTGTATGTTGCAGTACATGCCTGTCACTGTGTGTGTGTGTGTGTGTGTGTGTGTGTGTGTGTCACCACTGTCTGACTTTGCCCTTCCCTCCTGGCCTCATTCCAGAGCAACAACAGCATGTGAATGGCGGCAGAAAGCGGCAGAGTTGTCACAGAGGAGCAGGAGGAGCTCCCAGCCTCTGGAGCCGTCACTCACGCGCACCACACACACACCCGGAGTCAGAGCCACATCCAGTTTCAGCCTCTGACACACACCACCCAGCGGCAGGCTCCTCGTACTCTCGCTCACACGAGGAGTCACAGTCACACTCACTTCAGCACTCCCTCGCACACACAGTCGCAGAAGTACGGCTGTCGCCTCACACACAGTCTCTCAGCCATGGCCAAGGGAGAGAAGGGAGCGCAGGGCTCTGCAGGGAAGCTCATCAAGCCAACTGATCCGCTGTTCCCCAAAACTCCTCAGCAGGTAAGCTCGCCTGTTTCTGCTGCTTCTTTTCTATTGTCGTTATCACATGTAATGGCACGCTGTGTGTAACCCTTGTTTGTACCCTTGCTGCAAAGTGAGACACTAAATCTGTGAGTGAGAATGTTCAATCTCATCTGGTGTGTTTGCGGCTTAGTTTGGCTGGGAGTGACTTCACATGATTGGATGGAGAGGGAAAAAAAAGATTGAAAGTGTGATCTCTTTAGTCGCTTATCTGTTTGTGATTAATCAGCTGCATTGTTTTCCTGTGTGAACTGTAATCCACCAGTAGATTCAGTGTGTGAAGTTGATTGTTTTCAGTTGTTTTCAGTTGTTCCCATTGATGGGATGACCTGCTGTAGATGATTACTTTCTTCTGCCTGATCTGTGAACTTAAGTGATGGAGACAGTTGTAATCACAGCCACGATAGGAAGCCTGACAGCGAATAGACAGTAGAAGGGGAAGACTTACCCGCAAAGACGACTGGGTTGACATTCCTCTTATGTTCTTTATCTTAATGGGTGATTGTTATTTGAGTGCTAGAAGGTGATACGTCTGTGAAGGGAGCACATCTTTTGTGTATTAGTGTGATTTAATTTGTGTGCCGGATGGATTTGGAAGAAGCTGTGTGTTCAGATCTAATGGCCTGTACAGGCTGTAAAGACAGAGAACCAAGCCTTTACAAAGGTGCATTGCCCTTTTATTTAGGTAGATACCACATTATGCAGACAGTGTTTCACATACTGTCGTAATGCAATACTATGGCAGTTAGTCACTCATTTTCTGTTTGGCTACATTGACTTAGGTTTCCCATGAAACAGCATTACATCACTCGATCTAACCAGTTCTGCAACTGCCTCATCTCTGCCAAACCTCCATCTAATCTGCAGCATTTCTTTATTTTGACTCAATGGATTTGACACGAGATTTAAATTTTACTACAAACAAACCCTTGGGAAAGGAAGCTTCCCCGAAGATGGCAGAACTTCACTGATGTGAACTAGAGAATTAACATTCACGTAAGAGTAGTGGATGTCACGCTCATTTGCATTTTCTTCAGCCAAGTTCCTGGAAATGAGTTTGTACTATATTTGGATGGAAACTTGACTATTTTCTAGGTATAAAGTCTGAAGTTTGTATTCGCTCCAAGCGGCTCTTGTTGGAGCCACTTTTGGGCCAGAGCTAATACAGTACAAGTAGGAGCTGAAGAGGACACTAACTTGCATTGTGGTTAGCATTGTTGTCATTAAAATCAAAGGAAACAACCCTGACTTACTGTAACGTGTCTTCAATATACACAGCAAGTTCTCTTAAAACTCCAAGTTTAACCCCCACACAGTACATGCATGTAGTACATAGGCTGCAAATGTGCTCTTCATTTCTTTAAATGTGACGAGTCAGATAACACTAGAAAAGTAGAATTTTGAAATCGTATGTATGAGAAAAGTCAAATAAGGTCGGATGACTAAGTGGGACGTTATAGATGAAAGCGGTTTCTCCCTCTGTGAATGAGACTAAATGATGGATCCATGGTCAGTGAACTGCCACAGCAAATTTCACATAAAGAGCCTCCTGATTCATCACAGCAGTACAGAGCTTTGTCACTTTGACTCGCATGTGGAGCATTTTTTGGAGAATGACTAAACGACCGGGCAATGAATTCTGTCCGTCTTGAGATGTTCTGGATCGATTCCCTGCGAGTTTAGCCAGCATCACCAGGCGACTTGTGACTTTTTAATCGCTTGCTTCCATCACTGGCATAATCGACTTTTTTCATTCATACTAATAATCCATAATCTTTATTGACACACGCACAAAGCTACTGTTGTCGGGCGACCTGCGGTCCTTTCCTGCGTGTCACTCCCCCTCTCTGTCCCCTTTCGTGTCTTCAGCTGTCCTATCAAAAATAAACCCAGAAAATGCCCAAAATAAACTTAAAAAAAAGAAGAAAAAAGCTACTGTTGTCAACTCCCATAACTAGACATGACCCTGATACCCATGATTGTCATAAAATCCTTCAAACAGCTTTATGGATCCATTTTACCAGCTTAACTTTTTAACACCATACATTACATGTACACATTTATTCGGAGAATATAGCTGAGCTGGCGCAAGAGGCTTTTTCTTCTCCTCCTTTCTTTGCACTAGAATTATCCTCAATCCTGATTTAAATCACTTGCGGTGCAGTTCAGACATTTTAAATTGTTTTCCCTCTAGCGGTTAAGGATTCATTAACTTTAGAGATTAGTATTATCTGTCCTTGTCCCTTGCTTGTTGACAGTCAGAACTTTGCAGACGCTCCCTTTAGTCTCAGCCAGTGTTTCTGCAAGTGTGTGTGTGTGTGTGTGTGTGTGTTGAATTGTGTATTAGTGGTGCTGTTTGTGCATCCAGACAACAGTAGAAGGGATATCCTGCTTATCGTCTTTGATGATAAGAACTAAGCAATGAAAGATTGAGAGTTAGGGTTTCGAGGGCGACAATGACAGTCTAGAGAGAGAGAGAAAGCGAGTAGTGCTGGATGCACTGGAGTATTTTTGCACATCATCAGTTAAGCAGCGTTCACTAGACACCAAAGGCTTTAATTGTTCTCTCCAATTAGGGGTAATTGCAGCGAGAGTGGAAGAAGAGAGAGTTTTGAAGTTGAAACCGCTGCGCAGCCTTTACTTACCTCTGACCCGCTTGTCTTGCGATTGAATAATTACACACCTCCCTCCTGGTAATTGTCGTCCTCCAACCCCTCCATGTTTCGATGGGGCAAAAAAAGGAGGAAGAGAAAACGTGGGCCGGATAATGACAGTGTGTCGGTCGCGGCTGCGCTTACTTTGGTGATTTCCCCTCTTCATAAAACTCTGAGGAAAGTAGCCGTGGGCCAAGCCTAGGCTCTAGATGTAGGGTGACACTGTTGTGTGTGTGTGTGTGTGTGAGTGTGAGAGAGAGAGTGTGTGTCTGACACCAAAGGTTATACAGAAGGGGGGGGGGGGGGGGGGACAGGGAAAGGTTTTGCACAGCCCTGGAGACAGTCGTAAATATTGGGCTCCCTAGACTGTGGTGTCTCCTCTTATTCATGTGTGAAGATGAAAGCTTGCTCTTCCTGCTGCACACACACACACAAACACACAAACACACACACACACACACACACACACACACACACACACACACACACACACACACACACACACGCTTGATGGTTTTGGCAGAGCACGGTGAGGGGAGACGGAGCTGTGGATGACTCGTGGGTTTCTTAGGCTGCTCCATGTGCCTCAGTGTCTGCGCAGAAAGACCAAAATGCAAACAGCCAGCAGGGGGTCTCCTTCTAATCCTCTCTAATCTATTTTACACACATCATATGCACACATATTTTATACATGAGCATCGTTGTTTTTTTGTCTGCTAGAGAAACCCATCATTTACGGAGACAAAACTACAGGACGATTGGTGATTTAAGGTTGTCCTGATTGTTGTTTGCGCGTTTTTAATGGAGTGGAATTTATGAAGAAACAGATCACCGTCTACTCATCTTCCACATACTTCATAGCTGCAGTGTGACGTGGTTGCACTTCAGCAACTACACCTAGTTTTCTTTGCATTTCACAGAATCACTGAATCGTTGCGACATTAAGATGAGAAGGAATGTTATTTTAGGAGCACCTGAAATAGAATTCGAAAGGATTCAGACTATGAATGACTACAGGATTCAATATTCATGAGTCATAAGTCTGGTCTAATGACTTCATTTATTTGAAAGACACACCTTGCTTCAAGTTGCCGTGTCTGGGAAGTATAGTCTAAAGTTTAGCTAGGAATTTTTCTGGCCCTTAAGGAACAAAAAAAAAAAAAGAAAGTTAGTTTAGTTAGTTGGATTTTAGGGCGTTCATTAAAATTAATCCATTACCATATTCTGAAACATACAGTTGATCATGTTATGACTGAATCATCCATGCATGTTGGCTAACAAAGTGACACATTTTCTATTTATACTCCTGATTTCCTGTTCCAAGAATGAGTAGGATGAAAATATGATATAAATGCATGCTCAATTTAAACTGAATATATTCTTTTCAATTACATCTATCGCCCTTGAATATATGTGACTTGCAAACAACGTGTGTCCATGTATTCATAACCATGTTGAAAGCCATTACCTTATGGTTAGTTGAAACCTCAACAGTAAGCAGATATAGTACATTTTTCAGCGGGTGGCATCCTTCTTTCCTGTTCCCACTTGGAATGAGGTTCTTCATCAGAATGCTTGCAGAGGAGAAAAGTCTATTTGCTCATTAGCAGCCTCACCTGCAAGGCCTTGTTCATTTTGTTTCCCCTCTCCCTTGTCACCTTTGTCTTCACAGACTGAGTTGGGCCAGAAGTTGACATTATGCAGTAAGCTGTGTTTCGCCATCGGCGGCGCGCCCAAGGAGGTGGCTGCAAGCGCCACTGCCTTCTTCCTGCAAATCTACCTGCTGGATGTCGCTCAGGTAATGGGTTTGAGGACAAAGAGAATTTAGAAAGCGTGTGTATGGCTCCTGTATATGAATAAATGGGTGTGTTTTTAACTCCAGTCTGTCCCTCTTCTGCTCTGCAGATCAACGCCTTCCAGGCCTCCATGGTGCTGTTCATCGGTAAAGCCTGGGGTGCAGTGAGCGACCCTGTAGTCGGATTCCTCATTACAAAGAGCAGATGGACCAAGATTGGCAGACTCATGCCCTGGTGAGCTCCCTGCTCACACTATGAAGGAAACTCCATCATTGTCATTTCAGTCATTGTTTCTTTTTCTTACTCCTTTTCTTGCTATTGCCTGCATTTCTACATTTATGTTTTTTCATTGGCTCAAAGGTAGGGCTGGGCAGTTCGGACAAAATTTGATTCAAAACATATGATTGCACACAAATATTGTCAATAAGACAGTTCTTAGGGGAAGGACTATTACTGTTTTTTAAGATATTGACACAAAAGAAAATGATGAGAAATGACCCCCTGGGATAACAAGTCAAATAAATTCACAAAATTGTATTGTTTGACTGTAACCTAGAAAAGGATGGCATGTAAGCAATTGAATAAAAGAAGCAAACTAGTATTTATTTATGTATCTAAGCTAAACTTGGGGGAAACGATCCTTCTTTTGTGCTGCTGTTGACATACAGCTAAGCTTGCGTAAAGGACTGCAAATTGTCGACAGATTATGAAACTTGTTTTGGTTTGCTCCCATCTCTCAGACATCATTATGGCCGCTACATCATGCTAATGTTTGTGCAAAATGAGAACAAAAACAAATCCTGTGCTCCAGTTCCAGCTGGTTTAGAAATTATTCTCAGGCCTGAGCCTCTCACCTGAGGATTGGGCTGAATAAATAGCCTTTGTGCTTTAATTACACTGTTCCCGCACTCCCTCTGATGAGCCTTACATACTGTATGCTTCAAGGGCGTGAGCTGCCTTTTGCCTTTCGAGGACAGACAACAATAGACAAGGAAGTTCATCTGCATTCTTTCACAAATCGCGTTGCCACCGTGCTGCTCGTTGACACTTTAATACATTTATGTGACACCTCGTTTCACATATTTGGGCATCATCCAACTGTTTCTTTGTCGGCTCAATATCTCACAGCCTTTCAGTGCAATTTAACGTTGTGGCTTTATGATTGTGGATTATATAAAGCTATTACCATCCATTTTCATAAATCCCCTTTTGCAAAGATGATTTTATAAGCGGCATGTGTGCAGTATATGTCTTTTAAACACACTAGCGTGACACTTACTGTAATTACACATTCAGTATCTAATGCCTACTGCATTATAAAGCATAGATTACACACAAGCTGACAGAGCTGGAGGGGGACCAAGTCCACTGTGGCCAGCCAGCCGCGCTCAATAGCAGACAGATGCTGATGGCTGTTAAATCAGCTTTGATTACCCACGTGAAGCTGTAGGTGTGTGTGTGTGTGTGTGTGTGTGTGTGTGTGTGTGTGTGTGTGTGTGTGTGTGTGTGTGTGTCTGTGGTATACATGGGCATTTTAAACGTGTGTCCATCAGTATTTGTGATGAGATTGCAAGACACTCCCTCAGTTTTGACCCTGTTTGGAAAGTCCCCTCTGCCCATCTAACAGGAAGTGTTTTTCCCCCCCTCTGTCTGTCACATCTACAGCCAGACATGAAGTGATTTCTATCTTGGAGTTCTTTAGGATGGAGTGATTTGGCCCAAAACGCCCTCTTGGGTACTGCCCTGTTTATTATTTTGTGATTGTAGTAATGCACAATCCCAGTGGCAAGATTGCAAGCAAAATTGTCTCCGCTAGAGAAAGACAGTGATGGTATATCAAAGTACCAATACAACAATGTCAAAAATACTCCATTACAAGTAACAATTAGCACAAAGAACCTGAAGTAAAGTTATTGTATTATTATTAAAGTATTATCAGCAAAATACTACTACTTATTTGGCCCCTGTGACTGATAAAATACAGTATGTGTATTAGATTGTTTAGGTTGTATTTTATGAAATGATCAATATATATGTGTTGTGCAAATTCTTCATTTGGAAAGTAAATCATGTATTGGTGTACAATA
Source organism: Gymnocephalus cernua (assembly GCA_023631565.1). Taxonomy (NCBI): domain Eukaryota; kingdom Metazoa; phylum Chordata; class Actinopteri; order Perciformes; family Percidae; genus Gymnocephalus; species Gymnocephalus cernua. The sequence continues at coordinate 17,818,745 of CM042440.1, forward strand.
TTTCCCACTGAAATGTAGTGGAGTGTATGAACACTACTAAACCCAATATCAACTCGCACCCACCAGACCTCTGCTGCAGTTAATCCCCTCTGTTCCATTGCACACCATCTAATTAACATTCTGCAAGTGTCCTGAACGAGCCAGAGAGGCGAGAAATATGTGAGCCAGCTTCCTATCAGCTTACTTAAGACTGTGCAGATTATTGGGACAGGTGTAGTTATGTATTCACGCATGCCTGATGCGTGAGAAAATATGTGTTTGGCGCATGTGCCGTTGTTGCCTCTCCCCAAACACAGTCATCTTGCAGGAACATTCTGACTGTCCCATTCAATCGACCCCGCGGCCCTTTCATCGCTTCCCATGACCAAGCGGTCAATAGTGCAGCACCAGCGTTGTCAGCCGCCTTTGTTTGAGCAAACAATCAGGAGGAGAGTGAGGTGGGAGGGCTGGACGATGCTAGAAATGACCATTCCCTGCCTCTCTCTACCTCTTTCTCCCACTTTCTCTGTTCATAACTCCTGCTGCAGAGCGGGTCAGAGTTCAGAACCCCTGCAGGTTTTGTCACAGTCACCTAAAAATGCCAACAGTCAACCTTTTTCTACCTGCTGATGTTACAGCTGCTCCAGGCTCAACACCGCATGACAAACATTCGCATTTGCTGTTTAAAGCAAAAGTAGAAGAGGGTGAATGATATATTGGCGTTTGCAGAAAAGTCATATGGTTGATCATCCATGATCCCCGCCCCCCCCCGTTTTGCTTCTTTTCAAAAACATACAGCTGTTCACTTTAACCATAATGACACATACCAGTTGTTTACCTGTGAATTAAACATGGCCCACGTATCACTCCAAGCTCTGAGTAAAGCACAACACAGCAGAATTGTTTCATGCTGCGTTTGCTTAAGTGTGTACTGAATATCCGTGTGTGTGTGTGTGTGTGTGTGTGTGTGTGTGTGTGCGTGTGTGCGTGCGTGCGTGCGTGTGTGTGTGTGTTTGTTGATCTTTGAACACTATGTGGGTTTGAAATATTGTGGTATTTCCCTGCTTGCCCGTCCCTCCCAGGACAGATTCCTATCATACTTACAACATAATCATTTAGCAGTCAGCTTAGCCTCACTATAATCTGCTAGAAATATGGCCACTGCACTGCTATGAATATTACATAACAAAACCACTGTCATCCCTGCTCTGACAGCTTAAAATGGTGACGGTGGCTGCTTGGAGATAGCTTGCAATCGTAATAACTTGAAACAAATCATGAAATGTAATTAAGATAATCGTATCTCAAAATAAGGTGTGATATTTGTGCTTCAAATGAACGGTTAGGCATTAGTTTCACCTGGCATATGTCTGTGTTCTCTAGGATGGTGGGTTGCACTCCGTTTCTGGTGGTCTCCTACTTCTACCTCTGGTTTGTTCCTCCTTTCATCAGCGGGAGGTTCTTCTGGTACCTAGGTTTTTACTGCCTCTACCAAACCCTCATCACTGTAAGTACCAATGCTCTTTTCAGAAGTACATTTGATGTTTAAGAAATCTGAAATGGCGCTTGCACGCTTCAGATCACTCAGCAGGACTTCACACGCAGTGCAAGCAGGTTGCAAGTGGGAGATAAAAGCTCTGATTGATGCAGCTCATAGTGTGCAGATACAAAATTACATAACATATAGATAAAATGCTGCAAACAACAAGGTGGGGATGATTACAGTCATCGCATGCCAGACTCCGGCAGCTCCCGGTAGGATTTACACTTTGATTTGTAAGACGTGCAGCAGATTACAGCCCAAAGCTCTTAGATACCTCACCTCAAAGAGGGAAGTGTAGTTATTTAGGTTGCCTTTTGTTATTATGGTCCGACCATTCATCTCTCTCCCTCTGCGCTCTGGGGTAACCCATATAACATGAGCTACAGAGCGTGTGGACCGCTACAGCCACACTGCGGCGAGCTGTAATGGCATGTCATTCTAACTACTTGATAAGTATACGGTCAGTTTTGCCAGGAACCTCTTGCTGGGTAAATGCTGGTTACCACTTTTAGCCTTCCTTCATTGTCTCTGGATGTGTGTTTGTGTGAAGTAAGCTGGGAGAGGCCAGCTGTTATCACTCAGAGGGTCACAGTCTGTAAACAGAGGTTAGGATGCAATACATCATCTGTTCATGTAATCAACCTATAATGGGCTTCTATCAGATGTATTAGTTCTCACTTCCATCTGTCGTGGACGGTTAAGCAGGTTCAATTCTATAAATGTTTGCATACAGTAAAGGCTCCATAAATGACATGCTGTATAGAACCAGTGGCTGAAGAAAAGCCTTTCACGGCCGCGTTTATTTTCGTCGTGGCTTCCGCAGCGCTGACTGAGCCCTTGTGTAAATTACAAGGTGAAGCAGGACTCGGTTTGCTTGCCTATTCTCTGGGAGAGGTGGTGAGGAAGGAGAAAACAGAGAGCTGAGGTTTGCCGACATGGAAACTGCAGAGATTGCTTTTGATATATATACAGTGTATTTTTTGCATTTTCACAGGAACTTGCAGATAAAAGACATCTAAAGATATCATGGGTGTTGCCATTTGATTTTGAGTCAAATGTTATATTCTAACACAACTGAGAGTGGGAAGCCATGCTGGCGGCTCTGTGAGGCTGAGCTACAACGCCAACATGCTAACATGCTCACAATGACAATGCTGATGTTTAGCAGGTATAATGTTTGCCATGTTCACCATCTAACACGTATGGGAATTTCACATTCAAATTTTGACCTGATGATAGCGCTAGATGTAAAGTTAAAGGTCCCATATTGTAAAAAGTGAGATTTCAATTATCAAACAAGTCAAGTTAAAGGTCCCATATTGGAAAAATTGAGATTTCAATTATCAAACAGGTCAAGTTAAAGGTCCCATATTGTAAAAAGTGAGATTTACATTATCAAACAGGTCAACGTGCTACATAAACACTGTGAAAGTATCAAAACGCTCAATCGACAGAGAAATGCAAACGGCCCGTATTCAGAAACTGTGCCTTTAAAGGAGCCGTCAGGACTTCTGTACGGTTGTGATGTCACAACTATACTATACGTATATAGGTAGAAAGTGTTGCTACAGTGCCATTACAGTCAGTATGAGAAAGGTTTTTTTGAAGATTAAAGTATGTACAGTAAGCATGACCTAGTAGGAACCCAAAATACAAGTATTAACCTAGACATTAGCATGATATGGGACCTTTAATGGATGGCCAAAGTGATTATAATTCATCCTGAAGGTAATACATTAATATGTGTACCAAATTGTATGGCATTCCATTCAAAAGTTGTCAATGCGTTTCACGCAAAACCACAAAAGTCAACCTCATGGTGGCGCTATAGGAAAGGTCAGGGGATCGCCAAAGTCATTAGGATTCATCATGTGGGAACCATGAATATCGGTACGAAATGTCATGGCAATTCAGTAAATAGTTGCTTAGATATTTGGTCTGGACAAAAGTGGTGGACCGACCAAGTAGAGCCATGCTGCCAGGCTAAGAAATAAAAAAACAAAACAACTTAAAATGAATTTCTTTCTCCACCATTATGACCCTTGTGCGACGGTTTGACTGCTGCTAGATTTGTTTTTTTACCCGAGCCATGACTGTGTCTTCCTGCTCCTTTGCAGTGCTTCCATGTGCCTTATTCTGCTCTCACCATGTTCCTGAGCACAGACCAGAAGGAAAGAGACTCAGCCACTGCTTACCGTAAGCTCTTTTAATATGAAAAATACAGTTGTTAATGCCTGCATTAGGTTTTTTTGTAACAGTTCAGAATTAAGAATGTGTGAATTACTTTAAGTAAGTGCTGGAACTGATAGTTGGATCTTTTTCTTGTGTGATGCCAGGAATGACAATGGAAGTGCTGGGGACACTTGTGGGCGCTGCCATCCAGGGCCAGATCGTGGCCAGTGCTCATACTCTGAAGCACTGCCCGCCTTACAACATGTCTGCCGGTTACCTTGGCAACAGCAGCGGGGCAGAGATCGTCACGAGACTGGTGCGCTCCCAGGACTACCTGTCACACTCCGTAAGTGTTGCCGTGCCAAACCAGGAGCCCAGGTGTGCTCAAAGTAGGCCACAGAGTTGCTTTGAAAATAACTCGGGCTGTCATCAGCATTCTCACTAAACTTGGATCTGCGTTGTGTGCTCAAGGCGGTTTACTTCTGCTAAATACCCGGGGGTCGAAAAAAGCAGCGCTGAATGAAAAGGAGGACTGTTTGAAATTGGGTCCATATTTACAGACTGTCTACAGGTTGTTCTGACATCCAAAATGGCCTCATGCTTTAACCCATTAAACCCATGGGATTGAAAGGAGACGCCACTGTTTGATATCTGAACCCGACATCCTGAGCCAGCTCCCCTCTTATGACCACAAAGGGGGTTCCTCCCTCACATCAGGCTCCAAACGGTGGCCCCCACATTGAGGGGTCTTCACAGTCTGCAAGCGATTAGGCCTATTTATATCCCACCCACAACATTTGGAACAAGGCAGATTCGATATGTTGGAAGTGTTAGTCTGTTACTTCAAGGTGGCTGCAGCTTGGCCTAAAGTTGGAGGGAAAGGAGCACGATAGAACACATTCAAATCCACATTTCAGTTTGCAGAGCTGTGAATAAACACGACTGCTGCTGTGAATCCATCATGGGATTTTCTTGTGAAGATGAAATGATTTTGGTTGCACCGCAGCTATTTGGGCTTCAAATGGTTCTTTTCCAATGGATTTTGGGTGAACCCTATCGGGGCGACCCGCTCACCACGCCAACCCTCTGCAGCCACCCGCTACATTCCTCTGCGGTCGCTGGTGAGGGTGGCACACCGTCTGGGCAAACTAGGTCTGCCTTCGGAAACAGGGAGTGTTTGATGTGCATAAATAATAATGAACCGCTGGGCTGAGCCACATGGAAAAATAGCAAACAAACAGAGGCTGTTTAAGGCAGAGTAGTTCCTGACTGGGTACGGCGTTAAATGGTTAAGGCTGTATTTTAGGATACAGATGTACTTGAGGTTTCCTCCTGTTTATGCTTGTATTTGTACAGTGAAATGCGCAGTTTTAAGTGATGTGGAAAACAACACAGAACGTCTTGGAAGAACTGAAAGAACAAAATACATGAAGACCTAGCTACCAGTTGAGTAAAAACGGACACCTTACCGTGACCAGATCCAGACTGGATGTATAGCATGTTGCATTTGGGGCGCCCGGATAGCTCAGTTGGTAGGGCGGGCGGCCATATACAGAGGTTTACTCCTTGACGCAGCAGGCCCAGGTTTGACTCTGACCTGCGGCCCTTCGCTGCATGTCATCCCCCCCCCCCCCCCCCCCCCCTCTCCCCTTTCATGCCTTCAGCTGTCCTGTCAAATAAAGGCCTCCAATGCCCCACAAATTATCTTAAAAAAGAAAGAAAGTAATGAAGCATTTTAATTTTTCAGGCATTTGAGAACATTATGAATTAAAGATTGAGAAAAGGCTTAAAATAGAAATGTGCAAGAAGCGATGGATTGATGTTGCCACGTGTGTGTTCTTTCTCTCTGCAGAAGAAGGTGTACATGATAGCTGCTGGTGTTGTAGGAGGAGTGTTCCTCGTCTGCACATTGGTGATGTTCCTGGGAGTCAAAGAGAGAGAAGGTGAGACTTTTGTTTTCTTTTTGGGGTCTGAGAACTATAGTAGATAAACAATTAAATAAAAAGTAAACCAAAAAAAAAAAAAAAAGCATAATCGACAATTATATTAACCAAAGAATGATTTAAAGCGGTTATCTCATAATGCGCTTGAGGCTTTGATTTTGACCATTGTTATTTTAATTCCGTCTCTTGAGAGTGTCCCAACATTGTTGGAGTGCAACACTGAAATGCTGATCTGACATGTGATGATGAATTGGCTGCACTTCTCCTGTTTTTTTATAACATCGCAAACTGAACATCTTTGAGTTTTAGGACGGTTGGTTCGATGAAACAAGGAATCTGAAGATGTCACCTTAGGCTCTGGGAACTTGTGACATACATTTTTGTTTTACTATTTTTCAGCATTTTATAGGCTAATGATTAAACACATAAATCAGTGATGAAAAGTAGTGTTAGCCGCAGCCCTAATGAGATATGAGCACATTTTGGATTTAAACCGGTACAGTTGGAGATGAAATTAGTAGCAAGGGGGCATCCCCCTGAGATGCATACTACGTAACACTTTCCCTATTTTTTCCACACAGTGAGTGTGTCTTTGAACCACTTGGGTCTCTGCCACTGTTAGCTGTCATTCTCTGATCTTTATTTTAAATGACAAACAGCATCCACTGCAATGCAGGGGCAGTTCCAGGATTGCCAGTGAGCAAACACATCGCCTTTCTTTTCCTGCACGTTATTCGATATGCTGCATACTCATATTCTTATTCCACGTGTTACTGTTTTCAGATCCGTACACCCCAAGGACAGAGAAGCAGATCCCATTCCATCAGGGCTTCATCCTGGTGATGAGACACGGGCCATACCTCACTCTAACTGCCGCATTCCTCTTCATCACTGTTGCCATTCAGGTATAAAGCAAATGTATTTATAATGCACTTCTCAGACACGACCCTCAACGTTACAGTAAATGGAGTCCTGGAATCCTGACAATGCTGAAGAATTGCTGGCGCTCGATGTTGATTGGATCAATGTAGAAGAGCACTGAAAGCTCACGGTTTAAAGCATGTTTTAAGTCTCTTGAGAGTGATAGCAGCGCTAGCACGTTCTCGCTGTTTGTCTGTCACTTGTAGGCAGATGCTTCAGTTTTCACACCTGGGGTTTAGGCTGTTTAAATTATTGCAGACTATTCCTACTTTTGCATCTGATCTATTCCTGTATATTTTCCTCCTATCATCTCCGTGGCGGTGTCAGTTGTCATCCGTGTTGAGCCCAGAGTGGGAATAAATCACTGCGAAACACCGTCAGCAGCTTCTCCAGTCACTTGGTTTGGCACTCAGCGCAGCAAGCTGAGCACCCGAGCGACAGTGCTGAGTAGACAAGACATGACTGAATATCTGAAAGTTTGATCTCTGATTTCTGCAGCTGGTGCAGAGCAACTTTGTCCTCTTCTGCACTTACGCCGCCGACCTGAGGGATCACTTCCAGAATATTGTGCTGACCATCCTGGTGAGGATAGCTTTTATCACTGATTCACCTCACAAGTACCCAAAGATGACTTGCAACTTGTCTGTAAAATACAGAGTTATAGTGGTATGATTTAAAAAAAACAACAACTTGAGCAACACTACATTACAGTACATTGTCACTAGATACATTCTTTTCAACATTGGTACAGTTTTATGACTGTTTGCACATGTTTACCCAGGTTTCTGCAGTGATAAGCATCCCGCTGTGGCAATGGTTTCTGCAGAGGTTTGGGAAGAAGACGGCAGCTTTTTGCGGTATCACAGTGAGTATACTGTTTTTATTTTGGTAGCTTTCAACGCTGACTGTGGACAAAGTTGGCAATGTGGCATCCTCATCTGTAAGACTTTTTTTGTTTAATTACACTTCCCCTCTATCTAGTGGATCATGCCCTTCACCATGATGCTGGTCTTCATCCCCAATGTTGTGGTTGCCTACGTAGTGGCTGTTTCCTCTGGACTTAGTGTGGCTGCCTCGCTCCTGCTGCCATGGTAAGACTTTCAGAGCACATCAGATCACACTTCACTCAAGAGGATCATCATTTTTGTCACTTTTTGCTCGTAACGATTTAGATATATTTTACGGGGAATCAAGAGGCGTATACCTTTCTTGGTCTATTGTCTTTATGTCCTTAGATCTGTCTAATTTAATATCCACATACGATAGTTTCCTTGTCGTTCGCAGTGAAGGTTACACACTTTTCTGGGAAAGGTCTTCCAACATTATTCTTTAGGCAAAATGTCACTTATAGGATCAACATTTATTTAAAAAACACCAACAGTGTATAATAAATATTTGAGCAAAATAATCTATTATGAGATCACATAAATCAAGAGTTTTTTCTTCTTCTCGGATGTTCCAGTTTCCTCTAGCTGTTTAAATACAGGCAAGCCAGGTAGACTGGAGACTCTTTGTGTTGCCTGCTGGTATTGAAATGTCTGTCAACATGTCAACCCTATTTGGGACTGTCTCTACCATCTGCCAAGTTTACGTTCGGCGGGCCTCCCCAAAGGGGATTAAAAGAAATATGCTACAGCTTAATTTATATCCCCAGAATATTCCAAATCCCCTAAACCTCTGACATTGTTTATGTAACTGCAGTTCTGCAATATGTCTGTCTGTGCAGTGGTTGTGCTGCTCATGTTAGTTCCCTTTGATTTGATGCAAAGTGCCATTAGTCAAACCACAATAGTGCACCAACCTGCTGTTAGTGGTGACTCTGTACCTAGAGAGCCCTGTCCATTCACGTAGGTCATGTCACGGTCATGAAAGTGATGTCATTATTATGAATCAGAGGCGGCCTCTACTATAAATCTTCTATACCATCACAGAGCTAATACACCGCCAGAGGAAAAGCAGTCTTCTTCTCCGTGTCTGTTTTCCAGTCGTTTCTATTGCCGCATCCGCTCCTCACTCATCTCTTGTCCCCTCCTTTCAAACCCCAAATTACAGGGGCCTCCCGCAGGGGCATGTTTATTTTGGAAGGGGCCGATTGTTTATCCTGTCTGTGGGCCGAGGCCGGTGGTACCGCCCGCTGCTCATCATCTAATCGTGTTATTAGCTCTGTAATTTTAGCCCACCAGTTTATCAGAACGCTATAAGTAGACCTAACATCGTCAGCTGCTACCATCTTGTATAAGATGATTAGAGTAGCACCACGAGGGAGGTCTTAGGCGTGCATCAGCTTAGAATTTGACCATGTCTTAGAGCGATGTTGAGGATTAAAGACAAGGGACACATGCTCACAAAATTCTGCAAAAAAAACAAACAAAAAAAAACCAGATTGATGTGCATTCAACTTTGCATTTATGTGTGTGCGATTCAGGTCTATGCTGCCAGATGTGGTGGATGACTTCAGACTGGCTAACCCCTACTGTAAAGGCCATGAAGCCATCTTCTACTCCTTCTACGTGTTTTTCACTAAGTTTGCTGCAGGCATCTCCCTGGGGGTGTCCACCCTCTGCTTGGAGTGAGTCTGCATTACTATCCCACATGCACCATTCATTTACATACTCCATGATGTTCTGTAACTGCACTTAGCGTGTCATGATACCTTGCAGAAATGCATTAACCCCAGACCTGATGTATGATTCATAATGTGAAAGGTGTGGACTTTACTCATTTGCAGTATTGCAGCGTCAGGCTGGATGTCGATTTCCTGTAACCTGGGTTTAAATTGGATCTGTGTGTGTGTGTGTGTGTGCGTGTGTGTGTGCGCGTGCGTGTGTGTAGATTTGCAGGGTATGACACCGGCGCCTGCAAGCAGCCTGCTCCTGTAGTGTACACCCTGAAGCTGCTGATTGGTGCTGCCCCGGTGGCCTTTATTGTTACGGGGTTAATGATCCTACTGCTCTATCCTATCACCGAAGACGTACGGCTCAGGAACAGACTCTGCCTGGATGAGCTACGGTGAGCAGAAATCATAAATGTACACCTGAGGGAAAAGAAACGTAAACCAATTGGTCTTTAAAGGGGCACTGCATTCAATTTTTCACATTAAGTTCAGTTTACTCGTCACGAGGAGTTCTATTCAGCCTGTAAATACAGTTGTGTAATGTCTTCGGAGGGAAGCTGTTTAAAGTTTGAGAAAAGAGCCCTGATGACATCATCAGAGTTATTTTCTTTTAGAAAGTTTGTCTTGGGTTTGAGACTTAACATCTTCAACAGAAAGCCTGCTTTACAAACTGTGTTTGAAAAAAGTGGACACTTAAGAGGCAATCAGGGTCTAACGCAAGACACCGAGTTGCAACATGGGAATTGTAGGCGCTCTCTTTCTTTCTTTATTGTGACTGTAGAGAGTCCCCCAATTATATGGAAACGCTAAACACACATGGCTGGTTAGCTCCTCTCTGTGTCCAATTTGTGTTACAAAATAAAGATTTCACTTTATTAATATAATAAAATGTGATTATGTTATGCATGAAGAATCTTAAGCATAACATGAACCAATAACTTTCAGATGAATGTAGTGGAGTAAAAAGTCCAATATTTGCCTCTGAAAAATATAAGTCAGATTAGTGAAGTATGAAAAAGGTACCTCAAAACTGTACTCAAGTACAGTACTTAAGGTAATGTACTGTACGTGTAACATGTAACTTTCCACCACTGCTAATATTAATGCAACACATTGATGTCTCCCACAGGAAACAAAGCATCAGCTCCAAAACAATGGAGGATTTGAGTAATGTGTGACCTGGATCTGGGATGAAGTAAATTCACAAAGCCACGTATTCCAGTGACGCCGCTGGAAAGTTGTTCATTAGTGTATATTACACTGATAGTTAAATTGTTTTAATGTAAACATTTTTGTTTCATTTTCACATGTACTGTGCAGTCATCTTGGATATATAAATATATAATAAGATTACCTAATTTATAAAAAATGAATGTATATCATTATTTGCTGTGTTTAGCTCTACAACGCTGTTATTTATTTATGATACATGATTATTGAGGGCTGATGATATGAAATGAATAAATGTTGTAGAGGTTGGTTGGTAGACTGAATAAATGTGTGTTGTCTCTTTGCTGAAGTGAAATAAGTAACGCACAAAGGAGTGTAAACTAGTTATGCAGATTTAATATTCAAAATGCTACCAAAAGATGTTTTTTATAACAAGATACACTTTTATACATATTTGGTTTTCAATAGAGCTCTGAATGACACTGTATAGCAGTGATACTCAACCTATGGCCCGTGCCGGGTAGCCCTCCCGGCCATTTTCTAATTCGCAATAAAAATAAATGAATTTTCACTGGAAGTTTTTTTTTGTACTTCGAATGTGAATATGGTGCCAGAGAGCATTAAAAAACAGCTTGTTGAGCTTATTTATCCCCAAAAAAGTGCCAGGGATGCAGAACAGAGACTGGGTGTGTTTTGATTGGAGTGCAAAGAGGATTTTTTAAACGTTGGAGCTCAGCCTTTATCTCCCGCTCCACCCTGAACACATCACGAGTTCGAAGCCTGCCCGAGTCCGTCTCTCTGTTACCGCAGCACTGTATACGAGCAGATGAATGGCGCCGGCCTTCCCTCCATGCTGCCAGCGCTTGTCATCTGGCGGTCCTTTTGCCCAGGATCCCCTGGACCCCGACAGGTCCGGGCTAGTCCCGGATGTCCTCAAATACCTAGAAACGCTCCTGCATACACCTGACCTGTGCGAGCTGCTGCGACTGGATTTGCCACTTGAAAGGTTGAAAACAGGCCATTCAATAAAAATAGACAGATGAATTTGCCGTTTAATTTGCCGTTTAATTTGCAATTGCTGTATGTAAGGCTGCTAATATCAGGCGCCATCACAAGTTGTACATTAACTGGCCCCTGGCCTTATGTTTTTTTTTTTGCAAAAGTGGCCCACCCCCTGTGTGAAGCAAGTTGAGTATCAGTGCTGTATAGCAATGACAGGGAAGTTTCTGTTGAGTCTTGCCCCCTCTAGTGGTCAGTTGTGTTACTGCACTTGGTAACATTACAAATATAGGAGAAAAAGTGCTTCAACATTTTATATGATATATGATTTTCACATAACCAAGAGTGTTGTATAACAAAGGTTAAATTACACACTTGAGTGTTACACATTCATTTCAGTGGGACCTTTCAGCATGAAAGTGCCAAAACTCTTTCTTTCATTCTGTGGGTAAAATTTAAATTTCATACACCTCATTCACATACCCCCCCCCCCAACAAATACAGATCCAAATAAAACATTTAAATCATACATAAGCCTTGGTTCTTGTATCAGGACAGACGAACGATTGAAAACATGTCTCACACGTCTCTAAAACATAGTGAAAGTTATGGCACTACACGCGGTGTCCTCCACAACTGCACTGCATTTTGTCAAAAGGAAATTAAAGAAAAAAAATTGCTCGGTACTCAAATGTCTTTCAAGTAAGCTTTCATTTCAAAGCAGCAACATGTAAACATCACATCTGAATAGGCAGCCCTTTTCAACTCACTACTGTTTTTCCAATAGAAAAATACATTTGACAAATAACTGCATTAGTGAGACTCTACATGTGCATGCCACATTCACTCTGCACTGCATACTTGGATCCACTCAAATATATTTCGGTAAGAGGGTTAAAACTGCATGAGTACATACAGTAAATGGAGGTGTGTGTTAATAGGCACTATATGAGGCCTCTGTCGTTGTGTTGGGGCCATGGCTGGGGGCTGGACTGGATGGGACGGAGTTCTCCGGGGTCCGGAGGGTAGATTTCCGCTTCCCGTTGCGCACTGTAAGTTCCTCTTGGGACTTGAACGTCAGAGGCACAAAGCCGTCCGCATCTGCCACGAGTACAATCCACAATGGACCTGGAACAAATAACACAAGACTATTGGCATGAGCGTCATGGTTTTCTGTACATCTGAGATCGGTTTAATAATCTAATACAGTGTTAAACCACTGCAAAATGTAGTTTGTGATAGCTATTACTTGCTGCTGTGTCTCAGTTTAGGACAGTATGTTGCTACAGCAACGAAACACTATATGCTCATTAGTAGTAAGCTACTTTTGTTTAAAACCTTGTAATCTGACCTAGGCCTTTAATCACTTCCAATTATAGCTTACGTACGGTAACAATGCTAAAAAAGTGTTGTCTAAAATTGTACAATAAAATATGAGGTTCTTTATCAATTAGAATGCATTCTGAATGGGTAACTTGAAGGTTTAAAAAAAAAAAAAAGATAGCAATAGTAATTGCAGAGTTTGACTTGGACAACCTATCTATCGGATGACTTCCAGGTGTCCTCACGAGGGATACCCATCACGCACGCTTGCTGAAAATACTCACAGGCCAAGAGGCCTACACGGAGTTTCCTCTAAGTGGTTTTAATTGATTAACCCTCTCACTCACACTCTCTCTCACAACGTGGTTAATCTCACGGGCAAGAAGAAGGTGGCTTAGACGTACTGCTTTGTAGTAAAGACAAACCAATTCTAAGGTTTACATGGACTTATACCGAACTCGGAAGTGCCGTTTCAAAGAATGGAGGCAAAAGAGGCTGCGCATACCATACATCATCTCCACAATGGTTAGGTTGAAGAGGTCTTGGAGGGCCCGCAGACACAGCTTCCCATCACACAGCAACACTGGCCTCCGCTCGTCAATGAACACATTTTCCGATAACTGCTTCTGCATTTGCACAGAGGAGGACAGGGTAAAGAAAAGAGTAACAGTCCCCATCAGGAATAAATCAAAGAAGTCAAGCCAAGATGCGTTTATAACAATGATCTTAATCTGATACCTTGATAACGCACCATAGCTGCGTGTTTGTAACACATTAAAGAGGTCCAGGTATTTCAGTTGTCTTATCCTTTAAGTGTAAATTCCCGCTGATTAAGCTGTTTAAGCCTCTCATGCAAAAGCTGCTCGTGAAAGAGATTGGAGAAAGAAAGGGAACCTCCATCTCTCTAGCCAGGGTTGTTATCCCTGTCAGTTACAAAATACGCAGAGAAAATGAAGTAAGTAAAACTGTACCTGACATGTGACATTGACATACGGGGGTTCACAGGCATTGGGGTAGACACTCTGGGCCTTCTTGCCATTCTGGGTAAAATCTCTGATTTCCGTCAGGCACTGCTGTACATCTGCAAAACGCGTAAAAAGCCTCTCCATGTTGTGAACGAGCTGCTCCAGTGCACGCTCCTTGGCGAGGCCCGAAGCCTTTTCAGGCATGGGCAGCGTTGGGTCTGTGTGGAGCTTGTCCGAAGGCTCGTGACGAGGAGAGCTGGCCCGGCTGCAGTCCCTGCTGGCCTGGCCGGCCACCGCCAGGCTGGTTATACGGTTGACATGGTCCATGTCGAAACTCTCCACGGTGATGGAGGATGCACTGGACGCTGCTCTGTCTGATGCTCGGTCGGAGAAGTCCACAGAGCTGGTGACGGGGCTGGGCTCGCCGCTCCTCACCTCCTCCACCAGCTTACGCCTGTTGCTTGGTGAACGAAAAACTGCCCCTCCAGGTAACACCAAGTCCCTAATCCCTGGGCGCTCCCTTTCATCCTTAGATAGATGCTCCGAGTGCCTTCTAATCCCTGCGCAGAAATTAGACTCATGGTTGTGAGCAGAGGGGGATGGTGGGTATGGAGTCTCTCCATCGGGCATCAGCTCTTTAGCTACGAGACGAAGAGTGTATTTGTCCGTGTTAGAAGATGGGAGGAAGGCAGGGTCGTTGGACTTCTGTCTGCCCACCATCAACAGCAGCATCTTGTCATTGAGGAAGCAGACTCCTTTGGGCCTCTCGTTTGTCTGCAGAGAGATCTGCTGAATGTTTGGCATGGCGGAGGCTGTGATGCAATACACAAGCACCATGTTGCAGGTGTTGGAAGCCACTGCAACTGTGGAGCCACGTGGGTCAAAAGCCACAATGTCTGGAACCAAAATCCCCGGGATGCTGACTTTGCGGCTGGTAGTGACTTTACGCTCATAGGTGACCAGGATGAGGTGTGAGGAGTCCTGGCCAGAGCCTGTCATAGTGTCTCTGCGACGCAGGTGAATCAGGGGGCTGGGGTCAGAGCGACGGTGCCTCGCCAGGAGGTGGGTGAGGTCTAGAGGGCCTGAGCTGGTGACGCTGGACCTCTCGGATTCAAAAGATCTTCTCCTCAAGTCCGGGAAGTTGTCTTCTTCTGACATGACCATATGCGAGCCGTGGCTATGCAGGGACTCAGCATCTGACGGCATGTCGAATGCTATGCCGGCATTTAACCCACAGATTTTATCTAGAGGCAGCTCTGTAGCCACAGCTACCTGAGCGTCCCCCGTGGCCTCGATGGCACAGATGTAGCCACCCACATCAAAGATGGGGCAGAAGGAGCAGGCCGCCAGACTCTTCTGGATGTCATTCCAGATGTATGAGTGAAGAGAACTTCCTATAGCCACCACCAGGCGTGTACCATCTTTAGTCCAGCAAGCACAGTGGATAAGTCCACTACCTTTGATGTCCGCTTTGATTCTCCTGTTGTCCAACCTGACGGAAAACAGCACAGAAGTATCCCTTTTGGTCAGTAGAGCCAGAATGTCCAGTTTAGGATGCCACACACAGCCTTGGGAGAGCAAGGGGAAAGGCTCGCTCATCTCACAAGTCTGAGTGCACAGCAGCTTGTTCTGCTCAAGTGCACTGAGCTGCAGTTGCCACACAGTGACATGTTTCTTGTGCTGAACAGCCAGCAAGGCCGGTGACTCAGAGCAGCACAGCGAGCCCCAGTAGAGCCCGAAGACATGCTCAAACTGCCCGATAACATTTGTGTCCCCAAAATTCACCTCACCATTGATGAAGAAGAGACTTGTCAGGCAGACCTGCCTGCCGTCCGTCCATGCTATCCCATGCACAGGGTGGATTGCTTGGTGTAGAGTGTTAAGACCTGTCCGAAGCAGCTTTGCCTTACCAAGATCCATCCTTGCAGGTACGAAGGAGCGAAAGAGAAAAAGAAGAGAACAAAATATGACTCAGAAAGTTTACATTGATGACAGAGACCTGTATGTGGTCTGGTCCTGCACAAGAGTAGCTATTGTTGCCTATGCCTAGGCTATACCTATGCAGATCAAGAATAGCAAAAGCCTGACATGTCTCCTTCCAAGTACATGCCTTAATCCCCTCTGGCTGAGCCGAGGCAGTGGTGACAGCACTTATAGCTGCTTACGCCTGAATGACCTTAACAACACACCGGTCCTCTTAGGACAGGTCAGGGCATTAACAAAACCAGCTATGTGTTGAGTGGGAGTGTCTTATCACACCATTTTATCTTTTAGATGTGGTGAAACTGCCATGATCTAAATTAGCTAGGTGTGCAAGTTACAAATCTTTCATAATTGACATTTTTATTACTGGAGCACATTGCCTTGAATATGACAATCAGAATGTAACAACTGTATGAGCGTTATAAAATATAACAAAATACTACCTTTAACTCTTGAAATGTCTGTGAGTGATTTTTATGTGTGAGATATGTGTGTGTGTTTGTTGTGTTATGGTTGTCTAAGCTACTGGATGTCTAAAGTATCTATCTACCTTACTTAAGCAAAGTTATCACATATATGGTTAGAATGAGAAGGTTATAAACTTAGCCCCCATTATGAGACGCAGAGGTTTTCCAATACACACTCATAATGCATATTTAGTCAACCTTTAGCTAGCTATGTGTAGCAAGCTAACTAATAATTAGCGTAAAATTCCACACAGACATGTAATTTTACTCCACGAATACCTTATAAAACCACCAGCATCTCGTGTGGAATCCGTGTTAAACACAGAAATTGAGTGACTCGTCCATAAAATCACGTTTTGCCGGGTCGAAATGTGTCTGAAAAGTTCGTTTCAAATTGACTCGGAAGCTAAATTAACGTTAACGTTGTCGGTGCATTATGGGATATGTAGTTGAGTTATAGCCGTCTTGTGTTTGCTCTGTGTTTCCCTGGTGTTTCCCACTGTTTTTACCCATTTACCCACTCGAGGGCGCTGCGTTGTGTGTGTTCCATGGATGTGAAATATTGGTCAATTTAAGGGAACTAAAACGAGTGAAATATTAACTATAAAAAAAATTATTCAACCAGTAAATGAAGAAAAAAAATGCGTAAGACAGCGGTTGATATTAACTTAGCTAAAACTTAGCACACCCACCGTGTGGCGCAAGTATTTGACAAGGTTGAAGACGACGTACGTAGTGTAGTTGAAGATCTCGACGCTGTCTCGCTACAAACTAGAAAATATCTTGGCTGTCCCACGGTTGGCTGCAGCTACGGTTCCGTAGTGGTCGGTGAATGCATGGTTCTCACCGATATAGCCCGACTTGTAGCCGCAAAACGGGTAACATTGGCTGTCGAAACGGCTTTGTAGTTCTCTATGTATTAGAGCTATTTTTTTAAGCAGTACAACCATGGGCGTGGAAGTCGAGACAATATCTCCCGGTGATGGTGAGTTAATTTATCCGCTTGTGTGTGCTTCGATGCCTGGGTTGTGGTGTAAGGGCTCGGTGGTTCCCCACAATGTCGTTCAAATCTTGTTAAATCGTCATTATAACATTATTTACATAACATATCAAGTTCAGTGTTCGACGATGGATGGGTGGTAATTTCCTCGTCAGATAGGTAGCAACTAACAGTTGTATACGGGATATAAAAAGGGGGTCTGTAAAGCCAATTTTTCACTGTTATTCATCATCACTGACGCCTGCACGGTGCTTTTCTCGAATTCTCCATACGTAACGTTACAGTTAAACGGGTTACCGTGGCAAGCTTACTATCTGCATGTCTCTTTAAATTGAGAACTTGTTCACAAGGTAAGTGAGTTTTAGCAGCCAAAATAAAGATATTGTCAGGTTGTCTTGCAAGACTCTTCGAGACTTAGCTATGTATCTCTGTAAAACAAATAACACATGTATAGGCATTTGATTGCCCTGGAAAAAGAATAAGCCTCCAGGCTAAAGTTTCAAAATGAGAACGATACTAACAGACGCATATCTGACTTCAATATGTCTGCAGGCATAAGGAGGCTATGGCATTCCTGCCAGGAACACCTCACCACCAGACTTAACCCAGTCATGGTCTACAAGATAAACCTGACAGCTTCTGAGGTGTACACACAATAGCCTAACCATCGTTTCCCTCTCTCTTCTCAACAGGAAGAACATTTCCAAAGAAAGGCCAGACGTGTGTTGTTCATTACATAGGTAACTGACCCTTTCTGTGAAATTTGG
This sequence comes from Gymnocephalus cernua, assembly GCA_023631565.1. Classification (NCBI taxonomy): domain Eukaryota; kingdom Metazoa; phylum Chordata; class Actinopteri; order Perciformes; family Percidae; genus Gymnocephalus; species Gymnocephalus cernua. The sequence continues at coordinate 17,836,591 of CM042440.1, forward strand.
CAATCATGGAGCCATACATCTTTCTTGTCTCCTTGTTGATAGGGGACATGTGTGCGTGTGTGCGTGTGTGCGTGCGTGTGTGCGTGTGTGCGTTTTTGACAATTCAGTTTGCAGCCCTGCTCTCACAGTGTACACAGTCTGCGAGACATGTATGCACCTGTGTGTCGCTTAAAGTTTCAAAGACAGGGTGGAGCTGCCACCACACCCACACAAGATTCTATTTCTTTTGTTTTGAAGGAGAAATTTGATGTCTTGTGGTGGTGTCAGTGCCATTTTACATACTGTTGAAACATGCACTATGCACATAGAACACACACACGCGCACACACACACACACACACACACACACACACACACACACACACACACACACACACACACACACACACACACATGCCTTTTTTCCCTTGTTTGTCTCCTCTGTCAGATTGCCCAGTTGTGACAGTAAGCAGTAAGACGCTGAGACGTTTGGGGAAAATAATTTGGGTTATTCTGTGCCCTGGGGTTGGCAGTCCAGACAACTAGGTCAGACAGAAAGTAAACAAAACCTCGGTCACAGTCATCAGTCTGTCTGATTATCAGTGTTATTACATGGCTATAAAGGTTATTGCACACTCCCTAGTTTTGGCTGTGTTGTAAACAGGTTTGATTGCGTGTGAGTATTGTAGTATTGTCTGCGAATGTGTTTGAATGCAAGTATTAATTAACTTTAGCCAATTATTGCTTGTCCCTGGTGCTGGGGATTTTCCGTCGCTTTTAAAATGGATTCACGTGGTTGTCTTAATCTGTTACAATATGGCGGCACTGACTTTTTTTTTTGATAGTATTTAGTTCAATAGAAGAATCTCCGCTTTGTTTGACTAGTGTGTGTGTGTGTGTGTGTGTGTGTGTGTGTGTGTGTGTGTGTGTGTGTGTGTGTGTGTGTGTGTGTGTGTGTGTGTGTGAGAGAGATAATAGTCAGGCCAACTCTGGATAACAAATGTTGTGTTCTATTTAGAACAGTGGAAAAAGTAACCTGATTTCACTTTGGGCCTGATCTCTGCAGAGATACATCACGCGAGGGTTTGGTAGTCACTCGCTCTTTGCCTGGTGGGGCTGTTTCCCCTCTACCTACCGTTATTTGGTTAGTACATTAGCAAAAGCAGATAATGAGTTTTAGTCTCCATCTGCACCTCGACCCCACTCTATGGCTATACTTATTGTGGACCCTGTGCTCCGTTGTCACAATCACGTCATGAAATGCGTTCTTTTAAAGGCAGAGCTGCACACCAAATGAAAATAAGACCTCAGTGTTGAACACAAGCCTGGAGATTGTCTGAAGAATGTTGTTTTTGTATTGTAATAAGTAGTGTTAGACACAGAAAGGCGTGTATGCAGTGCACACGTAAGCACGTTTCATGTCATATACTGATGCATTGAAGAGGTATTTCTCACTTTACTTTGATTTCATTCACATGTGTTGTGTGTAGTTTACCGGGCAAAAAGTAATCCTAGAACACACACAGATTAAATATCTTTCTATTTTGGGAAATCCCTATTAGTTGGTATTAAGTGTTCAGCCAGTGTGCGTTAGGTATCCAGGAATTTGTATGAAAGCTAAACTAATGAGGATTTAAGATTACATAAATAACTTTTGGGGTCAGTAGGCTGTAATAAAGACAGACAGTAACCCACATTTGTTATTATTTTAAAAGCTCAAATACACGATTAGGGCAAGATCTGATAAAGAGATAGTACTGGTAATAGAGGTTAGCTGTAGATGTGGGACATAGGCCTGTCCAAGTCATCCAGCTGGCTGTTCGTGCAAAACCACAGACTTCACCCTCCACTGCACCCTGCACTGGTGTTAGTTTTCCAGATAGCAGAGCTAAGAGGAATAGTAAGAGAGGGAGAGAGCAATTTCCCAATACATAATGAGATTGGAAACCACTCCTTTTTTCAGCATTTACCATTAGGGAGCCTCATTCTCACAGAGACTCTCTCTCACTCGCTCACTGCTATTCCTTATTGATCCCCACTTTCACCTTTGGGATTTTAAACATGCAGACACACACATGCCAGAGCACATAGACACATAGATATGTGAGTGACCCCCCCCTCTTCTGACTCTAGTGAGAGTTGTGGCTGCCCAAATTAGCAGAGTGCTTATTGCCACGAGGCAGGTAAGGGGCTCTGGCTTGGACAAAAATAATTAGAAAAGCTGCTCACTCTTTCACAGACATTCTTGTTTCTGTCATGCCTGACTGCCAGTCTGTTCACAGTGCAGCCGCTCTATCAGCAGCATATCTCAGAGCAGGGTTGCATAGACAAGCAGTCTGGTGTGTAAATGTATATGACTGGCAAAAAAAAAAAAATGGTAAAGTGCCTGATTCGAGGGCCAGATCAAATCTGAGATCATATATATACGAAGAGCTGTTAGGGGCTCAGAGGCTTCCGTCCCCTGTTTGTGCGCCAAGCTGAGCCAGCAATCCTGCAAACACAAGCTCATTTCTCTGACAGGCTCTCACTGGAGGAAGGAAATGAAAGTGGATCTGATATCAGACGTCTACAGCAGCCTGTGGGTTTCCGTGATCGATAAAGTTTGGCACCAGGCTATGATGATGAACAGCCTCGTCTCCACTGACAAGGCGCGTGAGCTTTGGGAGCAACAGGCTTATCAGATATGATGTCATGGCTAAATGTGAACGCCATTCCTTACCATGTTTGAGCTCCAGACTTCACCACGAAACGTGGTGAAGCAGAGTCCTAATGGCCCTTGGTGTGGGACACAGAAATAGATAGAGACTGAAACACGGGGTTGTATGTCAGGAGATGCCAAACTCTCCTTTCAAGGAGAATGTTGTGATTGAATGTCGTGGGAAGTGTTCAATCCAGACATTGTAGAGTTACAGAAAGCAAGAAAAGATATGAGAGTTTGACTTTTAACAGCTTGTGTTTTGATAGAGTAGGCACAAGATCTTCTTGCAGTGCCCCGACAGAAAAGATGGGAGAGGAGAAATATTACAGCAGTGTTATAGCACATTAGTTATTATCCAGTAAACTGGTCCACTGACGAACCAGGACACCCCATATCTTGTCCAGAATGGACTCTTGTTTGGCATCTATAATGATAGGATCAGAATAACTTTTAAGCCACTGCTGAGGATCATTTGCAGTGAATTTGCTATTTATTGTTTTTTTTTTCTGAAAAAAAAAAACTCCTAATAACGCATCGCACCTACTCCCAGATTCCCACACTTGATATATTAACGAAGCATGTGCAAGATTTTATTCTTTCCATTGAGACGTGCGTGCTTGCAGCTGTGAAACGCGGCAACACATATAAGTTTGTCGTAGACGGATAGCTTTACATGCATCTCATTTCATCCACACTTGGGCCAGGGGGGAGGGGGGGGGGGGGGGTTGTTGTGCTGGCCACCATCCTAGACGGGGGTGAGACAAGATACAGTAAGCTGAGTAAAAATAACCCCACCCCTGTGGGCCACAGAGTTTTGCAGATCTAGCCAGAGCATTGCCAAGTGAAAGCCTTTTTATGCGGCGAGAGTCTGGGAGTACAAGTAGTTTGGGATGTTTTTGCTTTCCTGCCAGATACAGTCTGACAGCAATGAGTGACATGTTTATGCACCTGTTTAGCCTTGCTGTCTTTATATATATATTGTAGCAAGAATTGAAAGTAGCATAGACCATTACCATGCTGTAACTCAGTGAAATATTGGAATCGCCATCTCTCTTTGGAGCAATACTGCTTTGTATTTGCTTCCACAGGAAACAAAGAGCTTGTGGTGTTTTCTTCATTGTTTTTTTTTTTCCCCCCCCTTTCTCAATCTGGTTTTAGCCAGTTGCCAGTGTGTACCACCGTCCCCGTTGCTGGTAACCCCTCTGCTGGCTGCTGCTGCTGCCTCCTTTACAGTAGCGCGTTAGGTTTTCTCGGGTAGGCTTTTACACGAGCGGTCTCTGAGCAGACAGCCTCAACCGACCAGTAGGACTAATTAGTGCAACGCTCAGGATACGATCCCTCACTTCCCACCTGTGAACATTGCCTATCTGCTTCCTTGCAAGTTGCAGCCACCAACTGCCAGAAACTGAATCCGCTATTCGGCAGTTGACGCAAGAAGGTTTTGCCTCTCTGCTACTCGAATGCCCTGCAGCAGGTGGTATTCGCCTTGGTGTGTGCACTCGATCACTCCATGGTTGGACCGAGCCCAGTGCAATGTTGGACCTACTAATCCAATGTTGGACCTACTAAGTTTAGGCGGAATGAAACGGGAGAAGCAGTACAGTACCGACATTCATATGACTAGATGACTTCAGTGAGCACACAACTTTAAATGCTATTATTTAAGTATTCACAATTGTTGAATTACGACAGAGGAAGATAAATCAAAGGGCAGTTACAGGGCGGCCTCCGAAAATGCAAGTGGAAGTTGTGGAAAGTTTTAGCTTGAAGCCACTTTGACTCTCTTCATTCATAGTATATGTCATTTTATCGGCTACAGTTAGATATCGCTTGTTCCTCAAAGATCCGACAGATAAACTGTCTTGCTGACTTGCTCTCTTGGACGTCGAAGAGGGTCAGAAAGTTCACTTGAGTTAATCGGAGTAACACAGCATCGCTTCAAATGGCAGCTTGGATTCCCTCAAGTGAAAGTGGCAAGGGGAAGTCAAGGAGGGCATGTTAAAATGACTGGCGAAGTGGGGGCCAGTGCCTTTAGTAGTGTTTAATGGCCCCAGTGTTATTATCATGTCTGAACGGTCAGTCAGTGTTCTGAAAGGAGCGCAGTCCTGCACCGCTCCGCCTTTGTTACCCTCTTCTCCCTGTGGTCTAGATACAGGCGAGGCATGGCCTAGTTAACTTTAAAAATAATCCATTAAACCAGGCCAATGCTTCCTGATTCACAGTCCCTTTGTTCGTTTGCGTAATTGAAACAGACCCAAGATCCTGATAAGAAGCAGCGCCAGAATAATTCCTCAGACTGGAGCCAGAATGACTTAATTCCTTTCATCTCAAAATGCCTCTTACCAAAAACATTAGCTACTGAGGAAAGGGCGTGCAATGATCTGGCATCACACTGTGATAAGTGACGATAATGAATTAAGATTAGGCACAGTACTATTGCTAGCATTTAGCTATAGAGATCTGAAGAAAAAAAACAACTAGTAATGAAAGTAAGTAAGTCAAAATAAGTGTGTGCTTCGTCTTTATTTTGTATCAGATGATCATGGGTAGCTTCTTAACCAGATGCTCTCTCTGAATGTTGCTAATGTCATTTCTCCGGGGCAGGTATGCTGCAGAATGGGAAGAAGTTTGACTCTTCCCGAGACAGGAACAAGCCCTTTAAGTTCAAGATTGGACGGAGTGAGGTCATTAGGGGCTGGGAGGAAGGACTAGCACAGGTAAGAGGGAAAGCTAAGGCAGATTGAATTCAATGGCTGATTACTACTGTTATTGTATATTTGTGATGTTTAAATGGATCATACCAACCAGTTGGTTACTGCATCTCATTCTTCTCATTCTTGTCAAACTTGTAGTGTTCTGTAATAATACATGAAATGGAGACATCTGAGACTGAAGAGTCAGCGAGAATTTGCTAAGCAGCACCAGCGTGTTTAAAGTGCTGCGCTTCTCCAAACTACAAACTTTTTACACCACATGTGATGCCTATATAGGGGTGTGACATGGTAAAGGCTTTGGATGGGTTATATCTTTATTGTAAGAAACTACCAAACTTGATCCTTTTCGCAATGTCTGTGTTTCCTTACTGTCCGTTGTTGTCGGGGGTTTAAATGTCCAGTGACAGGAATGTGTAAACGTTTGGCTATCAAGTTTCAAACCTTGAATGTAAGATTTTCCCTGAGGAACTCAGAACACACTAATGTCACCCAAACAAAAACTGTGTTTGAAATTGCATTGTCATTTATAAAACGGCGTTTTTCCATTACGTGGTACCTGCTTGACTCTACTCGGCTCGGCTCGACTCGACACGGTGCCCCCGTCCTCCTTTTTCCATTGCAGATTTAGCACTGCCTCATGCCTGAGGCGAGGGTGGCTGGTCGTCATAGCGACGCCGCAGGAAACTGCCGTGGCTTGGTAGCGTTGCATTTCCCCTGACTTATTTCCTGGTTCTCCTTCTCCATAAACAACATGAAATCAAGGAGAGGGTTCACTTGGGAGACACTTTGTTTCTCTCACTATGACTCTACAGTAGAGTCGCTACTCGCTCCGAAGATAATCACCGTCACTCTCTCACTTCTCCCTCGCTGTATCACACCCCCACACACACACACACGCCGGCTCGACGCACACACCGGCGCACAAGTATAAACATCAGGCCACTTGCGTTGGCTACGGCGAAAGCTCTGCGTGGAGCCTCCGCAGCATCAATAAACATTTTGTTTCAAAAGACGCTGGAGGCAGCAAAAAACCCACCGCTGGCTAAACTATTTAAAAATGCCGGGTTTGTTCAGGACACCCCCGACCATATGCAGTCTATGGCCGGTAGCAATGATGACGCATTGATTAGTGACAAATCTCTCCGACCAATCCGTAGTCTGCAGGTTTTCACGTCACCTTGTGGGATCGCCTCAGCTCGCTTGGAACCTCGACGGAGCTGGTACTAAAAAAAAGTACCTGTTAGCAGGTACCAGGGACTTTTTTTCATAATGGAAAAAAAACAAAAAAGGCGAGTAGAGTCGAGGCGAGTCGAGTAGGTACCATGTAATGGAAAAACGCCATTAGCTATGATGCATTTCTTCTCTCAGTTGAATACTCTTTTATGCTGAAATGAACAGAAACCAGTGGTGTGTAGGGCTTTTAAAAGAGCATAAAAAAAAGAGCATCAGCAGCAAACTCAGTCATGTTTTCCTTTTCTCCTTTGCTTCAGATGAGCCTGGGCCAGAGGGCAAAAATCACCTGCACACCAGATATGGCTTACGGAGTTACAGGCCACCCTGGGGTCATCCCCCCGAACGCCACACTTATATTCGATGTGGAACTGCTCAAGCTGGAGTGATGCCTGAGGTTAAATACGAAGGGTGAAGCTTAATGAGGCTGAGTTTGTCACAACCTGTTTCTACAGAGAGACCATACTTGGCTGCTGCCTCCCACCACCCACCTACTCTTCTTTGATTTCTACAGTCTTCTTTAGTTCAATATTTAAACGTATCTACTGCTGCTTTGTTGCCATCTTGTCATAATATATCCTGCAAGAAAGCGTTCACATCATGCAAGACTTTTTCACTCACACCACAGTTTGGTTTCCGTTTGTTAGTCAGAGATGCTATTTTGTTTGATTGCATTTAAAGTTGTACATTTTGTTGAACCATGAGGAAATCATTCGTCATGATAACAAGCCAATACTACATTGCAATCAAAACATATACTGCCTTACAGTTTCAACAACAGAGGACGGGTACTTACGTTGAAAGTACATCATTTCTGCTCTGTATCTTAACTGGGCATTATATACCACTGTCTGCATTGCCACTTTGATAAAGGTTTGTCCTGCTGAATGCTCTGAATGATGTTGCTATGTGTAGTATATTTTATATCCCTCATAAACATGTACTGCAAGTGTACCCTATCAAATCTAACCCAATCCAATACTGTACAGAACTCTATGAGAGCCATTGGCTACTATGACAGTTTATCGACCAACTCTTGAATAAAAATGGCATATGTATTGTGTTGAGAAGTCTGTGTCCTGTGTGTAATTTGTGAGTGATTAAGTAATAATAGCAAGACTACAAAATGATTAACTGTATGTTTGAAACTGACAGCATTGTAAGACAGGGGTTTCTCTCCAGCAACATCACCTCCTAGTGGCAGATTTTATAAAAATGCACTATGGCTGTGTCTAAATAATCAGTAGTACTAATAAAGTATATATTGTGACTAATAGTATCCATCCTCCAAAGTAAATGGGCTGAACAAACTTAACTAACATTGTGTAATATTAAATGACACATAATTGAAATATTAAATTGGATTGTAATAACAATTTCTGACATTGCTTATCTCTACGAAATGCAACAATCTTGAATGTAATATTTACTTCCGGGGTCCTAGGTCAAAGTTTACCGATTGACGGTTAGCACGCTATTGGCTGACTGTCAATGTTATGAAATTTCATTGGGTAGACGAACACACGCCTTTCACCGATCTGAAAGAGCACAACAGACGCCAAGGTCAGGAAATTATCTTAAAATATGTAAAATGTGCGCTATAAAATGTAGTTACGTGTCTACAAAGTGTCTAATGTTAGCGGACATCCATTTGGTTTCTTAAACGAATGCTAACAGTTCAAGCTAACACCCACAGTTAGCTAGCTAACTAGCAGTGCTCAGCAGCGCAACTGTAGCTAAAGTAAAGTTAGCTTACTTAGCGTTATGTCAACATTAACTTGCACGTTTTGCCTTTTTACTATTTCATTGAAAACGTTTCCATAGTCGGATTTAATCATCCTATGCCTTTATGACTTTTTCAAAAGACATTTATATTTGGTTAGTTCTAGTTCAGCTAACGTTAGTTGACAATGCTAAACTAGCTAGCTAACTAATGTTAACGTTGTCGCTGTCAAATGTTACAACAATGTCATCTGTCCAGTGTCAATATCGCATGCTAGCTGCTTGTTAACATGCACGAACCTGTACAATTTCAACATGACAGACAGACTGAGTGGTACGTGTCAGCTTTACATTAACGTTATTGCTAGCTAACCATCATTCAGCTATTGAGCGTGATATTAACATTAGCTAGCTAGATAAAGTAGTTTGTGTTGGATTTCTCAAAACGTTGTTGAATTGTTTTGTTTTTTACAACCGCAACTCGTTTTATATGCTACTGGTTGGCCTCATGTTAATCATACACCAAAACAGTTAGCTGTGAAGGTTGTCAGCATTAGCAAGCAGGAAACCAAGACTAAAATGTCTCACTGTGAGATGATAGTGCTTGGTGGATGATATCCATTCTGAAAAAGCGATTGTGTTCTTAATAACTCAGAAATTGTCAGAGTTAATGCACTTTGTTTAGTCTCTTAGCTAAGTCACATTTTATAAAGCGTTTGTAACATCATAGAAGGTGAAATAGGATGCATTGGTGTTTTATCCATGTGTACTTGCATCACTAACTCACTCCTAACCATGCTCACATTTAACCATAACATTTTTTCACCTTCATTTGTCGCTTATTGTCTACCTCAGGTGATTCATGTCCGTCTGATTGAGTCAACATTAAGCATGCTGACTGCACAGAGGGCATGTGCAGCGATGGCTGCCCGGCTCCTGGTTAGAGCTTCTTTCTCCTCAGCATGCACACACCGCTCTCTGAGCCATACTTCCTCATCATGTAAGGACCAGGATGAGCTGCATCCAGAATGGGCCAGTCTGGCTAAGAAACAGCTGAAGGGCAAGAACCCGGAAGATTTGATCTGGCGCACGCCTGAGGGACTCAACATCAAGCCTGTGTACACCAAAGCAGACTCAGTTGACAGGCCAGATGAGTTGCCAGGAGTATTTCCCTACACTAGGGGGCCCTATCCTACCATGTACACATACAGACCTTGGACTATCAGGCAGTATGCTGGCTTTAGCACTGTGGAGGAGAGCAACAAGTTCTACAAAGATAACATTAAAGGTAGATTTAGCCCATGGGGGAGTCCTTACTCTGACTAACTGCATCACTTCTATTGTCCATTAACATTTTCCTATCCTATCTTGGCAGAATTTGTGTTTTGTTCGACACACAATTTTCGACATCATGTTCCTGGAACACATCTGAACCCTACAAAAAGTCATTGGCTTTTGGCTGTTACGTCTCCCTAGGACTTGGCAGTTTAGCTATATATTTTGTTATATGTATACACATATACAGTCTTTGTAGTAGTGCAAATTTTCCAAGAGAATATATTGCACTCCACACTTTGGCCAAACTGCCTGTGAAATGCATTATTATACTGGAGGCTAAACGTTGAATTGCACTGAATAATTAGAAAACTAGATTAAAGAAGATGGAAAGACTAAATAAATATTGAATATAAATAAATAAGATGACAGTGGAATTATAAGGTCACATTTGTGTCATGCAAATGATGTACTTATGAATAAGGTCAGAAACTGCATGAGAAGTTTTAACCTTCTAGAAGGTCACCAGAGCTTTTATTCTGGTTGGCTCAAGCCAAAATAGTTGAGCATATTGACAGAATAAATAGTGGATTTCAAGTTGAATTCTTGGTGTTGTTGGGTGTGAATTTTATTTTGCTGTCTGCTCCAATTTATGACCCGTCCCTTTACGTATCTCCATTTTCCTCATAAGCTCTAATCCACTATCTCTTTTGCTCTTTCATGTCAGCTGGACAGCAAGGTCTTTCCGTGGCTTTTGACCTGCCGACGCACCGCGGGTATGACTCGGACAACCCCCGAGTCCACGGAGATGTCGGCATGGCTGGAGTCGCTATAGACACGGTTGAAGACATGAAGATGCTCTTTGATGGAATCCCACTGGAGAAGATGTCCGTTTCAATGACAATGAATGGAGCGGTGATCCCTGTGTTGGCAATGTTCATTGTGACCGGAGAGGAGCAGGGCGTGTCTAAAGCCAAACTAACTGGCACCATTCAAAATGATATCTTGAAGGAGTTTATGGTACGCAACACCTACATTTTCCCCCCGGAGCCTTCCATGCACGCCATCGCAGACATCTTTGCTTATACCTCCAAGGTAAGTCCCACTTTAGTGTTACTTAATATAATAAGTAATCTGCTTGTATAGTGCTTACTTTATGTTATGTTCAGGGTTTTCCCTATACCATTATACAGCAAGTCTTAGGTGCAGGACCTGAGCCATTTTCGGCAGCACCTAAGCAAAATGAATGTGAAATGCAGCAAAACACTTGCCAAAACAGCGGCAAAAACGTTGATAAAAAGCATCAAACTAATTAAAAGGCTTTTCTCAGATCCAATGATTGTAGTTGGACTTCTTTTAACAAGTTTTGTCTTTTAGCTTTCTGAGTGTTATTTATTTATTATCTGCTCTAGCGTTCCAAACATTTCAGACACAGATATGGTGATAATAATGGTCCAAAATTATGTCAAATTGCATAATTTCTTTTATTGAAAATCATCACATTTTCATGAGGAAAGACCCCTAAACCCCTCCACCAAATATGTGCACCTAAGTCTTTTAACAAACCCAGGGAAAACACTGATTTTGGTAATGTTATACTACTCATATTGGGAGTTTAACAGATTCTGACTCTCCATGTTTCCAGCACATGCCCAAGTTCAACTCCATATCCATCAGTGGCTACCATCTTCAGGAAGCTGGGGCTGATGCCATCCTGGAAGTAGCCTACACCATCGCTAACGGCCTGGAGTACTGCCGCACTGGTCTGAAAGCAGGCTTAACCATCGATGAGTTTGCCCCGAGGTACAAAATATTAAGATCTTAATAAGTGTGGAAGAGACCAATTTTGATTTACATACATGTTGCTGATGACATGAGGATAAGTATTTAACCAATCCCAGTGGGGGGAAATTCCGTTTGAAACTGCAGCAAACTAAATACTGGAAAGCAAGCCAAGACTCGAGGGATACAAGATGTCAACCCTGACACTTGATTCTAAGGTGTGAGTTAGCTCTTAGCACCACCAGTGTCAGCAGATGGTGTCGCTGAATTTGAAAGAGGCCACATTACTTTCATGGCCTCTACACATAGGCCAGATGGGGCGACCATCGGCAGAAAAGGCATTTGGACTGATCAGTCTCCCCGAATTGTTCAAAACATGCCAGAGAACCATAGACAGTTAAAGAAATGGACCAACAGATCCCGTTGCTCTGGACAGAGACCAGTGAAGTTTATTAGAAGCACTTTTCCGGTGATAGCTGAGCGTTACTGCGCAGCTGCAAACTGAGCTTGCCGACGTAGATGTGACGTGCGCAACGTGTCTGAAAGTTGTAAGTCTTCTGGTAGCTGTGCCAAGAGAAATCTCAATCATTCCCAGTCTTGCAGAGACGGAGAGCGTAGATTTATGTAAGGAGATAACATAGGCACAGGCTAATTATTGCTAACTAAAATGCTAGTTAACATTAGCAATTAAACTAAACAGCTAATGTAAGTCCAAACTGCCTGTGAGCTTCTCCTGTACTGTACGGTAATTCCTCTATTATGCAACAGTAAGTCATTATTATCATTAGCCTATTTTTATAAAGACGTCTGCTACGGAGCCATAACGTGAGGTACAAGGTAATGGGGCCTTTTATACATTGTCGTGTTTCTTTAGAAATAAACAATGGACAAATAAAGTCTTCAAATGCTTCAGATGTAAAGTTATTGGCTGTCAAAGTGACGCCAAAATGAATCGCAGTCAATGGAATGCTAATGGGGGATGAGTGCTTAGTAGCATAAAAATGGCGGCTTCGCTCTGTGGAGGCAGGCTTACCCCCTTGCAGGGAACACACCGAGGAGACGAGATAATAATAATAGTAATACATCTCCATAACAGCAGGCGGCGCTAATCTGTATTGTAGCTCAAAAATGAAAACTGGCAGCTGATTGGATGAACACATCACGTGGGTCTGGTTGCTGCATCCGGATTTTGGATTTTTCTAACGGCCATTAATGGCGACTCGTTCAGAATACGATCTCAAATTGTACTAAAATAGTTCACCGAAACGTGTTTCTGAAAAACATTTCACATCTGCACACACACACGAGACATAAAGGCTTCTGGGATCGGTTGATAACTCAAACTTGCCGAGACCCGTTTGATTACATAGACTCGAGCGGTTGTTGCACGGTTACATTCGGTCTCGCTCAATAGTCTGCTCGTGACAGCCTGCAACATTCACTTCTCTAACATTTAACTTAACATAACTACCAAGATAACAAGACGTGTATTTGTATGGACGTACTTCCCCATCGATAATGTGTGAATTGCCGAACACAATCATCTAAGATGCACCAGAAACAAGCTTGGTTAATAACTCAAACACCAAGACACCGCTTGATTACATTAGACTCGAGCGGTTGTTGCACGGTTACATTCGGTCTCGTTCAGTAGCCTGGTGCGCGGTCTCCCAATCTACAACTCTTCAACAACTCTTTCGGTCCAATGAATCGTGCTGCTCGAGGTAGCCCATTTCCTGATTGATTCTACCACCACTCCAGTGGAAGCGCTAATGAGGTGAAGAAAACAGGAGTGAATCAGTTCGTTCGTACGTATGGCACTCGATTCTCCCGGCTCAGTGACACGAATTGGGTAATTCACTGGCTCCTTGGTCAGTTCGTCAACACTAAAAAACGGACGCACAGTGCGTTGAGTCGAGGCGAGTAGAGGCGAGGCGAGTCGAGCAGGTACCATGTAATGGAAAAACGCCATAATACTACTAATACCTCAGTTCTGCCATCCATGATGTTGGTCCTTTTTAATATTCCGATGCCACTGTGCATGTTTGACTAATGCATATTAACTAAGTGTGACAGCCACATTTAACTAGCAAACCAATACCTTCCTTTTTATTTGTTGAACCAGCAGATGGGACTCACAGACTGAATCAGCATACAATTAAAGCCAGATGGAAAGGCTGCTAGTCAAATCAAACCATTTAAATAGTAACGTATACAGATACTTACAATTGAGCCCAACACAAAGTGGGTACTATAGATGTTATATCCAACATTTTAGCTGTTTACTCGTTTCTCCAGGGACCGAACTAATTGTAATATACATGTATTCTTGCTGTTATCCATAATGCATATTTTTTTATATAATTCTCTTGGGCTCCATTGGCTACGTGGTTTCTGTCAATTTTGAACTAAATGATCTTTAATGCTGCTGTAGACAGAAGGTGGTTCTTTTCAGTCAATTACACAACTTCACTCCACTTCAGCAACCCTGCCCTCTGTCCAATTATTGTTCCTTGAATTGCACTTCCATTATCTCCTCCTCATGCCATTACTCCGACAATAGCGGAGGTATGTGTGAATGCAATCGCCACGAACATCCTGATGGCCCAGTCCAGCCTTACCTTTTCCACATAATGGCTTGAGAGACAGGCCTTTTAGACAGCCGCTCTGACTCAATATAGAGATGTCGCTCTATTGCGTGAAATGGAATGGAAAGCTATTATCTCTTATTGTTCCAAAAGTTACCTGGACTTACAACCAGTGCTTACCCCTGGGTTCACACAAATACTGAGACTTAGTGTTAAAATTGTGACTGTGACGTCATGCTTTTGGACTTTTTAATGCCACTGTTGTTGGCTTTCAGTGTACTTATTAGGTTTTTGGAGCAAGAGGAAAAGCTTCTACAGGAAAGTAAAAGGGTGGAGGTTAGTAGTTTGTATCTTTTCTTTAGGCACATACTGTATCAGTTGTCCTTGCCTCTAAGCAATATGCATTGTTTTATTTGATACGCTGCAAAAACGTGAAAGAACAGGTGTTGAAATTCGTCATGATTAATTCCTGCTGATTGATGCTCATTTTCCTTCGTAAGTGGACTGATAATCAAAGCTTGAGAGTTTAAAATCGTATTCATACATATTGACCTGTTGAATTTCTTTTTTTTTTTTATAAATGCATAACATACACATAACATTTTTGGGTCGCTAAAATGTTTGTATTCATTTTTTTAAGAATCGTGACCACGATATGTACTGAGTAGGATTTACTGAGCAGGATGTACTTTGCGTTTAAAAAATAAACTTGTTAGTGCTGTCTGGAGGACTGTCTAGGTTAGATTACATATACACCGATACCAATATATCTGCAATAAGCTAATATCCGCCAATTTATCATTCAAGCTCTAGTACAGTAGAACCCAAATGAGACACTAAGATACTTGGGTTGCCTTCCTATTGAAGACCGTATTAGTTTGCATTGTCTGCCGTAGAATGTGAAAGGTTGCTGTAAACCGAACAATGTTTCAGCCTTAAACTAACTTGAGTAGCATCACAACCAAGTTTTTTTTTTTTTTTTTTTTTTTGGTATGGCACTTTATTTAAAACTCTGGCACTGGACAGGCTGCTTGCTTCCATTTTCTTCTATCTATTTCCAGTAATGCAGTAGTGGTAGTCATCACTGGGTGAAGCCTGTGACTGTATCTGGTTGTTAGGATACTGACATTGCTATAAGGCGTAATGAAACATAAAGCATAATCAGTTCTTTTCACATAGTGTTGTTTGTGTTTAGATACTCTTATTGTGGTGGGTTTGTCTCATGACGTGTTGTGCTTGCTTATACAAATGGACTCTGATTTCTATTGTGTGCAGAATTGCTCTCATTTTCGATGTTCAGTTAATTTTAATAACGGACTATATTTCTCTTGTTTTGTCAGGTTGTCATTCTTCTGGGGTATTGGGATGAATTTCTACATGGAAATTGCCAAGCTGAGGGCAGGCAGGAGGTTGTGGTCCACGCTCATTAAAGAGAACTTCCAGCCTAAGAACACCAAGTCTCTGCTCCTCCGCACACACTGCCAGACTTCAGGCTGGTCTCTCACAGAACAAGTAAATACAAGACAGAGTTTGAAAGTCCTTTTTTTAAAATGTACGGAGAAACTCACACATGTCAAATGAGCAAATGGTGACTTTTCCCCTGTGAACCCTCCTCTAAGGATCCGTACAACAACGTGGTCCGTACAGTGATCGAGGCCATGGCGGCTGTGTTCGGGGGGACCCAGTCTCTCCACACCAACTCGTTCGATGAAGCTCTGGGCTTGCCCACGGTGAAGAGCGCTCGCATTGCCAGGAACACCCAGATCATCATCCAGGAAGAGTCGGGCATCCCCAAAGTGGCAGATCCCTGGGGGGGGTCACACATGATGGAGGCTCTCACGGATGACGTCTATAACAAAGCTCTGAAGGTTTGTCATGGGGACCAATGGGCAACAGCCTGGACTTCTTCCAGAGTTCTCAGTCATGTTTTAATTAACAGTTTCTTATTATTTTACTCTGTCCATTTTCTTTTTGCCCCATATTCAGCTAGGGGCTAATTGCACTCTGTGAAATATTTTAAATACTCTCGTCTATGAGAACTTTAGTTGTTGTCTTGTCAGGTAAATGTCATTATACACAAAGTGAAATGTCACCCTTTTACAAGCTGTGTTCTCCTTTGTGTAGTTCATTAAAGAAATTGAAGAGCTGGGAGGCATGGCCAGAGCTGTGGCAGAGGGCATTCCAAAACTTCGTATTGAGGAATGTGCTGCTCGCAGACAGGCCCGCATTGACTCAGGTACTGTATCAGAATCAGAAAAAGCACAATTTGTTTTGGTGTTGTAGGTGCATGTCACACATTCTCTAAATATAAGAAGGTTAAGAAAATCAAGTATTAGAGTAAAAGCAATATAAGTATAAATATATATACGCAGTATGTATTAAAAAATAAAAAATAAAAAGAGCATTACAGCAGAGTAAGTACAGTAATCAATATATCATAAGCTTATTTCCCTTAAAGCCTCTCATGCTTTCTTCTTTTTAGCTTCTTCTCAAGCACTAAATGATCTCTATCTCTTAACTTACCAGAGCTGCCAATGAGATGTCAAGGTTTCAGTTTTGACATCAAGTGAAGCGTCTGCAATGGTCACATATCTTACCAGATTTGGTATGAAATATTTATATCATTGTCCCAACCTGGGACAATAGGTCTAACTGTATTAGATCAACTTTTTCTTGGTCTCGTTTGTCTTTTTTAAAGAGTCAGAGAAGCCCGCTTTTGTTGATTTTTAACTATGCAACCTCTCTTTTTCTTTTCTACCCAAAAACAATGCCACAAGGCACTGACTTTCCCATTTTATTTTAAGCAGGGTAATGTTTTTTTTTTTTTTTTTTTTTTAAACCCTTCAATATGATGGTCTTCAACCCTCTCGTTTTTAAACTTTCAATCCGGTAGTAAGGTCAATGCTCTGTGTTATAACAGCTTTAGCGTGGAGTTAGCCTTTCCTTGAGTCAGATAAGATTACTTTCTGAAGTCCTATTATAAGTTTGAATTGAGCTGAACTGCAGCATAATACTGGGTTTGCAGCTTTGGGTATTAAAATGCTGATCCTATCACTTGAAAGAACCCTGAACCCCAACACGTGCCTCGTTAGACCCCAAAACATAGATAGGAAGGCAGCTCACACAAGATTATATCAAAGCTTGATTCAAACCTATGGTGTGTATTTTGTGTGATTTATTAGAGGTTGTTATCACATCCTATGATAACAGAACCGAGTGTGAGGGAATGGAGCAGAACAGACCCTTAACAGACTGGAGATTTCCTCCATAATCCCCCTGATGCCTGCTCTCATTGATATTCATTGGCTTTCTCATCCACCCTCACTGCACATCTTTGCTGCTGACATTTGTTTTCACTTCCGATGAGCCTTGGATTCTGATTGATCATGTTGGGCAATCAGATCATTTTTGGTTTAGGATATTAGCACAGTTACTAGTGGGGAATAATATCAATAATTCAATTATTTAGAGAGTTTCCTTTCTGAAGATGTCTGTTTTCAAGGTTCCTTCTTCTGCCTCGGATATCCTTGGATAACACCCTGAAAAGGTTGTTCACAAATGTGTGTTTTTTGGTGGTTACTTGTATTTTTCCCTGCTGATTGATTCCCCCTACCTGCATGCTTTTCCCCCCTGTTCTTCTTCAGGATCAGAAGTCATTGTCGGGGTGAACAAGTACCGTCTGGGAAAAGAGGAGACTGTGGAGGTGTTGGCAATAGATAACACGGTTGTACGTCAGAAACAGATTGACAAACTGAAGAAGGTTAGTGTTCCTTTGAGAATTAAGATCTCACACACACACACACACACACACACACACACACACACACACACACACACACACACACACACACACACACACAATCAACATTCTCTCCAGAAAATTCTCATATCGGATTTGAAGTCCCCTCGTCTAAATAAATAATACGATAAATGTACCAAAATCCTTCACGCGTGTATATAAGGTGTATTTTTCAAGATATAGACTACTCTATAATCTCAAGATTTGGTTTTAGTTACTGTTCTAATCAATACTAAAAAAAAAAAAATTCATATAATGTGAAGAATGTGATTTTAACTTTTTACCATTGTTTTGAATACTTCAGCAAATATCCTCATATACTAATATTGTGAATATATAATGTACATGAACAATAAATTACACTTAAAATGACTAGGTTATTTCATCTTCTTAAGATGAAATAACCTATTTCAACATGTTTTATAATACATACTTCGGATCAGGGGCAGATCAGAGACAAATCCCATGTTTATGGCATGTTGCTCCCTTCTTCTGTTGTAGGTGAGGGAGAGTCGTGACCCAGAGGCAGCGAAGAAGTGCCTGGCAGCCATTGAGGAGTGCGCCCGAACCGAGGATGGCAACCTTTTAGCCCTGGCAGTGGAGGCAGCACGAGCCAGGTCAAAACTACCACAGTCACTAAAATCTGTAATTGTAATGTGTAATGACCACGCTTGTGTCTGCACGACTGTAGCTTCAAAAATGAAATGTAGTTGTCATAATGTTTACTGCCTTTACTTTATTGTTTATTATACTTCACCAAGCTGTTCCTTCCATAACAATCTGTTTTTGTTTAAATAACTCTAACATTTTAAAGGGGGGGGGGGTGGCAATAGCTCAGTATGTAGGGAGTCGGGTTGGGAACCGGAGGTTCAAGTCCTAATACCGACCAATATGGACCAAAGTATGGTGGTGGGCTGGTAGTTGGAGAGGTGCCAGTTCACCTCCTGGGCACTGCCAAGGTGCTCTTGAACAAGGCACCGAACCCCCAACAGCTCGGGGCGCCTTTCGATCGAGAGCTGTATTTGTATTTAAAATAAAAAAATAATGTATTTTATAGCTGCCATAATACCAAAGTCAGATTTCTGTTTTATCTATTGGCAAGGAACTACTAATCTATACTGTAGTTTTGAGCAAACTGCTTACCAAAACCAAGTTATTTCATAGTGACTAGTGAAGAAGATATTGGTATGACAAGCAGGTCACATGTGAAATGAAGTCTTATTTGGTATAACCCACAATATCAATTGTACTACTTGACCTGGATCTGAGGCCCACACACATGTGGATGAACTGACTATGACACTGATACTGGTGGGCCTGTATCAAGGAAAAGAAAGATCTGACAAAGAGTCCACGTGCTGATCACAGCCCACTTGCTGAGAGGCCCTGGCACATGACCGGGGTTACTTAACAGCACAACTCACACAGTCATCTTCAACCACTTCAACATCTCATGCAACTTTAATCCATCTCAATATAAAATGCTTCATGCTTCCTTATAGGTACAAATGATTCAGCAATTGACTTGCAAATGACACAGAAGTTAATTGATCGTTGCTATTTTATTACCCTCACTGCAACAGTGGTATTGTGGGAAATGAGATTAGAGTGAATCTTTCTCCCATGCGACAGCAGGCCCGAAAAGTTTTTTTGTGTGCTTGTGGTGGAGATGTGTTAAAGGGTAACTGCCGTTTCTTAACATAAAAACATCCGTGAAATTGCATTTGCAAAAGCCAACAGACTCCATGTAAATAAATAGTAATTTTAGCATCCTAAAATACACTTTATTCACAGTCGACAGCAACAAAATAAAATCGTTTTGTGTCGTCTTTCCACTTTTCCAACCATCACAACTCGGTTTTAGTTTTGGTTGAAATAAACACATAGTTTACCGATTTACATGTGAAAATATGTTGGTTCTATACACGCTAAAAGTATTGCTTTTTTTAATGGAGTCTGGTGGGTTTAACACTAGTGACTTCAGAGCTGTTTCTGGTTTAATAGAAAGGTCTCAAAGAGGTTTTAAAGGTCTGTCTCTGAAGACATTCTTTCCATTATGTAGTCAGACACTTAGAGTATTAATCTGAGCCTGTCAGTGGCAAAACAAGCACAAATGAATAAATACAAGCTAGACAATCGCCCTATTAACTTACATTGTAGCTTGTTTCACCACTGCCGACTGCAGCGATCTTGCTTAACACTGGACCAATGTCAAAGATTGTTCTAATCAGTCACTTAGACACAAAAACATAGGAAAATAGGGTTGAAAAAAAGGGTACTTACCCTTTAACATTCTGTGTTTAATAAGGCATGAATAAATTTTACTTACTTACTATAAATTCCTATAAATAATACAGATAATCAAGCAGACTGCACTGAAATGAAAAAAGCAAGGACATTTGCATTCAGTTTATTGAATGGGCTCTTAAAATATTGAGTCTTAAAATGAATTGGAACAAATTGAATAACTGGCTGCCTTACATTATGTATCATCATAAAATGAAAACGTATTGAGGAAGATGCTCTCTGCTTTTTCTTTCTTTTCTTTTTAGATGTTCGGTCGGTGAAATAACTGATGCTATGAAGAAAGTGTTTGGTGAACACAAGGCCAGTACCAGGATGGTGAGCGGTGCCTACCGAAGCGAATATGGGGAGCATGAAGAGATCGCCGGGGCCCACAATAGGTAGAACATTAACTGAAAAAGCATCTTTACATTCACTGCGCACAGCGTAATTGCTCGCAGGTCAGAGCCTCCATTACCCTCAATGTCCCTGACCTGCTACAAAATAGGTTTGGCCAGTTTTATGCCATTATCTTGACTGAACTTTTAGAAACTGTTTCATATATGAGTGTGTCCTTAAGCCCTCTTGAAGTGATGGAATCTGTCGGTTTGCTGTTTGCTTTCTGTTTGTAACAGTTCGTTCGTCTAGCGGGCTGGATCCCTTTTCTCCCTCAAAACTATAGACCAATTTCCAAGTTCCCTTTTATATCAAAATCCAAGCAAGTTCTCTCTGCACTGGAAAATAACAACTTTTCATGCAGGTTTCCGGAAGTATCACAGCACTGAGACTGTCCTGCTCAAGGTTATCAACGACCTTTTGACGGCTGCTGATGATGGCATGTGCTTCGTCCTTGTACTCCTTGGACCTTTGACACAGTCGATCACTATACCCTGTTGGACAGATTGAGGCACAATCTGGTCCAGCCTTAGAATGTTTGACGTCTTACCTGTTGAAAAGGAGGTTCTGTGTATTTCTATGAACAACTACTTTTCTTCATTTTCTTCTGTTAAGTACGGTGTACTCAGGGGTTGGTTTTGGGACCAGTTTTCTTTCTACATGCTTCCACTTGGGCACAATTTTTATTTTTATTTTTTATGCTGGTGATATGCAGATGTGCTTGACCCTGGAATGCCGAGTTCACTTAATGACTATTTTTTTTTTTAGGGCTGTGCAATTGATCGATTTTTAATCGTGATTACGATTTATGCTCCCAACGATCCCAAAAAAACAGAGTAATCGAGAAAATAATTTCAAATAATTACGTCTTTCCAAAAGTCAGTGAGTAATTGCGTAAAATAATTTTATTGGAGAGCCTTTTCCTGATTTTACTTGAGTTTTGAAATGTTTTCTCTTCCATTGCGTTGGTTTTTATACACCAACTTGTTTTGTGTCTGTTTTCTTTTAAAACCATAATGAATTTATGACTTGTTTGTTTTAATTTGCCTGCCTTCTGGAGCACTTTTGTAATTTGGATATTTAAAAGTACTGTATAAATAAAGGTAATTGTTACTCTACTAATTTGTTTTTCAAATCTCAGAGTTGCCGATTTTAAGAAGCACGAGGGCAGGAACCCTCGACTGCTGGTGGCAAAGATGGGGCAGGATGGTCACGATAGGGGTGCCAAAGTCATCGCCACAGGGTTTGCTGACCTGGGCTTTGATGTGGACATCGGACCACTGTTTCAGGTCAGTGTCAGATGGCAGAATGGAGTAAAATAGACCTTATAACATGCATTTAAGCAGTGTAGGTCAATTCTTGACTGAGGTCTCAAGTAATTGTAAGTGACCTAAAATGAAGAAGAAAAAGAATATAGTAATCATCAAAGGTAGAGGAGTAAGATATACCGGTAAGTGACTTAAACATTTTTGTTTTAGTTTATTGAGAATGACCTACACAAGATGTGGGCTTTTGATGCTAAAACCCACATTGCTTAAAGCAACTTGAGAGTCAATGATATTCTAAGTATTTTACAAATTCATGTTTTTTTCTTACAGTATCCTTCCAAACACCTCTTTGTATTTAGGAATGTATAAACTTACCGCTAGGAGGGCTCTTAATTGTTGCTTTGTTGAAGGTGCACTGAAATAATACTTAACCCTATGCATGGTATAGACAGACAGTTGGGAGGTATGTAAACTGTACAGTATGTTGACTGCTGCAAGTGCATAATAAGAGTAAGACAACTCTTGACCATTCACCTTATATCTAGGTCTGTTCCAGTTACATAAAGTCACACACATTTCCCTTTCTAAGTGTAGGTTTTACCTTATGTAACACCTGTCCCATGTAGCTATGTAGTCTCTAGTGTAGTAGTACTAAGGGAAGGCGCCTGGGTTCTACTGGTGCTACTGAACCTCACGAAGTTCGTTCGCTTAGCGTCTCTCTCTCTCTCTCTCTCTCTCTCTCTCTCTCTCTCTCTCTCTCTCTCTCTCTCTCTCTCTCTCTCTCTCTCTCTCTCCGACTATATCTCTCAAAACGGGAATCTATGCGAGTAAAGAAAGACGAGGATTGACATATTAGACTCAAACTGCAGTCAATTGCATGAACTTCAAACATTGACCTTTTAAAAACTGTAAATATAACTCTTACATTTTAAACATTTTATTCATGTTAACCATTTTAATAAATATATATATATGGCATTAACTTATATTTTCTTCACCATATTTATGTATTTGTACTGCATATAAATAATTTCACTTTCAATGTTTTAACTACTTAACTCTCAATATCTAAATGAAATTTAGCCAGGGCTACACCTATATCTATTTTCTAATTTGATAGTATTTATAATGGGAGTTTTGAATGACATTAACTTGAAAAGACCGAGGCAGGCAGTGAAAAATTGCCCCCAAAACTGACATTTAGACTTGCCGGACGCAGGTGCAACTAGTTACGTGAATTAATGATTGCTGCATTCCATTCAGGTGTCCTGTTACTGCGCGTGCTCGCTTACTGCAGAGCTTTACAGGCACCCACTCAAATGGAATAAAGGCATCGGTAGTCTTATTAGTTGCACCTGTGCTTTCCCTGCTATGACTAGTTCAAATATTTGCTGTAAGACAGGTCCGTAAGCAGTTTGATTGCTTTTATTCTCTGTGTTAAAGTACAATTAAAACCTTTTCATTAATTTAAAACCATCCAAAACTACACTAAAACTAAAAATTACAATGTACTCTGACCTAAGATGGCAAAACATGTGATATATATATATATAACACTTCATAGTGTTGGCAATATACAGCCGAGGCCCCGTGCTGCATGGCTTTGGCTTTCTAATGCATTTAAGATGTAGGGACATGCTGAATGAATGGCATTATTTCATTGCTCTTTAACTTAATTACATGCTACAATAACAGTCAGTTTTTTGTGTGTGTTCCTATTCACCCAGTTGAGCTTAGATTCCGATGATGGATATCATATGACTGAATCTCTGTAATGTGCGACATCCTGATGACTCCCTGTCCTGAGGCTGTTCAGGATGGATCAGTCTTTTCTGTGATAGCTCAGTATAATATCAGTATGTTACTGCTTTTAAAAAAAAAAAAAAAAAAAAAAAAAAAGACATACAAATGAGATGAAATGAAACCTTAGAAAAGGTTGTACATTGATTTTCTTCAGTTGTTTGGCTTTACTTTGTAGTGTTTGTATTGCACCAGAGTATATAGTAATTTTCTGTCTTTCTCATGTTTCGTACACCTATTTATCCATGTCTGACTCTTGGATGAGCAGACTCCCCTTGAGGTTGCCCAGCAGGCGGTCGACGCAGACGTACACTGTGTCGGGGTCAGCACGCTCGCCGCAGGACACAAGACCCTGGTCCCAGAGCTCCTCAAGGAACTACGGAAGCTCAACAGGCCAGATATCTTGGTCATCTGTGGCGGTGTCATTCCACCACAGGTAACCTTTTTGATTTTCATGATTACCTATTCTCTAACCGTGAGAATTTCCCCCCTTTCATTTCTTGACGTCCTGTTATATGACATTTGGTAGACATCCATCTTGCTTTGTTTCTCTTTCATTGTCTCTTTATTTTCTCTTTGGTTTTGCTCTTCCAACGCAAGCCCCTTAGGAATACTTGACCCAGTCAATCACTCACCCCGTGTTACCTTGAATTCTTGAAGAAAGAATGTGTTTTTCTCGCATGCCTCCATCTGAACAAAGAATCCAAAAACAAAGACAATTCATCAATCATTTTGGCTTGACTGCTTTGCATACTTAAAGCCAGGAAACACCATAATGTATCTGGTTTAAAATCATAATCCTGGGCGCCCGGATAGCTCAGTTGGTAGAGCGGGCGCCCATATATAGAGGTTTACTCCTCGACGCAGCGGGCTTTGCTGCATATCATTCCCCCTCTCTCTCCCCTTTCATTTCTTCAGCTGTCCTGCCAATAAAGGCCTAAAAATGCCCAAAAAAGAATCTTAAAAAAAAAAAAATCCTAATCCTGGCATAATGTGGACATAGAAATAATCTGTTGTGATCATCATGACCACACTATAGGGTTTCCTTCCTTGCTTGCATGCAGTGCAGTGTGATTTCCCGTCAATCTTAGTGTTTGTCTTCAAAATACATTTCATCTCTTTCCTTTTGGTGATACTTCTAATTGAATCCGTTGTAGCATAATTAACATTAACAATTAGTTCACTACATGAATAAACTCATTAACTGCAGTTGACTTAAACTGTGTTCCACCTCTGTGTGTACGCAGGACTATGAGTTCTTGTATCAGAGCGGCGTGTCCGCCATCTTCGGCCCAGGAACCAGAATCCCACAAGCTGCTGTGGAGGTCATCGACAACATTGAAAGGAGCCTGGAAAAAATCCGGCAGGTCATGTGAACTCAAAGTCCAACTTGAAGAACTGTCTATTTATGTTGTATCAACAAGAGCCACAAGTGGGAACCCACACTTCTGCATAGAATCAGTTTGACTTGTCGCAAAAGATTGTAAAAAGCTAAAATGTCATTTCCCACCGTGAGAACACAGAATGTTCAGCAGTCAAAATGATTAAATACCTGTTGGACAGTCATGGTTGTATTAACATTGCATTCTTAGTATATGAAATTAGATTTTTAGTGTCACAGTTTGCCGTTTTCAGTCCTGTAACTTCACAAAGGAAAAAAAGTTAACATTTACCCACAGTATCTAGTTTTGTTCATTCAATATCTAAAGAAATCCTCTCCCACATAACTTCTTCAGTCGGATAAATGGTGATTTCACCCTAACCGCATGCCTGTGTGTGAATTGCAGTGGTTACATTATTAATATCCTGTGAATATCCTTGGAATTCAAGAATATGAATGGGAACGCCTCTTGGTTAATACTTTAAAGTTAACACAAATGAAACTATATTAAGACTTTTTACCCACACTTAAAAAACAATACATCATACACTACATTTCAACTAATTAGGATATGTTAAACATAATACAGTACCATGTGAAACATTGGCTTGAGATGAGCATCTTTTTTTTGGCATCCAAGAATAAACCTTACATCACAGCACTGTAAACCTACTTGAAATGATTTTATTGTGAAATGTGTGTTTAATTTTCAGTTACGTAGCAAGATGTTGTTAGTGCTAGTGCGGTGGAAATGGAGGGGTAGAAATTCAAATCATTACATCACATGTCATTTTAGCTGACGCTTTTTTATCCAAAGCGACTTAGAATTGCTGAATATGTCAGAGGTTGCACGCCTCTGGAGCAACTATGGGTTAAGTGTCTTGCTCAGGGACACGGTGGTTGATGTATCGCAGTGGGAATTGAACCCATCTCCCACACCAAAGGCATGTGTCATATCCACTGCGTCACCACCACCTCAAAAACCTCTCATTACCCCCCTGGGTTTTATGTTGATGGGTATTGGCATCTTGAAAGTGGCCTTCTGTTGTCTTGATCTCTTGCATCATGTGATCACAATTCATTTGGAAATAATATTTTTTTCTACTTGTGATTCTAAATCAGATTTAGCGCTCTTTGGTCTAAATAAATTACATGAACTTTGGAAATGTGACTTGTGTCTAAAGATTATGTGAATTGCAGCAACCTTTTTTTCTGAGATATTCAATCACTTTTGGAAATGAAGTTAGTAAATTCACTATTTTTTTTAAACCCTGGTACGGTAAAGGTCAACTCTTATCTGAATCACAGTATCTCAAACCTACTGTAACTGGTGAGAGCGAATTAACATTGGGAGGATGATTTATTTTGACATAGTTTTGACAGTCAATTGCAGTAATTGGCTTGATGGAGATGGAACACGTACTTGGTAGACTGCAGTCCCGCACTAACGAGGGAGGGACAAGTGCTGCTCTTTCACTTTCCCCCACCCAGATTTTATCCTGTCGGTCTGGGGATTGAACCGGCGACCTCCCGGACACAAGCTCGCTGAAGAGAGCAGTGAGAGTGAACCAGACCAGTAAAGTTGTAGGCTACGAAACGTAAGAAATGACCTGGAAGTTGCTTAAAAATGCTTCTTAGAACTGAACAACTTTTGTTTGTCACTACAAGCGACCCCTTTTTCATTATACCTAGTCATTTTTTCCATAGTTAATCATACAAAATATTGATCAGTGCAGCTTTAACCCTTGTGTGGTGTTCATATTTTTGTTACACAGCCAATGTACCCGGGTCTGGTGGCCCCACCACATTATTAGGCTTTTAAATCAATACAGCATAACAATGTATGTAAAAATGATGTTTACTTTAGCTCAGTTACCAATGATGTATACATCATTTATGGTTCATATTTGCCATTTACCCCTGTGAGATCACATTTATGATAAGGAAATTCAATTATAAAAAAGTTAAAAAAAAAAAAATATATAAACACGATTTTTGATCATTATTGGTGCTTATTTCTTAGAACTTAATCAGAACAGATGAAAGTGCTCGAAATGTAACAAGTTTGTAACTTTGTGTGGGAATAGCAGGTGCAGAAAGAC
This sequence comes from Gymnocephalus cernua, assembly GCA_023631565.1. Classification (NCBI taxonomy): domain Eukaryota; kingdom Metazoa; phylum Chordata; class Actinopteri; order Perciformes; family Percidae; genus Gymnocephalus; species Gymnocephalus cernua. The sequence continues at coordinate 17,863,608 of CM042440.1, forward strand.
AACATAGTTTCATAGCACCTACAATTAAATACACTCGGGTCCAGTAGACCCCAACACCTCATATGTAATAGTTATGTGTAGGGGGCGGGGTGTACCGTGTGCAGTCATTGAAAATAAGTTATTTTTTATGAAGAAATAATAAATAGCATAATCTTTCTTTTAGCAAACATTGAAAATGGGTCCCACAGACCCAAACACCACACAAGGGTTAAGGATCTGTTTTATTTGAGAAACACATTGGCCAGAGTGACTAACAGACAGCCTCATCTATATAGCCTAAATCTATACATCTATCTAAACAGCAAGAGAGTGGTGCAGTATAATGGGCATAAACACAAATAAGTTGTCTTTGAATCCTAAATCACAGTGCCCAATAAATTACATTTTTATGAAAGTACCACTTACATGAGAAATGAAGGGTTTTAATCAACTCCACCTCATCTCTTCAGACACAGTCACTAATAGATGCCTAGTTGGTCCCAAAAGTCACATACAGTTGTGTTCAAAATAATAGCAGTCCAACATCACTAACCTCATAAATCAATTTTTTTGGTAGAAGTGATATTTCTACATGGCAAATAATTTACTAGTAAGTGTTGTAGAGTCATAGAAAACCAACGGTCCCAACCGTGAGGACATGCATGCTGCTCATTCTGTGTAATTGAATCTGTAATTGAGTTCACTTAGTGAGGCGATTGATTCTGTGAAGAAACAGGCGTCAGTTATGGGCCATATTTAAGGAAGGAAGGAAGCAAATGTTGTGCATGCTGGTTATAGTGCATTTCACACTGAAATACTCAGCAAAATGGGTCGTTCCAGACATTGCTCTGAGGAACAGCGGACTTTGATTGAAAAGTTGATTGGAGAGGGGAAAACATATAAAGAAGTGCAGGAAAGCATAGGCTGCTCAGCCAAAATGATTTCATATGCCTTGAAATGGCATCCAAAGCCTGAACGATGTGGGAAAAAAACGGTCAACTGCCACGCGAATGGATCGAAGAATAGCCAAAATGGCAAAGGCTCAACCAATGATCAGCTCTAGGACAATCCAAGAAGACTTAAAGTTACCCGTGAGTACTGTTCGCTTTTGGCTGAGTCTCTGTTTAATCTGTCAGAGCGAGAGCAGGAGTGCGGTTGTGAAGTTTAACCTCGGTAGTATAAAGTGTCTGGTTTAGTTTCATCATAGTGTTAATAGTGTCAAAAAATGTTAGCTGACGTTGTTGTTCACAAGGCTCTACAGTGGGGGGGTCAGCTGCTCCCTCCCCCCCCCCACCCCCCTGTAGATCCGCCGCCCCTGACTGTGCCTAACTGGAATTCAGGATGAGAATCACTGTTTTTTTGTTTTGTTTTTTCCTAATGGAGGCTGGAAGTGTGATTAAGTGATACTATAGGGAATTCATTGTCCACCTCTTTATCGTATTCAATCAGTGTTTATTTTCATGCATGACCAATGGATTATGCACACAACAATGTTCATAGCTCTACATTCACAAATTCTAGACAATTCAACACTGTCAACAGTAGTTACAAGATGCAATAAAAAAAAAGCTACACAATGACTCTGTAATTGTAATTGTATCAGTATTTGCCATTCAGTCAAGCTTATTGAAAAAGGAAACTTTGAAAAGGGAATTCCTAGAAGGCAGGTAAATATATGAGAAAAGAATATTCCCTGAGGAAAGCAAGACAAGAACAGTTCCCTGTTAGGCAGAAGCGTGTGTAGTAACATGAATTGATTATCCTCACAGAAATCCTTTTTTTAGGCTTAATTAAACACAATAATATGAAATAATGATGTGTTTTAATTATATAGCACTTTTCAGCACTCAAAGACACTTTACGGAGTTATAAAAATAAATCCACACTAAAATGCACACACATAAGTCAAACATTAAATGCAGCTCTAAAAAGGAGAGCTTTGACTTGTGACTTGAACATGGACAGACTGGTGCAGTCGCAGGTGTGTTTGGGGGAGACAATACAATGACATGCTGTTATATACTATCATGGGAATTTCCAGTGAAATCTAAGCAGTTAATACCTTGGTGACTTGACAATTGATTGCACACTGATTTCTAAAAGAGCTTTTATTTTCATAGTTCTGAGTGTTCACAGAGTTGCAAATAAAGGATTTAAAAAGATAAAGCTTTATTTTTTAATAAAAAAAAATATATATATAATTAACAAATCCAGTGAAAGGCCCAAAACAATAATACAATGTATAATATTACTAATAATAAAGAGTCATTAAAATGCCCCAAATTAATATTCATCCATTCCGACATCATTGCACCCGGAGGAAAACAAAACAAAGGACTTCCCTCAGTGTGAAATTGTAGTTCTTGATTATTATTTATTTGTTTTGTGCTTTATATTTTATGCGTCTTGTATCGGCATCATTAATGATCATAAATCATAAATGAGGGAAACTTCTCCCAGGTTTTAAATAAAGGTTATGATAATAAAAATAATAATAATAACAAAACGAACACGCCCTGTGTAGCAGCAACAGTTAGGCAGGTTATGCATTGACCTCAGGAAAGTCTCGCATTGCCAGACCTAAATACCATACCCTGCATCTGCATGTGTTAAACAGCCAATAGGATCACTCTCTCTGTCTGAAATGACCTGTGATTGGACAAAGTCTAGATTTTCTAAAGCCTTAAAACAGAGCCAAAAGGAAATGCAGTTTTCACTTGATCTACAATATGCTGAGAGATGATAGTGGAATTTTGGCTTGCCTTATACCACAGCTTTATTTAAAATATGTAGCACATAATACAGTAAATGTTATTCCTGAGCTGAAAGTATTCCCCACTACCCGGAAAAATAACTGATTTGGTGTTGCAAAATTATCAAAGAGTTATGTAGTTATTAGTTTTTTTTTTTTTTTAAACTAACAAGTGTCTATCACAGATTAAACCTGAAACATTAAACATCTCAAAATAAGGTTTTTGTCAAATTCTGCTGTACAACGTTTGGTTTGTAATGTGTTTAAAATACATGATTTTCTTTCATCCTTTGTGGCTGCCACTTGTTGATTTCGCTTCTATCACATCTGGCTGTTACTCAACAGGGAGTAGGCCTTCGTTTCTGGGCTACAAGGGTTCAGGGTTTAGCCACCTGGAAACATAGAATTAACTCTAATCAATAGCTCAGTTGGCTGACCTTTCACAGCATTTAACATATTGTGCAAACATGCCCTCTCATTAATCGTAGCCACACATAAGAGGCCAGATCTCGTCATGAGTCATTTTGTACCCACCACGTTTTTTTTTTTTAAAACCTCGAGCTCAATTGAGTTAAAAAATAAAGTTCAGCGGGTGGTTGTCTGAGTTATCCATGACTCTCCCCTTGGAGAAAATTACATATACAATAAAACAGCAACAACATAATTTTCACCAAATCTGGGACCCCTTCATTTACTATGTATCGAGAACGGATTTACCACATGTGGTGGAAGAGCCTGGGGACATGTAAACAATAGCACTTTGCAGTATCTAAGATTATAGAAATATGCTTTTTTTTAATTTTTTTCTATGTAATGGACCAAAATGGACTAATTAATCGGCCTGATTCCCAACCAAGATTTAGAATTACTTGAGAGAGTTGGGGTGGTGGTGGTGGGGGGGTAGACATGTGTGTTCAAGACATGTAACTGTATTTCTTTGTATTTTTTGGTTATGTTGTGAATACAATAAAAAGAATGTTGGTAAAAAAAAAAAATAAAGTTCATAACACATAATTCTTGAGTGACAGATGCCAACAAATCCACAAAAATCTCTATCCTCACAGGGCTCTCTATCCTCACTCTATCCTCTATCGGCACAGACACACAGCCGTTCTGCTGCCGCGCTGGTTACACGCTTCTCTGTTCACAACACTGCCTGTCGGGACATTCTAAAACGCTTAACGTGAAAAAGCTTAACGTGGTTTAATGTAACTGAGCAACGATCAATGATCACTAAATCTAGTCATGAACACGTAAGCCTGTCAAAAAAAACGAAATCCAACGATTATAGAAGTTATCTCACGACTAACGTTCTTCTTCTTCATTGGCGCCTTTGGCGAGGAATATGCTTAACGTGGTTTAATGTACCTTAACAATGATCAATGATTACCAAATTTCTCTCTCATATTGCTCCTCGTAACCACTGAAAACTGTCAAAAAATCGATCACTGATCGCTGTTTAGGTACATTAAACTATGTTAAGCTTTTCCTTTGAATGGGCTCTAATGAAGCAGAAACGCTTAATGTCAGATAACGTCCGTAATAGTTGGACTTTGGGTTAGATTTGTAGACAGTTTTCAGTGGTTATGAGGAGCAATATTAAAGAGAGAAATTTGGTAATCATTGATGGTTGTTAAACCACGTTAAGCTTTTTCACCTTAAGCGTTTTCTATGTCACCTGACCTTTGAAAACTTAAGACTTTCTTCTTCATAAAACGTGTCGGATTCATTTTTGAATACATTTTTATTAATTTACATTAGTAAGCTACAGGACAGCGGTCTTTCAAAACATGACCTGCACAAAAGAGAAGAAAAATGTAATGCGTCATTGTACCCAGCACTTCTGGAAATGCACTTCTGAATGCGTCTGTGTCCCCTGCACATTTCAAACCAAACTGACGCCCATGCCTACCAGGTATTTTCTACCCTGATAACATTCGTGAGATAACACATTATGAGATTACACATTTTTTCCCCCACATTTAATAGCACAAACCTCTGTCTTCTGGTATCCCCAAAAAAAAATCCTTTCAACCCAAAATCGCTGTCTTTCACTCCCGGATCTCCTGCAAAGTAGACGGTGCTTTTACTCTGGATGTGCCGTCAGCACTGACCATATACATTCTGTTGTCATTGATGTTGTTGGAGACGTGGCATGACTTAGAGCTGAGACAAAACCAGCGCAGCTGCTTTACCTCCCTTTTGAAGCCCGGGCTGAAGATGTAGTAGATGAGAGGATTGTATGCAGTGGAGCTCTTTGCAAACATGCACGGCAGGAGGCTGACTTCAGCTGGGATGGTGCTACTGTCACTGAAAAGAGACCAGATGCTGACTATTCCATAGGGCGCCCAGCAAACTATGAAGCCTAAGCTGATGAGCACAGCGATCTGCAATAGAACAGGAGGATAGAGTCAGTAAAAAGAGATGTGAAAATAAAAACCTGTCTTGACCTACCAATATGGAACTGGCAATATGTACACTACAGGTGTGTGTGCCAAGTAAAATTTGAAAACCACTTCCATATTCTTAGCATAACCCTAAACAGACTTGGTTTGCATGTTGCTAAAGGCGATTCATTCTGCTTAAGGCTATCTATGCATATACACAGTCATGTGCAGCACATTTGTACATTTGTTTTTTTAGTTTGGGATGTAAATGCAAATTAGCTTCAATACATAGACACCCTTACATCTGTTACCATTCTTATGAAACAATGTTTACCTGTATTGTCCTTGTTAAATATACAATCCAAACAATAATTCAATTCCACCAGTTAGGCTATCCAACATTTGACAGATGTCTGCAGGTCTCTGGGCCACATAAAGAGAGTAACCAGTCTGTTTTATATGAGGTACCTGTACTGCTGTATAGCAACTGATTTTCAATGTAGCATAGTTAGCTCATGCATTTGCAATATTGAACAAGATGCTATTTCACAATGCTCATTTAATCATCCTTAACAGACCCTGTCTATATAATCAAGTGCCAATTCAGTATTGAAGTCCCCAAGGGCAAACTGGTGTCCTAAGGCAACCTACACTGAGAGTCCCCAAACATGAAGCATATCGTAAGTTCAGGCAGGTCACAGAGTTAAGCTCGGCTATTATCTCAGCTCAGTCCCTCGGCCAGCACACCAGCTGATGGCTCAGCTGATTCCCTCCTAAGCATATGATTGGATTTCCAAAAAGAGCGCTATATTTAAACTGCTTTTCCCTATCTACCTTGCTGTATCTCTGCTAGCGCTTGCAACCCACCTCTACCCCAGCTCCTCCTTTTAAATTCATATTTATGTTGTCTGACTTAATCAATGCCATGTCTATTGTCATTGATGCTGCTCTGTTCTGTACCCTAAGGGGGATCCTGCCACTGCTGCCCCAGAACAGAGCCATACCGCCAAATACAAATTGCAGATGAGTTAATCTTTTCATTGAGAAAGTGGTTCTGACTGAACTATAACAATAGAGCTGTCTCATCAGTAAGAGTAACTCACCATTAACAGCCTTCGTTGGAGCTTGACAATATTGTGGACTCGTTTGCTGTTCATTGACTTTTTGTAGGCCAAATAGAGCTTGATGGCGATGCCAAAGTAACAGCAGATAATGATGACACAAGGCATGATTAGGTTGAAGGAGAACATGGAGATGACCATAGAGTAGCCCTCATGTTTCATTTGTCCCCAGGCAAGAGAGCAGGACAGGCCGAAGGGCTCTGGGCCGTACCGTCCCCAGCCCAGAATGGGGAACAGAGCCCAGATCAGAGCGTACAGCCAGGTCCACATGCACAGCATCTTCACTTTCATCAAGCTGATTTTCTCACCTGCAGAGAAAAACAGAAACGGCTGGTTGTTTTCTTGTTTCTTTTGTCGTTTCACCACGCTGTGCATTATAGATAGGTGGTGCTTTATTATAGCACGATGTGAAGCAGCTTACAATTCATGCAAAAGAGAGAGGCTATATTCCTAAGTTTCCCAAAATGACATGTTGACTGCAAAGATGGGAGAGCGCCCAAATACTGTAATAGAGATAAAAACATATTGCTGATATAAGACCTGACTAGACTGAGCTGACTGACTGTTGAGCCCTATAGAAAACTGTGCACACTGACAGGAGGTCCAGGAGGCACTTTAAATTCAGAGAAACGGGCAATTCCACCAAAAGGTGACAAGGTTTTGAAACGTTTTTATTCATGATAATAAATCCCGAACTTCTTCACTGCATTTGCAGGAATATTTTAGGGTCAACTTCCCCATGCTGACATATAGGGTCTGTGATCATCAATAATTGAATCCCCCTTTCCAATGCCATGGATACGGTGCCACTCGGCCAGGCATGTTTATGTAACTTCAATATTCAGTGGAAAATAATCTCAAAATGAAATATAGCACAAGCCAGGGAGCAGAGTTCACTTTCCGGAGAAAAACAAAATACTTTCTTCCAGGAAACGCCTGTTCGTTTCTCTTGAAGTCCAAACCGCGATCTTTTTCCTAAAACTAGTCGTCTAACTAGTCGTTTTGGTGCCTAAACTGAACTGTGTTCGCGGCATGACGCTCACTTTTTCTTGGCTATAAACTCAACTGCCACGGCCCCTGAAAGGACCGTTATCTGGCCGTGCCTGTAGCCGGCTAACACTCACCTATTGGCAATTGACGCCTGCTCGGTTTTTATCGTTCTATCGCACTATAGACTGTTCACATGCTTAGTTTAAAATACTTCTATTTTAGGTATTTAGCAGAGGCAGGGATATATAGACCAGAAAGGGGGAAATCCCACGCATCCCCCCCCCCCAGATAATCGCACCCTGAAGTCGGGTAGAAGATACCGGAGACACCAGGCCGGCAATGAGCTTTGTCCAAAGGTAACACAATTTGCCACCACCACCTCTAAAGCTCACTAATCAACACGTCATGTACTTCAATTCATACAAAAAGTGCAACATATTTACCATTTCCAGCTAACTAGCAGCTGGCCATAGCCGTATCTTTGCTAGATAGATATGAGAATTGGTAACTGGTATTAATTTGCTACTACTGAAACTAAACATTTGCTGTAGGTCCCTAATGGGCTGCTCAATGTACTCAGTAAAAAGTATTAAAAGAAACTAGAAATGCAATGTAGACTTAAAATATTAAGTAAGAGCAGCCAATTGACATCTTGCATGCAAAGTATATTTCAAAGGTTTCATCACTACTAGAATGTATCACCCCTAGAATAATGATGGCATTGTCTCCTGGAGCATAGAACATGAAGACCACGGGGTTAAAATGTGCATTGTGATTATGTTCTCCAAATGATAAGTCAGAAAACACCAGGTAGTAATCTTATCAGGCTTTTCGAGCCCTGAGTTACTCACTGGGTGATGTCACATTGATGGACACAATGAAGCGCACTATGGCCACTATAGTCAGGTTCATGATGCTGGCGACGCCGAAGAAGAACCCTGTCAGGCCGTAATATAGACAGGTAGCATCTCCCCCGAGCCAGTGGTGGCTCCAGGCAGAGGCTGCAGCCAGGGGGTACATGGTAACAGCTGCTCCCAGGTCTGTCACTGCCAGATTCACGTTTAGCAGCTCCGGCGCTTTCATCCTCGATGACCTTTTGGCTGCCACGATGAGGACCAGCACGTTTCCCACGATGGAGAGAACAGCTGAGACGGACAGGATGAGGAGGAGACAGAGAGAAAAGATTCAGGTGTACTCATGCTTTCTTTTTTGTCCGTGCTATCAGAGCCTTGTTGTTCTGTGTTGGCCAATGCTGTCCCGAATGGCGAAAACGTAAGAGACAATTTACTAGTCACAAAATTAAACAGAACCTTAATTCCAGTTTGAACTGTCTGTCACACTGCTTAAATAGAGGGGATTTGAGCGGGTTTCCATGTTATCACCAGCAGAGTTATAGCATTGTTATTTCTCTTTCATGGGACAAGATAATGACATGCATGAATGATCAGGTGTGACAACTAGTTTAGGACATACCCCCCCCCCCCCCCCCATCCTCTGTTTGTTTTGGACTCTGCTCACCTTGATTGATTGCATCCACAAAAGCAAGCAAGATGTATTATTTCTGGACCAGCAGAAACACAGAATGAAAACACATTGATCAAATATTATGATGAAGTGTGTAAAAAAGGTACAGAGCGGTCATGTGTGTAATGTACATAAGGGTGAGGGAAAGTACAACACAAGAACTGGATGGAGGTTGCCTGGGAGCCAATAACATTTTATAGTGTAGAGGAGATGGACAGGGTTGGCTAAAGACCCTCAACTCGACCTACTAGCAGCATGCAAAAGAGAGGCACAATGATAAGCCAATTAACTACCAAATATAGTTATACCTTAGGAATTACGCGGCTAGCTCAAAATGCGTACAGATAGCACGCCACTTGGCTTTAGAAAGTGGCGTGTATGTTTACGCGAAGTCATGATGTCACGTTGAATAGGGAGAGAAAATATATCTCACTGTGAACACCACATCTAAGAAAAGTACCTATTTTTGATCTCATTTCCAGAACAAGGACACTCGCCTCAGTGTCTGACTCAGAAGAGGAAGACAGCACATAGGGAATTGAATGACCCTGTTATAGCTTTAAAAAATTTATAGATACTTTCACCTCAGCCCACGTGGCCATAAGTAATGTATACAGTACAGCCTTGGAGACTTAGTACACCTGCTTTTGGTGTGACTGAACATTTGCTACTGCAATAGCTTTCTCTGCTTGTCAAGTTAAAGGCTGCAAGAAAATGTAATTCAGCTCGGAAAAGGCATTTCATTTCTTTCGACTTACCTTCCCCAAAGCAATAAACCAACTGCAATTCAGTGTACCCGATTAGTTTGTGAAGCCCAAAACCTTTGTGACACCTCACAAGCTCAATTTTCAGGGTTTGAAAATGCAACAACTTTCCAGCACCAATAATATACTTAAAGAGATTGGTAACTACCACTATTGACAATCCTAAAAAAAGGCCTTCCGGCTGTTACGAAAGAGAACAAACTGAAGTAGTATTCAGACTAAACATGGAAATTTGCCAAGTGTTTACAGTTTAACAGTTAAAAGATCCTTTTTTGCTAAACCGGAGCTCTAACAATAGATTAAAGCGCCCATATTATGTTCATTTTCAGGTTCATAATTGTATTTTGAGGTTGTACCAGAATAGGTTTACATGGTTTAATTTTCAAAAAACACCATATTTTTGTTGTACTGCACATTGCTGCAGCTCCTCTTTATCACCCTCTTTTCCGCCTGTGTTCAGCTCTCTGTTTTAGCAACAGTGAGACATCGTACTTCTTTACCATCTATGTAGTGAGTTGCACATGCTCAGTAGCTAGGTAAGGCTCACACCAGATAGCTGTTTGTTTCTCTAACTTCAGTCAGTTACAAGACAGGATTAGCAGGGAGACTTCTCCTAAACGAGGGCGCACTTCCAACTTTGCGTGGAATACCTGCAGACGAGGGACATGTAAGTAGTTATTTTGTAGATTATGTTGAACTAGTGTGTGTTGTAGCCGTGTTTTGCCATTGAGAATGAGCTAGCATGCTAGCGCTAGCATGCTACGGTTAGCCAGTCATTTCGGCTAGTGACGTAAAAAGCCCTGCAGATTTGAACAGCTCACCCGGAGGCTGAAGGCAGGAATCATTCAAAAACCCGCATCTCACTCAAAACAACATGGATGGGTTTTTTTTCCAAGTTTGTATGCATGTGGAAGCACCTAAGACACAAAATAACACCCCAAATCCCAGAAAAAGTGTTTTTTTTTCATAATATGGGCACTTTAACAGATATCAAATGAAACACAAGTGTCAAAACAATAAACCTTCACCTGCATAGCTTGAGGCTTTTTACCGCCATATATAGACCAAATCAACTAACAGCCTGATAATCACATTGATGGATGTGCAGCCGAGCCAATCAGTCACACCCCTGACTGCACTAAACGAAAAAAAGAATCAATGGGTGCGGATTATAAGGAAAGTGGGTCTTACACATCTCAATAAGAAGCACAGGGCTGCAGAACTACAAAAGCCCATGTTAAATGCAACGATAAAGTAAAAAGCAGGTTATGAAATTCAGAATATGTGACTTCACTTAAAGTGAATGCTGCATTAAGCTTCCATAAGCACCAGTCCTAATTGAGTCTAGGAAATCAAATTTCTTACCACTTGGTTTAAGGTTAACAAAAAAAAAAAAATGGGAGCCCACACACACAGTAGTTATTTAACAAACCTTAAACATTTTTACATAACAGCTTCAGGCCTTCTGGGCAGACTACATACAGAATGCAACAGTAAAAAAACATTAACATAACCCAAGCATAATCACGAGGAGTGTAAAGAGGGCACAGATTACCATAGAGTGTGTAAAGTGCATATGCATTAGTGACAATGTGGGAGTTTTAAGAATAGATGGATGGATGGATGGATGGATAGATAAAACAGGCAGATGAGGATGATTTCTTTACCCTAATCCAAACAGGGCTCAGTAAGGGTCTCAGATGGTACACTATTGACTGAAAGGGATTACATGGGAGATGGTGTAAAATGAAGGGAGCAGTGGGGGAGGGGTGGAGGATGCAGAATGGTGGATTGAAAGGTAAAGATGGACATTATCTACAGCCTTCCTTCACTTACTCTCCAGCTTAAAGCTTTAGTGAAAACACTAATTACCCATGGGGAGGTCCTTGCTTTTTACACCACCTTTAATTTTCATACAGCCTGTTTTTAGCTTTTATTGCAACTCTTGAATGAAATTGGTACGTACAGTATACGAGCACGGACTGACACTTTATGTGCCTGTGATGGCACTGAAAACATTTTCAATTCACAGCAACCTTATAATAAGCCAATAATCCTCATATTGAATTTCCTGTAATAAAAAAAATTAGGTAATCATATCAGAAAGACACTCATTGGCGAAGCCCTAACAAAATGTGAAACAACTGAATGTAATGTACAGTATGCCTCATACACAGCTGTAAAAACCAGCAAGCCTTATCTTCTTTCTGTCCTTTTTCTATAGTTATTTTTTATCGCATTATTTTGTTCATCTTCCCCCTAACACCTTCTCTCACATACAAATACACACCACAGCTCAACTAGCACCACATTCTATTCCCAGTGAGTTATAACTTCTACGGTGGCCGAACCCGAAATTAGCGACAACCGTCGGTGAGTGTCCCTTCCAGTGTAATAATAGTTTGACGTTATTTTGGTACCATTTCATTGCTAACATCAGCTATCAGGTTCCCAAACATATGCAAGCTAATGTTAGTAAAGTATCAGTGCTATCGTTATTCTGTATATTGTACGAGATTAATAGTGTAAGGCGATGTTTACAGCGTAGGAGAGAAGCAACGGAGGTTTGTGTTTTTAATATATTTCTCTGAGCAGCATGAACAATGTCAATGAAACTGAAATGATCTCTTAGTATCTCCATCGTTTACACGCTGCTGTTCTAGTAGCTAGTCTGTGTTACAACTCCATGACGCGAGTTGTCTGCCAGGGAAATCACGGCACATATGATTACGTTTTATGTTACAAGGCAGACGATCCTTTTTCATCATTTACGCGGGGGAAAGTATCCTAGACGTCGTTCTAGCGTTATACACAACCATGCTATAGTTAGCCAAGCAAGTAGCAACTATAAAACTTTTACACAAATAGGCAGAATTACCTGTTGAGAAGAAAGCAGGCAACTTCGGCGTCCCTTTTAAAATCCTTGCTCCTCATCAGCTCTTTCCATCTTGGAAAAGCCACAACAATAGTAACTTTGGTCGCGTTATTTTGCCTGTCACGTCATTTTAAATTTCCTCAGTGACTCAGTTACATCTCCTCGATAATAGACGGAACAGGCTTTTAACTCTTCTCCCCCCTCCCTCCCTGGCACACGTCACAGTCAGTGCCACTGAGTGAAAAGTGTGAAATGCGGAGCAGTATACCCTGTATGTCCCTTACGGGCTACCGTATTTCAAGATGGCGCATGGCTATGGAGCGTCTACCCCAGTTCATGTAAGCGCAAATGTAAAATTTCAAGCCAATAGAAATACTTGGAATTGATGGTGGTGGTCAATATTCATAAAAAAGGACAAGTTTGTGAAGGGCGGTACAGATTTTGATAATGAACAACTACAAATGTTAAACACTGGGGCTTTAAACCTACATTGTGCAATTTTTTTAGTTGATTCTTAGCAAAAATCCCTTTGTTCTTTCACAAATATGTACTCATTCATGTTTAATTACTTCCACCAACGAATCAAAGTATTCTCATAAGCGTAGACTCCGACATTCAGAATCATTCAGAATACATACGAGCGACTCACTTGAATGACGGCAGCCATGTAGCGGCTCCATTAAATTAGCCAAAGAGGGACATACCGCCACATTTCGCCCTCATACACCTATTGGCACCGTGATGAAGGGGGAGATTACTCGCCAGGGAAGCGAAAAAGAGAATTAAAACGACAACGTGACAGGCAAAGCAACAAGACCAAAGTTAATATTGGAGTGGCTAGAACAGCTGCGTGTAAACGATGGCGAGAGCTAATTTCGGGTTCGGCCACCGTAGGAGGACGGGCTAGAAAGTAATATTCAGTTGGTTGTCATATACAATTTCACCGCTAGATGGGAGAAATTCTTACACAATGTAGCTTTAAAGTCTCAACCCATGTCTTATGTCATCTTGGATGTTATCATATTGCCCCAAAAGAAAAGAAAAGAAAAGAAAAGAAAAGAAAAGAAAGGAAAAGAAAGGTCATAAGAAGCACTGAGATGCGAGTTCTTTAGCACATGTCTTTGTGTTAATGTTGTTGAATCCATTGACATTTCCATTTCCAAAAAATGTCTGATTTCTTTGTGTCAAATGCACTACACAGATAGAATCAGCCACATACTTCTTCTGGTGGCTAGTAGAGAAATAAGCAGAGAGGAACTGCAGATGGAACTGCAGATGTGAAGTGAATGTCAATGCTCAACCAGGAGGTCTATACCAGCTCCTTTTGGCCATTACAAATCACTTCAGAATGTGGACGTTTTATCACATGACGGATTTTATTCCGTTGCCCCATTGTGCTTCAGCAGTCTGTGCGTTGTTTCGCCAATTAACATAAAGTTTGCCTGTCTTAAGCTTCTTTCATCCGTCTTTCATTTCGCTCTGTAAATCTACCAATCTGCCTTTGGCTGTTCAAAATAGATTTGCTGCCTTATAATAAAGACAGTCATCATATGTGGAATAGCAGGAGGATGGCTGCAGTGTTTGCCATCCAGAAGATTACCTATTATTACTACTACTACGATTACTACTGCTGGATCTAAGTGGCTGTGTAAGATGACATGAGTGCCATCCTGATGAGGGAGGATGTGAGCAGTTGCCAGCTGCAGGAATCTTACTGAAGGGGAGAGCTACATTTTCACAGAAATAAAATGGAAATGAATGTGATAGACATACTGTAGATACAGTATTACAGTGAAAATATCAGTAAGAGAAAGAATAATATCCACTGGATTAAATGCACACAAATTTGTGTTATTTATAGCCCACATGAAGGGTCTTAATGTATATTTGAATTCCTCTGATTAACTCAATTATAGCACTAGACATAGATACTGTTATATGTTATATGAAAGGTTATGTGTCCCAAGGGGTTGAAAGCTGCCCTCTTACACATGGACTCATTTGTTTTTGTCACTTTGGAGGACATTAACTTATACTTATTCTCTATACTCTAACCTTAATCATGACCACTTCATGCCTAACCCTAAAGCGCGTAGTCAGAAATGGGCCCACTTTACTCACTGGCCCGTCCAGCCAAGTATTTTATTTTATTTATTTATTGGACAGGAAAGCAGAGATATATGAAAAAAGAGAGAGAGGGGGGGGGGGGGGGGGGAGACATGCAGGAAAACCGTCACAGGTAGGATTCGAACACTGGACCTTCCGCATCGAGGAATAAACCTCTGCACCAACTGAGCTAAACGGCCACCCGTCCAGCCAAGTTTGATCAAAATACGTTTTGTTCTGAAAAATATTCAAATGTATGTGAAAAAAAAGAAATAGTAACAAAACTAGTTGTGTGTGTGTTTAACGTGTCTTCGACAACGGTCAGATTTACGGCAGCTTTTGAGAGGCGGCGAGCAAAGTGTTTTTCTGTTTCAACACTGCTTCCACCCCTTCCCTCTTCTGATTAAAACGAAACTTTTAGACGCCTTTGGAACGTAGGTGGTTGCTATGGTAACAACAGACAGACTCTCCGTGATGCCTTCAGCAGCTAACGTTAGCTAGCTGGCTTTTCAGACAATGTACCATGTGCAGACATTTCCCCAGCGGAGCTGACTGACAGCCCATCAGCGAGAGAGGAGTGTGTTGCCCTCACAGAGGTAACATTAAGGCCTCGGCCCATTTCTCCCTCCTTAAAACTTCCACTTGGTTTTGAGTGCCATCGACAGTAAAGTGCCCTCGACAGTAAAGTCCCCTCGACGAGGGAAGTTGGAGGGTAGATCTTTCCCTATGAAATGGGACAACACTATATGCAAATTAACATTTCATTTTATGCCTGCATCAGACCTCACTATGTTTTGAGGGTTGATTTTAAGGGAAAAACAGCACCTGACCGTAGTCCTGAAGGAACAATGCTGTTATGAATGAACAAAGGATGTATTATGCGCGATTTCTTTCTGACGTAGGCTGTTCTATGTCATGCAGTATGTAAACACCTTCACTGCTGTTTAGGTTAATGTTTAGTTGCCACTTTGTGCAATAAAATGATTAATTTTATAACTGTCCTGTGCAGAGCCAATGCTGCTGGTTCTGCCGGTGCAAATATAGTTTAGCCTGAATAGGTTAAAATCGACAGGTTTTTATATTGTTGTGTGCAAACTTTTTAGACTGAGCTTTGTTGGTTGAGCATGTTGTAGACAGTACTGCTATTGTCGTTGTAGTGCAGTATGTTGGAAGGGAAAAGTGTTGCTGTTTTTTTTTTTTTTCAGCTTGTCCTTTTTGCTACTTGTACGTCTTTTTGAAAATGGCTCACGCACTTTTGTACTGGCCCGCCCAAAATACTATTTCTATTTCCTACGCCACTGCTTCAAATTGAATGGCCAACATTGTGGGGACCCTATAGTGTGCTTCTGTCCCCACGGCGTGATTAATATGATTCATTTATGGAGATGTAAGCAACACGGTAGCTCTCATGTCCATTTAAAAACTAAACTGAGTATCGTCTTAAAGTTTAAAATGAGGAAGAAAACGCTAGAAAACAAGAGACAGCAGAGACTTTAGCCATGGTCTAAACGAGACGTGTATCCATCAAAATATGAACGTGCGTAGAAATGAATTATGGAAAAGTACAATTTAGTGCTTTTTGATTCTCTTTACAAATCTCCATATCCTGGGGAAGAAACTAATCCAGTCTCGTTCACCTACACATAACTGAGCGGAGCAGGGATGCAGAGATTTAAGAGCGCTATAGCATCTTGTGAGATTATCCACTCAAGTTTACGCGCGGCTTGTAACTTACCTACAACCAGCATATAACAACCTGTGCAGATGTCCAGCGCGGGTGATAACTTGGAGGAGTAGATATCCATTGGAACTGGGATCATTAACAGACAAGAAGGACAGCAGAGAAGAAGTGATCTGTCTTCATAGGCTGGAGAAAGTCAAAATGTGCCGCTGTTGATGCGTCCTGGCGTCAGATCCATCTGTTCTCGAATAGGTAGAAGGCAGAGACGCGGAGGCGTGTGTGTGTGTGTGTGTGTGGGTATGTGTGTGTATAACTGTGTTGTAACTGTGTGCGCGCGCGCGCACACACACACACAGTTACAACACAGTTATTCTGCACAGTTATTCTGCTTACAACACAGTTATTCTGCTAAATGAAATACATCACATTCATTATTAATTTTACTTGTTTTTATTTGCAACAAATTGTATATCCAACTACACATTTTGGGCTCTTAAGGCAACAATTTGGACAGTCATCATGGAAACATTGATTGGTCAAGTGACAAGGGCTGGGAAGATTTTTTTCACAGAACCGAATAAAAACATCACAGAACCGTATAAAAATAAAGTGCAATACACTTACAATAAACTAGATAAAAAGAAAACCTTGCTGTACACTGTTTTCAGATATTAGGAAACAGAACAGAAATAAAGTGATACACAATTTATTTCTTACAGCAACAAGTGCTCTACAGCAAGTTCAATATGTATCTACTTCTATACTCTCAACAAAGTACACAGTTGCCATACAATTTATATTTAAAGTATATCCATTTACCAAAGGCAGTGATTGGCAGAACAGGCAGCAGTGGAAGACTCTGATCCAATGGTGATCAAATCTGTGTGTGTGTGTGGGGGGGGGGGCATGTTGAATGTAAACAAAAAGCTGCTTGCTGTCGCTGCAGATGTGATTGTTGCCTCGATTTGGAAAAATTGGAAATGGGCTTGAATGGGACCTCATTATTTGAAAAATCTTGGTTATGACCTTGTTTGTTATCATGTTCAATAGGTTTGGTTTACCAGCATTCAATTGCGCAAGATGAGATATGATTTTCTTCATGTGGCTTGCCAACATATTAATAGGCCTCTTGTATCCAGGTTACGGCCAGTCAGAGCCAGTCCATTATGAAGAGCTTTGGCTGAAATTGCTTCCATTTTCCCCCCACAGCAGCGCCTCAGTCAAATGGATGAATAGCTGTCACTGTAAATTGAAATCCTAATTAATTACATCTATGGGGAGCTTTGCAATGAACATGAGCCACAGTTATGGCAATTATTTAATAATGATGGTTGTCTTAATGGAAATCCACAGCCTTTTGACTGACACAATCAATCAAAGTAGAGTAACATAAAGAAAGGATGTTTTCTATGGCAAAAAAAACCCCTGAAAGGCCATGTCTTTTCAAGATTGAGCGATTGATTGAGTCTTTCTCTTTGGAGTCTCTACACATCATTGTCTAACCTGCAAAAGAAAATCCATTGTGGAGACTCAGTGACCCGCGCGGTCCAGGGTCAGACAATCTGGCAGAAGTGACACAGGACAGATCTCAGTTGTGATGTTTTGCCACTGCCTAGGAGCGGGTGTGTGTGAAAAGGGACAGTATGATAATAGCAGGCTGTTAATAGGGGGGCTGTATCACCCCTCTACTCTGCTCCCTTCACTAGCTTCCTGTAACCTACAGGATCCAATTCAAAATTCTCACCATAACCTATAGGGCTCTACATGGTCAGGCTCCTGCTTATCTTGCCAACATAATTCACCTACACACCCCCTCCCGGTCTCTCAGGTGTATCAACCAAAATCTGCTATCCACGCCACGCAGTCGTCTGAAGACATGTGGGGATAGAGCCTTTGGCGCTATGGTACCCAGACTCTGGAATGTTCTGCCAACCAGCATTAGGTTTGCTGAGAATGTGGACTCACTTGTTCAGGCTAGCTTTTGGGTAACCTATGTCTGGTATTTATTGATAATTGTATCTGTTGTATTTGTACTTTATTCTATTCTTAGACTATTTTTCTACTACGCTTTATCATCTATGCACATTGTAAAGCACTTTGTGACCCCGTCTGTGAAAAGCGCTGTATAAATAAATTTTACTTACTTACTTACTTACTTACTTAAAGGTAAAAGGCCTTTCTGTGGCGAGAGTACGAAGCAATTTTCAAAAGATTAGTAAATGTCGGTTTTTGGAGGTGTGAGGTGTTGATTGGAGTGTTGTTTTGTCTGACAAAAAGTGGATATAGCCGGAAAGGAAGGCGTTGATGGACTTGGATAAGACAGGTGTCATGTAAAGGCATCAGGACCTTCAGGTTAAGGTCAAAGCCCACCACAACTTCTGTTTTTTTTTTTTTTCCCTATCTGTGACAGAATCAACCTCAGGACTGTCAAGTGAACTGTAAACAAAAGCGCTTCTGTTTACAGTCCACAGAAACACAATAAGACCTGTGTTGAATGCACTTCTTATCTTTTAAAACATTAACAAACTTGCACTGTTTACATAGTTGCCGTCCCCTTCCTTTCTTATTGTTGCTGCCCTACAGTTCAGGGCAGGGGCGAGGATGTAAAATGGACCCTCTGACTGACTAGAGTATTTTTATTTATTTTTAAAGGACACACAAGGTGGGCACAGAGGTGTGGGGTTATTCTTTTGTTTCTATTCTTTTTTTTTTTCCTCAAGTCCATGTTATTCAAAAATTCCTTCATATTCCTGCACACACCTTTTATTTGCTCACAGTTAGAAAGAACCGGCTTTGAGGGAATTCATTATTCTGGAAGTACTTTTTACCCAACAACCAACTGCAAGTCTTGCCTGACAGTAATGCTGATTTTCCTTTGAAAGGAGGTGCTGATCACCTCCTCTTTCATCTCTGTGGAGAAAAAAAGCACTTTGAAAGGTCCCAAAGACTAGAAAAGTGCAGTTTTATAATAATTACCTCCCTTGACCCCCCTTCCATCTCCTAAAATAAAACCATGTGACCCTGACCTTTTGGCCTCATCTCCGGTTAGCTCTGATGAACCACTACTAGGTACACCTGATAGCAGTTCAACACAGATTAGACCCTGCCCGCCCCGTTAATGGAAATATTTCTATATAGCTATATTGGCAGAGCAATTTAGATTGTTGTTGGAGATAAAAAAGTGTAATGGTGTGGTTAGTGGAAGTCTATTGACTGGACTGTCAATCAGTTGCCACTTGTTTTGAACCAGATAAACAGACAAAATACAAGACTCTCACAAATAACATGTGATTTTCGAGATCCAATCATTAGGATTTTTAATGATGAGGTGTTTTTCTGTACAAAAACGTAATTAATTATGTTTTTAAATGAATAGAATTAGTAGCTAATAGGTGAGATAATTTACTTATAGCCTATATCTGCCACCAAAGATATAAATGGTGCTTGCCTGCAGGTAATTCACATATGAATATATGTCTCGATGAGGCATTTGCTGGGTAATCAATATGAGAACTAATAATAATACTAATAATAATAATATTAAAAATAAAAAAGAACAAAAAAAGAACATGAAGATACATCCAAAAAATGTATATATTATATACCAAGCATACTTTGCACTACTAGCATGGGGGAAACTTGCAGAATGTTGGTGCAGTACAGGGGGTTGCTTAGCCATCCAGCTGCTAATCTATGCATTTTAATTAAATTATTTTTCAAATTTATAGACATGGCAGGGCAAAGGCAACATAAAACGTGTGTCTTTTGAAAAAAAAGAACAGTTACAAAGACATTAAGCTTAAGAATTCATAGCTTTAAAAGCTGTATGTGCTGATAACAGCAAAGCATGCAGTGTTTTGAACATTCCCCTGTTCTTTTTTTTCAAAAGACACACGTTTTATGTTGCCTTTGCCCTGCCATGTCTATAAATTTGAAAATAATTTAATTAAAAATTAAAAAAACCTTGCGTCAGCTGTGAAATACCTTTGTTCATACTGTATTTTGAATTATGTGTTTGTCTCCACCACTTCCCTTTGTTTTTCAGTAAGAAGCTTCAATCAGAAAACGGAACTCCTTTAGATGAAATAAATGTATGTAGACTAACTGAGCTGAAACGTAAAAATAGAAAAACAAACTGTAAAGCTACAAACACACCACTAAGAGTAAAACTGCTATTCCAACCCAACCAATTAGGACCAATACATATCTAAGTTAGGGGGTATTGTTGAACGGAGGTTCTGATTGAAAACCCAAAAATAGCTAAAGCCATAAGTTTGCTTACATATTAATCTGTACTGCATTGTATATTGTAGGAAAGTCCCTGCATAGGAAAGTCCCTTAAAGTACAGACACAGAGAGAGATCAATGGTGGGGGCTTGTGCATACATCCTGTACTCATGCTTTGTGTGACCAATATGCTCTCTGTAAGTTGTTTGTGAGTCGGAGACGCAGGCTCTTCAGCTCCTCTTACCCAGTGTGCCTGACACGTTGAGGGGAAATGTATTGCTTTGGCCGAACAGCCAGAGGAGAGCCCCTTGTACTCCCCTTTGAAAAAAAAAAATTAAAAACAGCTTTTCTGAGAAGCAGCTTCCAGTGCCACTGTTAACCAGAGGTTTTATTTCTATCTTGTAAAGGACCATTGTTTTTTATATTTCTGCTTCCATCCATCCATCCATCCATCCATCGTCTTCCGCTTATCCGTTGTCAGGTCGCGGGGGGAGCAACTCCAGCAGGGGACCCCAATCTTCCCTTTCCCGAGCCACATTAACCAGCTCTGACTGGGGGATCCCGAGGCGTTCCCAGGCCAGGTTGGAGATGTAATCCCTCCACCTAGTCCTGGGTCTTCCCCGAGGCCTCCTCCCAGCTGGACGTGCCTGGAACACCTCCCTAGGGAGGCGCCCAGGGGGCATCCTTACCAGATGCCCGAACCACCTCAACTGGCTCCTTTCGACGTGAAGGAGCTTTACTCCGAGCTCCTCACGGATGACTGAGCTTCTCACCCTATCTCTAAGGGAGACGCCAGCCACCCTCCTGAGGAAACCCATTTCGGCCGCTTGTACCCTGGATCTCGTTCTTTCGGTCATGACCCAGCCTTCATGACCATATATGAGGGTAGGAACGAAAACTGACCGGTAGATCGAGAGCTTTGCCTTCTGGCTCAGCTCTCTTTTCGTCACAACGGTGCGATACACTGAATGTAATAGGCATATTTTTTTGTGAAATCCCGGTGTACCTCGGTTTTGAAGTCAAGGTTCGGCTCATTTTCGGTACATTAAGGGGGAAAAAATGCAAAGCTCCCAACAAGTAAAGTAAAGAAGCAAAAAAAAATGTGCTTGTTGTTTATTATGAACTTTTGTAAATAACAATCAGTTTACAATTTTCCAGTTCGGAAAATAAATCAGAAAGATCAAATGAATCATCTTTCTATGCCAAGGCAATAAGGCAAGCAATGAATTAGATGAATTAGACGAATTGTAATAAATATAGGGGGGTATGACTTTCTGGCTGAAATGTGGATAAGAAGGAATTTCGTACCAGCAAGCATATGTGATTGGTTTGAGTTAAAACTATGCAGCACATACACTGAGGATGCTGTGGACATTGGGAAACTTTGACCAAAGTTCATCAAAGCCATAGCACAGTTGATGGAAGGCCAAGGTAACAACATATTTTCATCATCTTTTCTGTCTACCATCTCTCTCATCGCTTCAGTTTTTGTAAAGAATAAACGTAAAAGATACAATGTTTTAATTTGTGAGCCTAAAAGGTGCTTGTAGATGGATTTTGTTACTACTTTTATTCCGTCTTCTGTCATCTTACTAAACAAAAGACTTCAGAAATCATGATGATTGAAATACCTTAATTGATGCATTGATTAACGTATTGTTCCTGCATTAAGTCATGAATGAGACACTATTAATCATGGTACATTATGGATAGTTCATAAAGTACTGCATGAATGAATTCATGCCTTTTCATGCATGAAGTCGTGCATGAATTCGTGATAATTATGCACCATTATAATAAATGATCATTTATAATAAGTAATATTATGTTATCCGACACATTTCCACGCAAGTGGACAATAAAGATGTCTAGACTATTCTATTCTATATTTACCATATAAACATGAAATTCCTTCAATGACAATTTAAAGAAAGGGATTCAATAAGAATGTAGACTTTGTTACATCCAATCCAATCCAACTTTATTTGTAAAGCACATTTAAAACAACCAGGTTGACCAAAGTGCAGGACATTGACATGATTTCGGACAGATTATAAACACACGAGTAACAAAAAAATGAACATTTAAAACAAGTAACAAACTGGAAAATGAAAATGCAGAAATACAACTCTCAAGCAGGTTTAAAGGCCAATGAATAAAAGTGAGTTTTAAGTCGTGATTTAAAAATGTGAAGGCTGGAGGCCAATCTGACATTCAGAGGTAATTCATTCCACAGCCTTGGGGCCACGACTGAAAATGTTCAATCTCCCCTTATTTTTGAGCCACATTCTAGGGACAACAAAGAGTAGCGGGTCAGCAGCTAGTATTAGCCCAGAGGCATCATCTGACTCCCAGACTGTTTGTCAGGAGCTCCCGCTGGACCCTCACAGGTTTCATCAGTTTCCTTTTCAAAACTGGTGCAGTCCAAAACTTTGACTATTTTGCCTTCGAGCTTCTCTCCTTCAGCAGATGAATTGGCGCGATGAGAACAACAACACATGAGTTTGTGGAGGTGGGAGAGCTTGTGCCGGGACGTTCCCTGGAAGATGAAGTATATGAAAGGGTTGTATGCGGTGGAGCTCTTAGCGAAGAGGCATGGTAACATGGTGACGATTGGAGCCATGCTGTCCTGCTCCTGAGAGTGAAACATGCTCCAGAAGCTCACAGCCACGTAGGGGGTCCAGGCAATAAGGAAACCTACACTGATCATCACAGCCACCTGGAATAAGAAGAGCAGATAAAAGATCATGGGAGGACAGGGAGAAATTTAAAAAAAAATAAAACAAGAGGGGTGCGTGGAATATGTGTGATCAGTAAAGGAGGCGAGAGGGCTCGGCAGGAGAGGAGGGGAAAAATATTTTTCACAAAAATGAGCCACCTGCTGATTTGAGAAAATCATTTCAAATTATAATTTGACATTTAGTAGAGCGCATAGCAGAACAATTGGAAAGGATGATACAAGCATGACATTTGGTGTTTGTTCTAGAGGTCTGCGAGACGATTTCAGGCTTGGGCGTTCAGAATATGAAAATCCAACATAATAACATTGTAAATATGACAGAAAATATGGAAAAGCATAATATGTCCACTTCAATATATTCTTGGCTAAATCATTAAAACACGCCAGCGCGTTTCGACCATGAAGGCAACATGTTTGCCTTTGAGCTGTTTCGTATAGCTCATTGGCCAGTGATCACATGGTCAACAGGTAAAAGTGAAATCATTGGTGTGAACAGGTAAAGTCACATGACAGAACATGTTAGACAGTGTATCAATCATCACTTATCAAAAACAACATAAAGGACAAACATAGCAATAAACAAGCAAATAATACATACCAAACATCAGGACAATTATACATAATGGTCGCCCTAGAAAACTATATACTAAACATCTTTATGTCTCTCAGTATTCAGGTATAAAAGACACACTGGCTAAAACAGCACATGGCCTTTCAAAAGTACGCTGCTGCTTAACACAAAGAGAAAAAAATCTTTGGCTTATGTCTTGAGCATCTTTGTCAAAATCTTCTTCTGAATTACAGATGTGTTTAAGTGAGAGAAAAAAAACTGACAGAAGGGTATGTTATTAATTAACCAAGTAAGGAGTATTACAACTTTTAAACTTTACCCTCTTGAGTGCCTCAGTTTCCTTTAACCCTTATACAACGATATAGGTTATAGGTACTAGTACCCCAAATTGAATTGAAACGTATGCTAGCATTAAGCGTTTCTCAGTTAAAAGGTTGTTGTTTAGCCTAAACCAACACATTCTCACTTCCAACTCACACTAGAACACGTTAAATCCAGCTGTAGCTCATAATGAATTGGAAACTATTTGTTAAAGAAAAATGCATTCCCATGATAGAACAACGTTAAAGTGAATGTTACAGGTACAAACATACAAACTCACTCACTCACTCAGACACACACACACACCCTCAACAGCCATAGCCACAGGGCATTTGCTGCAACACAAACAAATCTGTTGTGTTGTGTTCCTGCAGTCACATTGCCTGAAGCCTGACTAAAGTTTAAACACAGATAGATTTACAAATAACCTCAAAGGAATTACGACCTTTAGCTTCATTTTCTAATCTGCTGCATTTTAAATATCAATTCAAAGTACGCATTGTGACGCACTCATGAATATGCACTTACACACACAAGTAAATGCACATGTGGACATACAATTTAAAGGCTTAGATAAGGCGAACACGAGGGTCACGCAGATCACACAGATCACGCAGATCACGCAGATCACGCAGATCACACAGATCACACAGATCACACAGATCACGCGAGGCAATCATTGCACCGATCACCTGACATCAAGTGGACTGGAGTCACGTATCAAGGAAGTGATCAGATGAGCGATTTCTACAATTCTCACAAGAGGGACCACTCTTTATCTAGTGTCCTTCATTCTTAATCTATAACAGGGTGTTTTAAGTGGCACAGTGTTGGTAAATAATGAGGGTGAAATCCCTAAAACCACTTTGTACCACTTGGCATTGTTAATGGGTGTGAAAGGCATACGTGAATTAAATAATAAGTCTGGTCATATTTTATGTTGATCTTATATTAAAATCCTATGAAAAGGTTACATAATACCAAAAAATTATCCTAATATTAAATAGCCTATTACATGTGTAGCCAAATCTGGATGTAACTTGTATCGCTGTGCCACAGACCTCTGTTGAAAATGAAAAACTACTAAAAGACTAATAAAAAAGTTTTAAAATGAGACAAATTGCACTGTTAATTATGCCTTATTCATTATTATTACATGGTATTTCAGTCTATCCCACATACAGTCCATCATCCTGCCATAATTACTCACTAGAGCACCAAATGAACATAGTGAAGAATATTACATGTTAATTGACATTTTGCGGTAGGCCTACTGGTGTTATGTTTTAATTGGACAGAGCCAGGCTAGCTGTTTCCCCCTGAGCTAAACTAATCGCCTGCTGGCTCTAGCTTCATATTTAGCATAGAGACGTGAGAGTTGTGTCAATGTTATTTAAATATTGCCAAGAAATATGTCAATCTAATCCGTTAAAGGTTAACACCATCTTGAGCTTGGGCCTTAGACAGGGCAGGGAAGTCAAAAAGTATTGAGAGATGGACTAACGCATTGCTGGTTTTGGTCTTTTAATTAGAATTGTAGCTCCAACAGGGACTGTAGTAGTAGTAGTAGTAGTAGTAGTAGTAGTAGTAGTAGTAGTAGTAGTGTAGTAGTGATTCCACTTACTGGAAATCCAGTGGTGTAAGTTAATTGGCTCCTGGGTGCCTTCATTCAGAAGGTAAATATAACTGGCAGCTGTGAAACTGACACTTTATGATTCATTTGTCAAAGGAACAGTAATATGTAAGTTCAGCCCTTGACACACGTGTAGCAAATGCATACAAATATATTCTCTGTATGAACATGGAGTGAAATGCTAATATGCAGTGCAGTGGGTGATTGGGGTGCATATTTCAGTGCTAAATTGTATCATTATATGTAATCACATAGCTGACCAGTATCTATCTGTTTCAATCCAGACAATAAAGAGCAGCACAGAAATAGAAGATGGGCCTCCCCATCCATCATTCATCCAAAAACCTCATCACAGTTGAGTCAAGGGGTTATTTAAATCGCCAGTTTCAATTGTGTCTGGCTGAGCTGGATGAGTAATAAGGAAAACACAAAGTAAGGCTGGCCACATCCTTTGTGCCCCCTTTGCCAGGGACATCAACATGCAGAGCTTTACTTTATTCTTCATTTGTTGTTGCTTGTGTTTCAAATGTGGCTTTAAGTGAGAGGGGAATCAGGAGGTGAGGTGATTATTAACTGTGCACTCAATACATTTACTTTACATCAATGTTGTCAGAATGATCCTGCTTACTCGGAAATCACTTTTATGTCAACGTTATTCCAATAGACTTATGCCTGTCAAATATATGCTCTGCCCAGATTTAGCCTGAACATTGATATAATTACTGACATATGATAGTGTGACATGATGTCTATACATATTCAGCTTTGTAAAAATATTCAAAAGAGCATAAAACTGAAGATCTGCTCTACTATATATGCCTCTACTTGAAAGCACAAACAGGGCTGCTGCTGAGACATTTCTCCCAGGTATGAAGTTTTTCATGGGGAGTTTTGAGTGATATAGAATATCAATTTACATACCTGAAGGGATGGGATCATAGTTATAATTTATAATATGGTTGGCAACAATATAACAATAGAATTTGATTGTAAAGGCAAATATTCAGATTTCTTTAGGCCCTGATTTTTTATTTTTGTTTTGTTGATATGATTGCTTATTACAATTAGAATGTTAATACTTTTTTTACGTCATGTTATTTAATTTAGGTTGGTGCAACTATTAAGAAGAAAGCAAAGTGAAAGTATTTCCTTTTGTGTTTTTGCTTATATTTTTGCTTTGGTTTTAGTATTTATTCTTGTGCTGTGCATTTATTTGACTTAATTACATCACCTAAATGCTATATTATTTGTTGCTTAGAGTATGTATATAAGTGTATATAAGAATAAAAGTCTACAGCATACCACACACACAAATGTTGTCTTTAATTACAGTTAAGGACTAAGGCCTTTTAATTTCTGCAGGGACAGAGTCAAGACATAATTATGATGGTATAATGGTCTTATACTTACAAGAGTGATTTTCTTCTCAACATTGCCATTTTGAACATCATTGCTCTGCATGGATTGGTAGACCCTGTGCAGCTTCCAGGCAATACCAAAATAGGTGAAGAGGATGACCAGACAGGGGAGGAATGTGCAGAGTACAGACAGAGCCATGATGAAGGTGGAGTGGTTCAAGGACTCCCCATAGCCGGTCCAGTCTATCGAGCAGGCGAGTCCAAATGGCTCCGGCCCGTAGCTGCCCCAGCCCATCAGAGGTAACAAGGCCCACAGGGTGGCATACAGCCAGATCGCAATGATCACAATACTGATGCTTCTCCTCTGGAACTTGACACCTGTGCACAAGCAGATTTGTTCCGTTCCGTTCCGTTTATGTTGATTACATGACACTATTGTGTTAGTATAGATACTGTACTACTTTGCTCTACAGTCCTTGCTATCTCTCCGTCTACAGCATGGCTTTTACACCATAAAGCATAAGCATCAACTAGGCAGCAACTTCACTCCTGTCCGGAGGTGGGTCCCAAATTTAGACATAAACATACTACCTACAAGCATAAAAAAAAAACAGCCACGCAAACATATCCGAGTGTCCCTCGTGCATATTAGCCTAGGTGCAGGCCGGAGAAGTTTAATTCCAGTAGAGGTGTGAAATCATCCAATATGGGCTTCATTCCTAGGGATACTGGGCTGCTTTACGGTATAATGGCCATATTGTAGATCTGCATGAATATGACTGGAAGGTACTAGTCCGCTGGTAACTGAGCCACTGATTGTGAAGCATGAATGAAAAAGCTGTCAATCAGCTTATGCTAATGAAAGATGATGCAACTGTGACTATAGCGCACTGCCTAAACTAATGCTAAACCCCATTGATACTCTCCAAAACTTTACATATTAATTAAGTTAGCTGCTCAAAGCGCACATGTTCATAGGGAAGACTTTTATCCAGGACATTTGTGAAATATATGACCACCCTAGATAAGGCTAGAATTGTCAATCATCTAGTATGTATTTACAATAATCAATTGTCTAATTAACCTTTGGTTCAAAGCTCCCTTGTGTGTTGGTATTAGCATGCAACGTGCCTCCACTGTACTAATCAACTATATCCATATTGATTTACACTAATAACTAAGACAGATGCAGATTTTTACCCACTTAATTACTTGTATGATGTGACATGCTATCAAATCAATGTTTAGCTTTATTTAACTTCATTTAGCATCTTTAACGTCACCTATTATCTGCAAGTGTAAGAATTATGGCTGAACTTGCAGGAATTCCCGGCATTTTATATGTTTTTTGGTTGGCTAATTGCAGGAATAAACCTCCTTAGTTTATTCTGTTATTATCCTTTCACACTTTTTTTGCTGTGCTTGTGGCAACACCCAGACTAATACAGCAATGTGGATTGCTACAATATTCACAGGTTGTGTGGATGCTGCTTAACTAGCCTTGTACTGAGGCTCAGAGGTCTCATGGGTTCCTATGCCTGGACATCAGTGTAAATGTCAGTTAAGGCATTAGTTGTATCTATTATTCAGCAAACTATGCTGCATGCACTGCTTGCTTGGGGTCCTTTTAAAACCAACTCCCTGACAAGAATGAAGCCCTCAGTGAGTGGCTTCAATCAACCCAAAAAGCTTGTTGATCGAGCTTAGCAAAGATTTAACTGGGAGCAAGTCAAACCATAGCAGGTCAATATTACTTTTGACTTTGTTTCTTGTAAAGTGTTCAGTCTCATCAATTATTCCTTTCAATACACCAGTAAGGTTTATGCTTGATGATAATCTGAAAGGTTTTAGGATGTGGTTAAAAGATTAAAAGTCTTTCTTTACCATTTACCAAGATACATCCCAGTGGCCTTTAATACGATTGACTGCTTAAACATTGATTTCTTTATGCCAACTGGTATCCATTAAAAACTGCACTGGTCCCCTATCAATCCTATTTGAGATTACACTACCTCTCTTGGGTGGACTTCCTGTTACCAGGTATCTGATCATCCCCATCACAGCCAGAGTTAAGATGCTGGTTATGCTGAAGATCATGCCCATCAGGCTGTAGTAGAGGCAGGATGTGTCGCCTCCAATCCAGGCATGGTTAAAAGCTGAAGAAATGGACAGAGGATACATGCAGAGGGCCATGCCGATGTCTGTTATGGCCAAGTTCACTGTCAGCAGCTCTGGAGCTTTGAGCAGGGTGTGACGACGACCTGCGCTGACCAGGACCGCCGCATTCCCAAAGACAGACAGGATAGCTGCAGGACAGAATAGGATGGAGGAACAAAACAAAAAAAGAGGGATTTCAAGACAACATTTTTAATAAATAACCTATCCCTGTAGAGAGATTTGCTTGATCTCACCCAGTGATAGTGAATGTGCCTCAGTAATCTGATCAAACCCCTTCAACAGTGATTTATACATGTAGCATGCAAGCAGCTGAGCGAGTGGATGATGCCACGTTTCGTCCAGTGGCAGCCTGTGCCGGCGACAACAGCATCCATGGAGATTCATAGTGGTTCTTAAAGAATAAATTGACTTGACATCCAAACCTGATGCTGCTTTATCACCCTTTCACAACAAAGATCAGAAATCATAAGAGCATGCAGTAAAAGTTTTGACATCTGTCGCTGTGGGTTCTTTGTCCCTCAGGCTTACTGTTGGTTCCTACGCTATGCTCGATTAAATCCAACCAATCAATCAGGGTTAGGTTAAAGCAGTTTCAGAGTGCTTCAAAGATGACTGTCAAGCCAGGAATAACAAGTGCAGGTCGTACACAACAGAAAAGAAAAAAACAATTTAACAATGCACATAAGACAGTAAAACGAAAATCATAAATATATAATAAATAATAATAATAACATATCTTCTCATTTAACTCTCGGCAAGAAGATGAATAAGCCTATTTCCCAAAATGTCTAATTAAGTGAAGACTCACCTTAGAGCTTTGTGTTGAGTAAAAGACAACAGATTCATAGGCTACAGAAAACAATCATATAGAAAACAGATCCCAAATAACACAATCAATACACATCTGTAAAATAAAACTGCCTTATAGGTTTAGCTAATGCTCAAGTTAAAAGTTGAAACAGTCATAGAAATTGTGAATTTTCATAAATTTATCACATCACATTTGTATCTATATTTGACAACAGGTGAGACCTTAAGTGCAAGTACACAAGCTCAGGTTCTGAGCGAAAAACTGATATTTAGCTCACTGGAAAATTATACAATATTTCTTTAGTATATGGATCAGGGCTGATGTCCAGTGCATGTGATTAAAGTGCTTTCTCCACGATGGAGATGATAATCTCCATGATAAATTTAAGGGAACAACAATGGACAAAAAAACTAAAGGATTTGGAATTCACAGATACAAACAATTTGATTAAGTGTTTTAACCATATAGTGATAATGTGTATAAAGGAAAGGGAAGACGATATGATTAGATTACCACAAATTTATAGTGAATCTTATCTACAATTTTAAGCAGGCAACCAATAATATGTGATAAATATTTGTTTTCTGTGCAACAAAATGCTTACAGTGCACGTGATTCTAAAAATAAAGTATTTACTAAAAAATTGCAGCTATAATAATGGCTACTTCATTATAGAGATTGGTTGATGTGTTCTTGGTTCCACCTGCTTTACGTAATATCTCTCTTTTACATAACCTTATGGAAATTTGATTGACACAACATGCAATATTGTGCTGACGTATTCATTTTCTTTTTAATCTGTGACAAAGCATGTCAGGTTTTTGTCCCTAATGGATTTTTCTCTCCCAGAGCGACCTTGACACAAGTGCTCTGCATTCACACGGTAGCCTATTCATTACCTTTCTGTTAATAAAAGACAAAAAGATGCTCTGCTGCATATTTCTACTCGTATTTCTTTTCTGTTAGCAGACAATGATTATGTACATAAGTAAGTGCTTTGAGCAACAGACTTTAAATGCTAAAAAATGAAAAATTATATATTGGAAATGTTCCTGGTTCATGCTGAATGTGATTTGTATCCTTGTAGTTCAATATACTGCATAGACATTTCAATGAGAGACTTCATTTTGAGTGAACAATTATTTATTGACGTACACAACAAAAATGATAATTGAGTCTTTGGCGATTAGACGCCATTGTGTTCTACTCAGCCGATAATGGGAAGCAGGAGGAGGGGGAGAGTGAGGTGAATGAGAATGAGGGAGTAACATAAGATAGTCTTCCTGACTGAACTTACGCTAGCCTTGATTTATCTCACTCAACGGTTTTGTCATAGATCTGAACTCACAAGAAACTCGCAGAAATACCCTTATACATAAAAATACCTTTGGCTACCAAATACAATGATAGTCAGACACTGCTGCAGGCCCTAACAGGTCCCCTCTTGTAAAAAGTGTGATTTCCATATCTTTTAATATTACAAAGCAGGTTGAGGTCCTATATAAAGTAATTGAAAATGCTCAGTCCAAAGAGAAAAGCACACAGCTTGTATTCAGAAACTGTGCCTTTAATCGAGCCATCAGGATTTCTATACAGTCGTATTGTCACAACTACGTATACTATATATTTCATATACTATATATGTATATGTATATATATATATATATATATATATATATATATATATATATATATTTGTTGACAGTCACATTCAGCATAGGTGCTGAATATATATATATATATATATATATATATATATATATATATATATATATATATATATATATATAATATATATATATATATATATATATATATATATATATATATATATATATATATATATATATATAAACAGCAGGCTGGGATTGCAGACAGGGAAATACTGACATTTTTTCATGGCCACATGCACGTGTGTCCAAATTCATGCCTCCTCCCTTTTTATTGATTAAGTTGCTCTTTTTTTGTCACTTATTGTTTTGCACATCTCACAAGCGGTGATCACCACCTATAACTCAATGCTACCAACATAGGTTTCATTAATTTGAAAATCAATTTAGATGAAGAAAAGCTTAAATACATGATAATAAAATCAATGGAAACTAAATGCACCACGATGTAAAACACCAGTGGATTTACAGATGCTGTGTTGCATTTTAAATCCATTTATCTTGAAGGATTTGGACATATGCATCACTGGGGACTCAGGCTAAATCTCCACTGTGTGGCTAATTGGGGACTCAGGCTAAAGTCTCCACTGTGTGACTAATTGTGTGTATGTGTGAGTCACACTATGCAAATAATCACTCCTTTATTTGGCTTCAACCATTATGTCAGGATGATGTGGTAAATGATGGGCGGTGAATGATCTCCACAGGGAACAAAAAGAGGCTTTTGTGGTTGTGATGTAAGCAACACTCATTAGTGTGTTACGTGCCTTACGGCTTGGGATCAATAGTAAAACTCATTTACTCTGATGTAGTGGGGAGGACATAGTTGACATAGCACATACTTAAAGTATCGAACAGTATGATGGAATGGGGATGGAATAATAATGTCTGTAGTAAGCTAGACTGTAGAACTTGTTTATTTGCCCCTTTCTGGTAGCACCTATGCTGAATGTGACTGTCAACAAATTATGTTACTAATAATACTAATCACAACAACATGCTGACCAGATACATAGCCAGATGGCTAATGTGATGGGTAAACACATACGGAGCTACATCTCTAACAAATCGGGGAACCTCTGTATGTGTGTGTGTGTGTGTCTGTGTGTGCGTGCGCCTGTCTTTAATGCTCATGAACCGTTCATCCAATCTACTTCACACTTGGTTTCCTGGGTACCCAATGAACTTTCGCTAAGAGGAAACGCAATAAAAAGCCATTTATAGATATCAAACAAAAGCCAGACAGACACTAAATCCTATGTAGTTGCTGTGAACTGTAAATTCTCCACTTCTAAACAGATGGAAGAACATAGGCCTAGGCTAACTTAATCTAGGAGCTTCCTCTGCAGTGCTATGCAGATAGGTTTTGGCATGAGACTATCTTGAAGTGGCAGCAAAAACTGTCCTGTCCTGTTAGTAGAGTCCTGTACACTGGTCTGTGACTCCCATGACTGTCCCGGCACAGTGGACATGGAGTCACAGGACATTGTCGGGGAGTCACAGGACAGTGTACAGGACAGTGTCTGACTGTCTCGGGACAGTTATGGAGTCACAGGACAGTGTATAGGACAGTGTCTGACTGTCCCGGGACAGTCATGGAGTCACAGGACAGTGTCTGGGAGTCACAGGACAGTGTACAGGACAGTGTCTGACTGTCTCGGGACAGTTATGGAGTCACAGGACAGTGTATAGGACAGTGTCTGACTGTCCCGGGACAGTCATGGAGTCACAGGACAGTGTCTGGGAGTCACAGGACAGTGTACAGGACAGTATCTGACTGTCCCAGGACAGTCATGGAGTCACAGGGCAGTGTACAGGACACTAGCCTGACTTCTCGCTGACTGGGCAAAAAGAGCAGTCTTCATCAGACTCACCCTGGGTCCGGTTGTTAAGTGTGCTGCTAATTTATAACACTAATAACATTACCGTCGGCAAAACACCCCTGCAAATCAAATCTATAATTTAACAATAATCGTGAAGCCCGTGCCTGCTTGGAAATAACACCTCTGCTGAAGTGTTAAATTCATTAACAATAATAATGATGAGATG
The DNA here is from genome assembly GCA_023631565.1 of Gymnocephalus cernua. NCBI lineage: Eukaryota > Metazoa > Chordata > Actinopteri > Perciformes > Percidae > Gymnocephalus > Gymnocephalus cernua. Next base: position 17,897,345 of record CM042440.1, read on the forward strand.
AGACAGCACCGCCATTATTAAAGGATGACTATGGCGATGTGAACATGTATCACTGACGACAAAGACATCACTTTAAACAAAAACTCTTTATTTGTATTGCCTCCCACCTTTTCTTTCGGCTGACTAGGCTATCGGTCCAGTTCTGGTGGATGACTAACGCAGATTTCTGCTGATTGGCTCTTATAACATGCCAGGTGGGTGGCGCATGGTGCACGGCATGATGCAAATGTCTGATTAGGCTACTCTACTTTTAAATTATTTTAGGATTTTTAATTAATTAATTAATTTTTTAATATTTTGTTAGTTAAATCTAATTTTGCAACATTCTCAGTCAGTGGGTAACTGTAGTAGTACAACGTTTTCCTAAGTAAGTCAGGAGGCCTAGGCTATAATGGTTGCATATTAAGTGCTTTGGGGTCATATGTAATACATTTTTGAGTACAATGTTTTTTGGAGAAAGCTACAAGAAGTAATACCACAGGCCAAGCAGCAGGCCCGTTCCAAACAGGCACATTTTGAACGGAACTAGTTAGCATTAATTTTGAGTTGTTTTTCTGACCTTATGAATGTAACCCCAATATTTACACTAGTTTTAGTTCTGTTTTAATCTGCCCCAAATTGTCTGGGTCTTCAGCAAGCCCAAACCTCCACTATCTTTACAATCCACTTGTTGGATGCTGGGCAGCTTATGTGTAGACCAGTATGTTATCAGATTTTTTTTTGCTAGATACTGCTGCCTCCAGTATGACAGAGGAAATAATGTATTACCATTGTTAAGTCACTAAATACTGTTGTGTAATGGCCTGATATTCACAGTATTTTTTTTTTAAATTATATTTTATGCTTCCATTTTACTGCTAGCACCGTAGTAAGAGTTGTTACCAAATGTCTCCAGTAGGGAGAGCCCATATCTTTTGAGCTGCATTGAGCGAACGCAGTTTCTTTCAATTAGAAACATGAGCTGAGAAAATACTCAGTTCTTCAGGTATAAGTCCCTGTTAATAATATCTTAGCTATGTGTTAGTGAGTTAGCTAGGTGTATGAACACTTGCTAAGGACGCCATTCGTCTTTTAGCATGTTTTTGTATGGTGAAGTAATACGGTAATGGAACTAGCTGGCTAGCTTTTCCGAATGATAATAGCACTCGATCCCCGTTGAGGAAAGTTAGCTAGCTAGTACGAAGTTACCTTGGAGGTAAAATACATTTAACGGTAAGATAGCTAGCTATAGTTAGTGTTAGCTGTTGTGGGTGTGAAATGTGTAACTTAATTTACTATACTGTACTGTTAGTGAAGTATGTTAAGTGTATAACGTAACGTTATCACAGTATACTGAAATAATGATATATTAGGCTATATTTAGACGGAAGACAGTTACCATTTTATGAGCTTTGTTTTTGTTTGCTTTCTTACTGGTAACGTTAACGTTACCTGAGAGTAGTCATACAAAATATCAATTAAAGGTAACTTAACAGTGTTCATTGATCTATGTGGGCATGTTTACGGATTTTGATATTTATTTGCCATAGCATTGCAGTAAAGTTACAGTTTTTAATTCAGGTTTATTGTCCTTGCAGAGAATAGGGAACATTTTAGAAAACTAGCCTATTTATTGTAAGATGTAGGCTATAACGTTACCTGCCTAGGCTATATAGTGCTTGAGTTGGAACAAAAAAAGTGCAGTTAGCAAGGGGAGGTCACAGCAGCTGAATTTAATGGTATTTTCCCCCCTTTTGGTAGACTTGTGCTACATGGGTTCATCAGGAGGTGGTGTGCAATAAGAACTATGGGCACCCATGCAGGGAAATTGTGACTTGCCAGCATCCGGTATTGGGTAAGTGATTTCCAGTCATTACAGACTAAAACCAGAACAATGTATTGAAAGAAGTTCCATAGAGTCATAGAGCTGTGATTTCAGGACTATGAGCACTCTTTCATATTACACAATGTGTTTTTTGAATTCTTGATTAAATGTTAATATCCCAAAAAATTGGTTTCTGCAGGTTTTAGTATCTTCGGTACAGTTATCTCAACTGCACGGACATTTTGTATAAGTTTAGCTGCAGAATGAATGTATCAATTGACAGCTAGTCGATTAACAGAGAACTACGGAAGCGTATTGCATTCACCATAGAAAAAAAAATGTAGACACCTTATCTCGTAATTACGAGAAAAGATCTTGTAATTATGAGATCCTGATCTCGTAATTTTGAGAAAAGATCTCGTAATTATGAGATAAGGATCTCGTAATTACGAGAAAATTTTAAACACCTGGAAGCGGCATATCTAGTTGGGGACATTCTAAAACCTTAACGTGGTTTAATGTACCTAAACAATGATCAATGATTACCACATTTCTCTCTCATATTGCTCATCATAACTACTGAAAACTGTCAAAAAATCTAACCCAAAGTCCAATTATTACGGACGTTATCTGACATTAAAGGGATACTTCACCGATTTAGCATTCATCTTTGTATACGGTAGTATTTCTGAATGGCCGTGCTTCCCTCCCTCATGTCCCCCTGAGAGGGGAGATCTCTGCGTTGGGGGTCTGGAAATCATTCCTCCAATGACGCAAAATGACGATTTTTACGTCATTGGAGAAATGGAAGGCCAGAGGCAAAGAACTACAAACAGTAGCAGGAGCTACTTCCGCATGTTTTCAACACGCCCATCACCCGAAGCGAGCCGATCTCAGCCGGAAAAAAAAGAAACGTCAGCCATCTTGAATTCTCGCTAAACAGGGCTCTCTCTTCTCAGCAGCACAATTTTACAAAATGATGTGCTTTCAAACTACCGCACACGTATATACCACCGGGATACATCGCTACAGATCGGAGAATATTCAGGGAACGTTATTACAGACGGAATAATCAGCACACTAGGAGAGCTTCGCCTGCACAGAGACCAGCACGGAGACCAGCACGGAGACCAGCACGGAGACCAGCGGTCTCGTTGAAGCCCCGAGCCGGGGAAGTGGACATTCTCAACGGCCAAGTGGGAAGCTAACGCTAGCCGGGGAAAAGGCACATCCAGAGCGAGCTAACGCTAGCTGGCCACCTGTCCCATCAATCCTGATTGAAAGTGTCCGTTCATTAAACTACAAACTGGACCACATCCAACTTCAACGAAACTCCCAACGCGAGTTCAGAGACTTTTTCGTGGAAACATGGCTGAACAACAGTGAACCGGACTGTCCAGCTACCAGGCCTGCTAGCCCTCCGACGATCTGAGCTAGAGATACTCTGTATAAAGGTGGGCTGTGTTAACACGGACTGGTGCAGAAATGTGGTGATTTGTATCCGACTAACTGCTAACCGCTGGAGTTTGTGACTGTTACATGGCGACCATTCGACATCCCACGCTAATTCACGGCTGTGTTTATACTCGGTGTTTACAGCCCACCAAGCCTAATGCTAGTATGCATAGCTGAACGTTACGGAGCCTATAACACTAAAGGTAGCCTGTTTCGTATGTCGTTTTTACATAATGTCGTTTTTATAACACCACATGAGCCACGATGAAACGTTGTTTCGTGTATATGGTTGAAATAATAAAACACATTGAGTTGAATGCCTCGCTGTCTGTCTGCCTGTCTGTCAAGCGGTAGGCGTGGCTTGGGAGTGGACTCAAAGCAGCGAAGCGAAGTGCATTCTGGGATTTGGTATCTTTCATCTTTCAATTTAATTTTTTTCTTCACATTTCTGCTACATAAGTGACCCAATTTAAAGATATATTCAGCTTTCCAGTGGTGAAATATCCCTTTAAGCGTTGCTGCTCCATTAAGGGTATTGTAAGGATAATATATCCATCCATCCATCCATCCATCGTCGTCCGCTTATCAGTGGTCGGGTCGCGGTGGGAGCCGCTCCAGCAGGGGACCCCAAACTTCCCTTTCCCGAGCCACATTAACCAGCTCTGACTGGGGGATCCCGAGGCGTTCCCAGGCCAGGTTGGAGATGTAATCCCTCCACCTAGTCCTGGGTCTTCCCCGAGGCCTCCTCCCAGCTGGATGTGCCTGGAACACCTCCCTAGGGAGGCGCCCAGGGGGCATCATTACCAGATGCCCGAACCACCTCAACTGGCTCCTTTCGACGTGAAAGAGCAGCGGCTCTACTCCGAGCTCCTCACGGATGACTGAGCTTCTCACCCTATCTCTAAGGGAGACGCCAGCCACCCTCCTGAGGAAACCCATTTCGGCCGCTTGTACCCTGGATCTCGTTCTTTTGGTCATGACCCAGCCTTCATGACCATAGGTGAGGGTAGGAACGAAAACTGACCGGTAGATCGAGAGCTTTGCCTTCTGGCTCAGCTCTCTTTTCGTCACAACTGTGCGATAAACTGAATGTAATACCGCCCCCGCTGCGCCAATTCTCCAACCAATCTCCCGCTCCATTGTCCCCTCACTCGCGAACAAGACCCCAAGGTACTTAAACTCCTTCACTTGGGGTAAGGACTCATTCCCTACCCCAGGGCTATTCATTTGGCGGCCCGCGGGCCACATGCTGCCCAGAAGCAACCTCAGAGTGGCCCAGCCCGTGGTCCCGCAATAGAAAGTATAAAAGGGAAAATAGGGACCCGCCAGCGATATTTTTTCCCCCACTATGGCCACGCCAAGACCCGCCCTTCAATAGCATTCACACACTACTATTGGCCAGGTGTCCATGTACAGGTCCTATCCCCTGACCAATCCCCTAACCCTAACCCCAACCAATCAAGCTGCTTCGTAGGGCGGGTCTTGGCGTGGCCATAGTGGGATTGGTAATTTTGCGTCCCGCCAAAACTACCAACATGTAAACAATGCAGAGCGTGCTGTGCCGGTAGTAGCCTACATTACTATCAATATGTCTTTCTCAACACTGAAACGTAAAATTGACAATGAAAACCGTCAGTTTAACCCTGCCTGGACTGACAAATACTTGTTTATTTTACCGCCACATCCAAATGCCAAACCGATGTGTTTAATTTGTAATGAGTGCGTTGCAGTACTTAAAGATTACAATCTGCGGCGGCACCACGTTGAGAAACACCAGACTTTCCGCAGCAATTTTCCTGAGGGATCTCAAGAGAGGGCTGCAAAAGTGCAGAGTTTGATTGCATCTTACAACCGGAGCAGTGTTACCATGGTACGGTCATTTACAGCCCAAGAGAGAGCTACCGCAGCATCCCTTCGTGTTTCCTGGATATTGGCAAAAAAGAAAAGGCTATTCACAGACTCTGAAACCGTGAAGGACTGTATGCTGGCCATCGTGGATGAGGTGATAAATGACGATAAAATTAAAACAAGCGTGGCATCTGCTATAAAAAACGTACCCGTCAGATACTTCCAACAGTCGGAGAGTTGAAATTCTTGCTGCAGATGTGTATGAAACGATGTTAGGAGACCTGAGGAAAGCTGACTCTATGTCTATAGCAGTAGATGAGTCCACAGACAAAACTGATACTGCTCAGTTGTGCATATATGTCCGTTTTTTTGACGGCAAATGCTTCCGAGAGGAGCTGCTCACCCTACTGCCGTTAGAAGGACACACAACTGGCGATATAGTCTTTGGGAAAATTTCTGCTTTTTTTAAAGACAATGGTCTGGATATGAAGCGTGTGTGCATGCTTGTGACAGATGGGGCGCCCTCCATGACAGGGAAAGTGAATGGTTTGGCAGCACGTTGGTCCGCTGTAGCACCTCAGTTGATCTCCTTACACTGCATTGTGCATCAGGCGGTGTTGTGCGCAAAACTAAGTGGGGTGCTCAAAACGACAATGGACAGCGTGATGGCTACAATTAATTGTATTCGCTCCACATCAAGCCTCCAACACCGCTTATTCCGCATGCTGCTGTCAGAAATGTCTGCTGAGCACCAAGACCTGCTTTTGCATAATGACGTGAGGTGGCTGTCCAAAGGCAAAGCACTGGTCTCAGAGAGGAGATCATAACTTTCCTCCGCAGCAGCAAGCAAAAAAAGGCAGAAACGCACTTGAGTCGCATACTGGACGACAACTTCATGGCTGATGCTTGCTTTCTGAGCGACATATTCAAACACCTAAATGATCTCAATTTGGGACTACAAGGCAGAGACAAAACTGTCATCGACCTTGTGGGACAGATGCGCGCATTCCAAGTTAAACTGGACCTTTTCGCAACTGATTTGAGCACAGGCCGAATGCTGCATTTTCCGACACTCCGCAAATGCATCTCATCCCCCGCACAAATCACGGATGTGATGACAGATTTCATTGCGAGCCTGAAAAAGAACTTTGCTGGTCGATTGGATGGACTTGTTCTGCCCACAGAGGTGGCCGTTGTTGCCAGAGACCCGTTCACTGTTGCAATAGAAGGGGACTTATCCGCCAGAGCAAAGGAAGTGGTCCCTTCCATTGACGAGGGGAAATTCACACTCGAACTTGTTGACATGCAGTCATCTGTAACCATGGCACAGGAGCTTTGCACTAACGGGCCTGTAATGTTTTGGACTGATGTCAACGTACATCAGTTCCCTAACATTAAGAAAGTAGCGATCGTCATGCTCAGTATGTTTGGATCAACGTACACATGTGAGTCAAGTTTTTCACACATGAACTCCATAAAAAGCAACTCTCGTTGCTCCCTGACTGACCGTACTCTCCACCAATGTCTTCGGATTGCATTGACAACTTACGAGCCTAAAGTCACTGCTCTCGTTCAAAACAAAAAATGTCACTTCTCCCACTAAGTCAGCAGGGTAAATGTAGCCTACCTACATCAATATAATGTGGGATGTGTAACAAAGGCATGCATAATCACACATGGTGGTGATTTAAAATATGTTCCCTCAATGTGCAGTAGTACACTTTGTGTAGTTAGTATAGTTGTGAATACTGTGCACTTTTTATTTTTATGCACTTTGAGATGTTCCTGCATGGGTCAAATATGAGCAAGATGTTTATTTTATTTCAAAAGGAAACTTAATGTTATTGCGAATTGCCTACTGTGCACTATTTTGTTTTATGCACTTTGTGATCAGATAGGTCAGATATGTAGCCTAGGTAGGCCTAGGCAAGAGGTGCCTAGGTCAGTTTCTTTTCTTTTGTAAGTGGAAAAAGTAGGAGCTACCTCAGATTCTGTTCAGTTAGCTCTTTTATTGTTTTCTATGCACCTTTTGCTGTGCAAACTGATCAAAGTTAAAAGAGAAACAATTAATAAACCCTACATGTTTTTCAATAAATTTGTTTGTGTTGGTTTTAAAATTTGTCATTACGAGCTGCTTCGCTGCTGAAATGACTGGCCCAACTAACCTTTCTCGGTTTGAAAATCTGGCCCAACTGAATTTGTAATTGAATAGCCCTGCCCTACCCCATCGGTTTCCTGCTGAAAACCATGGCCTCAGATTTAGAGGTGCTGATCCTTATCCCAGCCGCTTCACACTCGGCTGCAAACCGATCCAGTGAGTGCTGAAGGTCACAGGCCGATGATGCCATCAGGACCACATCATTTGCAAAGAGCAGCGATGAGATCCCCAGCCCACCAAACTGCAACCCCTCCCTACCACGACTACGCCTCGATATCCTGTCCATAAATACTACGAACAGGATTGGTGACAAAGCGCAGCCCTGGCGGAACGTGTCAGACTTACTGCCGAGAACCCGGACACAGCTCTCGCTTTGGTCATACAGAGATTGGATGGCTCTGAGAAGGGACCCCCTCACCCCATACTCCCGCAGCACCTCCCACAATGTCTCCCGGGGGACCCGGTCATATGCCTTCTCCAGATCCACAAAACACATGGAGACTGGATGGGCATACTCCCAGGCCCCCTCCAGGATCCTTGCTAGAGTAAAGATCTGATCCGTTGTTCCACGACCAGGACGGAATCCGCATTGTTCCTCTTCAACCTGAGGTTCGACTATCGGCCGAACCCTCCTTTCCAGCACCTTGGAGTAGACTTTACCAGGGAGGCTGAGAAGTGTGATACCCCTGTAATTGGTACACACCCTCAGGTCCCCCTTTTTGAACAGGGGAACCACCACCCCGGTCTGCCACTCCTTTGGCACTGTCCCAGACTTCCACGCAATGTTGAGTAGGCGTGTCAACCAAGACAGCCCCTCCACACCCAGAGCTTTCAGCATTTCTGGACGGATCTCATCAATCCCTGGGGCTTTGCCACTGTGGAGTTGTTTGACTACCTCAGTGACCTCCACCAGGGAAATGGACGACAATCCCCCGTCATCCTCCAGCTCTGCCTCTAACAAAGAGGGCGCATCAGCTGGATTTAGGAGTTCCTCAAAGTGCTCCTTCCACCGCCCTATTATCTCCTCAGTTGGGTGATTCTCACGAAATTAGACTTATGAGGTGTCATGAAGCATTTTAATGATAAAATTAAATTCTATCAAAATAAGAAGCATACAGTTAGAAACATCTCTTCATGTACTATTTTGCACATGATTTCAAATGACATCATAAATTCCAATTTTTTTGTTTTTTCCACATTTAAGGGGACATTTTTCATTACCGCAACATGTCCATGACTGGATTTGGGTTCTTTGAGATGGAAATATTAATAATTAAAAAATATAAAAAAGAAAAAGCTTCAGTGCATGTTATACTATAAAGATTTACAATAAAGATACATGTGGTATTTGGGGATCATTGGTAAATGTAGTGACAATAATAAGGAATATAAATGTGTCCAAGACCAATTTTCTCATCCTCCGCAACAATTTTCAAGCATTGTTTAAGTCCTCAAGGAACTAACATTTTCAAGGAATTTTGTTGGAAGGGACATAATTGACTGTGGCACTCAAGATGGCTACCAGGTAAGCAGTTCTTATTTTTTCTCTCCCAGTAAAAGTTAAAATTTTGTTTGTCATAGTACTGACACGACTTTTTAGTTCTCATTACTGAAACAAGCGTTTGTGAAGTTTTAAAAAATGTTACCATGTTCATTTTTTGATTACTATATACCCTATAATGGTCTAAATATAAAAAGTGCGGGAAAGTTTAGCTAACCCTCATTTAGCTTCCACAGTTAGCAAGAATGTTTAAGGTCACTCATCCTCCGCAACACCATTATCATTCACCGCAACAATTGACGGCCTGTTGCGGTGGAGAGACTCAATGTTTCGGTAATGAGAAACAGACTTATGAAGGAGGGACATGCACTATAACTTTTGCTCATTTCAATATAACTTGATATTTGCCATGAATATTTCTTGAACAGATTGCGTAAACAAAATAGCTATTACAACCCCCCAAGCAGGGGTCACTAATTTTTCATTTTTATGTAGTGCTTCCACAAAAATCAGTATGAATGCAGTATAGGCCACCATGTAATGTACATGTAATATTATTTAATATTAAATAGTTTTACTGTGAAACTATGTATTTCTATGTCTTTTTACGAAATGTTACATTTAAGATGGCTATTGTGTATTTTGTTACAGGCAAGCATCAGTTGAAAAGAAAAGGGCATCAGCGAAAGACAGGCTGGCAAAGCATAGAGAGAAAATATACAGCAATCCAGTGTTACTTGAGGAGTACAGAAGAAAGGAGAGAGAGAGGTCAGGGGACAGGGTGATAATAGGGAAAAAATATAACTTGGATTCATTGATTTGACCAACACTTGCACTCACACACACACACACACGTGCAAACGTGAAGGCTGACCTAATTGTACAGAAAGAGAGTGTGTATACGATATATATATATATATATATATATACTCACACACTCTCTTTCACGCAGACATGCATGCACTTGAGTGTGCATACATACATACATATACACACACACACACCATTCCTAAACTTTGGACTATGATCATAGTCCAAAGTTTGTATCAGGGCTTACTGCATTTCACCTTTCATTCATTTTTCCTTTTCCAGGTATCGGAAACGTAAGGAAAATGGTCAAATTAAGACTACTCAGGACCTCACAAGTAGACAGCATGAGAGAAAAAAAATAAAATGGAGAAAGAATTCAGCAAAATATTACAGGAAAAAAAAGCAAGAGCAAGCACTTCTAGATCTAACGCCAGAATCTTCATTAAGTGAGGCAGAAAATTCCTTTGCAAATGAAGAAAATAACAGACAGGAACTGGACACAAATAATGAAAATCTGAACAGAACACCAGCAGAAGAAAGTTTAGACCTGACAGGGCCAATGGAGGCATCTACCCCCCAGAGAACACAGCCATTCATTAGAAAAAGAGAGCGGGCATCAAAGACTGTGGTCAAATTAAGAGCAAAGCTAAGGTATGCTGAAGAGAAACTTGGGGCAAAGACAACACAACTGCTGACACTAAACAGAAAAATTAGAAGGCTGGCGGCTAATAGACCAAAAAGTGCAATGCCAAGGCTACCAGCAAATATTTTACAGAGGGTCAGGATCAGAGAGGCTAAAAAGGGACTGCCGATCAATAGCAAGCGGAAACAACTTGGCAAGGTTGTCAGCATGTTCCTACATCGGGATGATGTCTCAACTGTCATAAATGGCAAGGCTGGAGAGATTCGTCGCAAGGGACAAATTTATAGAAAAAGAGCCCTCACAGACACCTTGGCAAAACTCCATCGACGCTTCCTTGCCGAACATCCTGAGCAAACCGTGTCCAAAGCTCAGTTCTTTAGATTGAGGCCATTTTGGATAATTAGGCCTAAAGTTACAGACAGAGAGACGTGTGCATGTAAAATGCACGAGAACATTGACTTTAAAATAAAAAGAATGCAACAACTGGGAATCATTGAAACATCAAGCCCAGAGGATCTTGTGCAGTCCAGTGTGTGTGACACTGACAACATGTCCTGCATGTATGGCAGATGTCAAAAATGCATTGAAAAGACCTTTCCCACATCCTTAGATCCTCTCACTCAGGGGAACACTGTCATCTGGAAAGAGTGGATCACAAGGTCTGTCACTGTAACAAAGACCCTCAAGGATGGATCTACAGAGGAAAGGCAGACAAAGAAAACAGTCCTCGAAAAGCGTACCTCATCCATTGAGCGGTTGCTGGCCCTAACAACAGAACACCTTCCAGGTTTTGCCATTCACATGTTTAATGTCAAGCACCAATATTTGACATTGAAAGCAATGAAAGATACCCTGACAGATGATGCTGTTGCTGTGCATGTTGATTACAGCGAAAATTACAGCTGCAAATATGCCAAAGAAATCAAGGACACCCATTTTGGAACTGGGAATGATCAGGTAACCCTCCACACCGGGGTACTCTATCTCAGTAGGGGCAGAGTGGAAGCCTTTGCATCCCTCTCAGTCTGCCTACAGCACGATGCAGTGGCAACCTGGGCTCATCTTGACCCAGTGCTGAGATACATACGAGGGAAGTATCCTGAAGCCCACAACCTACATTTCATTTCAGATGGCCCAACTTCCCAGTATAGAAACAAAACATCTTTCTATCTAGCCTCCACTGTGCCCTTTATGCATGGATTTCAATGGGTGACCTGGAACTATACTGAGGCATCACATGGCAAAGGTGCACCAGATGGAGTAGGTGGGGCCTTGAAGAATCTTGCGGACAGAATTGTTTCTTATGGGACCAGTATTCCTGATGCAGAGTCTCTGCATGAGCAGCTGAAGAACAATTCATCAGTGACACTGTACAAAGTATCAGAGGAGAACATAAAGGCCAGCTGTGAATTGGTTCCCCCCAACCTGAAAACAGTTCCTGGGACACTGAAAATACACCAAGTGAGTCAACATTTATATTAGTTATATGAGTAAATATGAAGAAATGTAATTAAATAAGTACATTTAGTTACAGAAGTTAAATAAGTTAAATTCCCCATATAATTAACATGGAAAGCAGACCACACCAGTATCTGAAATAATCTCACAAAAGAATGTCTGTAACTTAGTCAATGTGTGATACTCCAATTCATCTTTGTCTTTTTGAATTCCACCCTAACAGCTGACATCAACACAACCAGGAGTCATAAACACACGTGAGGTGTCATGCTTTTGTGGAAAAAATTGCCAGTGCTTTTCTGCAAATTGCCACATGTTCTCTGAGGGAGGAGATGAGGACCCTAACAGAACCGAGGCCCCCATAGAGGTTGGAAAGTGGGTCCTGGTTGAATACGATGGTGACTTGTTCCCTGGTACAGTCACACAGGTGAATTTTATTTCAAGATTTCTGTTAATATGTGAATATTTCTCCAGTTACATTATAGTACATGCTGTCCAGCCAAAATGTGTAGAAACTATAAAAATGTTTCTTAAAACAGATTGCTGAAGGGCAGTATGAAGTCGACACCATGACTTGTGCAGGGGAGAACCGCTTCTATGTGCCGAGCATCAGATTTCCAGGAGAAAGGGTCTGGTACTATCGTCAGGACATACGGGACACAATCCCAGAACCACTTCCTGTCACCTCCTCTGCTAGACATTTCTGCATTTTACCTGACATATGGGCAAAACACAAAAAACGCTCATGAATGGGTTACAGTTGGGGGAAAATGTGATTGGTACAAGGCAGTCGTTCCAGTTGTTTGTTTTAGTTGTTTGACCAACTCATAAATTGAGTTGCTGCTATTCAAGTTCTTCACATGAAATTATTCTCAGAAAAAGGTTGTGTGGTTGAATGTCAGGACCAAAGTGTTTTAGATAAAACTAAAATAATTTTACAAAAGCACATGATGCTGTTACATTTAAATGTTTCTCAGGACCACATGATGGTATGTTACATTGAAAAAGTTCTCACGAACACATGATTGTATGTTATACTAGAATGATAATATGTATACTAATGGTTGTATATTTGTTAGTGCTACAGTGTACATGATTCTTTATGAGCATAAGTTTGTAACTTGTATACACACCACTTGTTAACACAAGGCATGGTACTGTGATGATTACGATAAATGAGAAAATGAAACACTGTTTATGAAATAAATATTCTTTTAAAAATGTATGCATTGTATGCATTTTAAATATGTAAAATAGGGTTAGGCATCAAACCCCCTTTCAACAGTGAATGTAGCTAAATCTCATTTCTGAAACATTGATCCTCATTACCGAAATTACTTTTTCATTACCGCAACATGTATCTTTTTTACAAATTAAGTAATAATTAGATAATCATATTTTGTTTAAAAATGTATATGCATATTATACAACACTACTTATTTAAGGTCTGTTACATAACAAATGTGTATGTTATCTTTTTGTAAAACAATTAAATAAAAGAAATTGTAAATCATCACATATGTTTCGGTAATGAGAGTAAATGATGAAATTACAAAAAATAATAAATATGAAAAAGTAATCTCTTCAGAGTTTTACATAGATTTGAGCATGAGTAATAAGAGTCTACTTTAACATTTATCCAAAAATACACATTTAAACCATATATTTAATGTAATGACATGTTGCGGTAATGATAATTTTTATGGACTTCATCTAAAAATGTAAATAATTATATAGAAAATATTTTTTTAAATCTTCTGAAAATAAGGGTTATAGTAAGTTCAGACCTTAATATTATATGTGCAAAAAGAAAATTGGCTTCAAGGGCATTTTAAAAATTCTGAGGCTGGACACCTTCTAAATCTGGATTTCGTGAGAATCACCCAGTTGAGGTCAACAACGTCCCATCCTTACTGTACACAGCTTGGATGGTGCCAACCGAAAGTCCTTGTCCATGTCTTCTCCAAACTTCTCCCACACCCGCTGCTTTGCCTCTTTCACGGCAGAGGCTGCAGTCCTTCGGGCCCTTTGGTACCTTGCAACTGCCTCCGGCGTCCTCTGGGATAACATATCCCGGAAAGACTCCTCCTTCAGTCGGACGGCTTCCCTGACCACCGGTGTCCACCACGGTGTTCGAGGGTTACCGCCCCTTGAGGCACCTAAGACCCTAAGACCACAGCTCCCTGCCGCAGCTTCAGCAATGGAAACTTTGAACATTGTCCACTCAGGTTTCACCCGTGTGGCAGCGCACCCGACCCCAGCGGTTCCTCCCACAGGTGGTGGGCCCATGGGCTGGAGAGATAGGTGCCACGTAGCTTTTTCGGGCTGTGCCTGGCCGGGCTCCGTGGCAAACCCGGCCACCAGACGCTCGCTGACGAGCCCTCCCTCTGGGCCTGGCTCCAGACGGGGGCCCCGGGCTTCCTCCGGGCAGGGTCTCTCTATCCCTTCCTTGTTTTTCCATAGGGTTTTTTGAACCATTCTTCGTCTGGCCCCTCACCTGAGACCACTTTGCCATGGGAGACCCTACCAGGAGCACAAAGCTCCAGGCAACACAGCCCTCAGGTTCATAGGGACACCCAAACCTCTCCACCACGATAAGGTGATGGTTCCCAGAGAGGGTAAGGGTAATATAAGACCCTTAATGGAGCAGAAACGCTTGGTGTCAGATAACGTCCATAATTGGGTAAGACTTTGGGTAAGATTTTTTTTAAAAAGGGTAAGGGTAAGAAGTGGTTATGATGAGCAATATGAGAGAGAATTTTGATGATGATTGATTGTTGTTTAACCACGTTAAGGTTTTTCACATTAGACTTATAAAGCCCATGAGAACCGTGGAGAGTCAACACCCAGCCGCTCCGCTGCCCTGTTGTGAAGCAGATCCATAAAAGGACTTTAGGTTAGATTATTTGACAGTTTTCCGTGGTTATGATGAGCAATGTGAGAGAGAAATTTGGTAAACATTGATCATTGTTTAGGTACAAACATTTTCTATGGTGAATGCAATACGCTTCCATAGAGTACTGATTGTAGTTGCCAAATTATTCAGCCAAGTTCTAGGTAATACGGAAAATTGTATTTTTTTAATAAAAAATAATAATGAAAATATAAAACGAAAAATAATACATATTATTAGCACATATTCCATAGATAGGGCACTACAGATGCTTAATAAATAATATATAATTTATATATTCTAATAATAATTATATTATTTATTTATAGCATATTTCTGCTTGAACTAGAGCTATTGAATTTCCACTGGGTGCAGCTGATCGTGGACACTCTACACAATGCGTGTGATTCCACCAGTGTTTCAGAAGCGTCCCAGAGCAGCTCTCCGCTTTGCTGCTCAAGTGCCCATGATGCCCCTCGATACTTCTGGCTTCTGAACTGGTTGCAGTTCCACCAGAGTTCCACTTGGGGCGCTCACAGGCTAGTGCAGAATGAATGGGACTCTATGGAGCTATACCCCTCAAAATCCACTTTTCTCAGGATATCATTTTTTTATCTAGTAATTTGGATCAATGAGACCATAATTCAAAAAAATTAACATAATTCTGTGTCATCCCCTTTTCTCTCTACCCCATTCCTGTCTGTTAGGGGTGGTACGGTTCACAAAACCCACGGTTTGGTTCGTATCCCGGTTTTAGGATCACGGTTTTCAGTTCTGTACGGTTCTTATTATTTATTCTTTTTCTCTTTAACACTCCAGAAATATACTTCAGCACATTATATATAGCTTAATTATCCAAAATGTAGGATACAGTATTACAAAATAGTTATATCATGTAATCATGCACAAACTGAATTTGACTTGACTTTAAGCACATTATTGGGACCATCTCAGAGGAATGGATGCTGCAAATGGTATAATATGAAAATGGTTGGTGGATTTAAGGCAAAAAATAATGTATTGAATAAAACAAATTTACACATGTCTGTCAGTGGCTGATTGATATTTAGCCTACAGTTTTAGTTAATTTCCTATCCTGGGCTGGGACACATTATACGTTTTGATAAAGTACTTATTGGACTTTAACTCATTGCACTTACAATAACGAGCATAGCTGTCCTCAATTTAGGTCATCCTGTACGTCTCATCTCCGGTTTTTCCTGCATGCATCCACGTGTGTAGTTGTGTGTGTGTGTGTGTGTGTGTGTGTGTGTTTGTGTGTGTGTGTGTTTGTGTGTGTGCGCGCTTCAGTCGTGGGGGGAACTGAGCAACCCCGTCCACTGCAGAGCCGACAGGATTGAAACAGCGGCAGGGCTCTCAAGTGTCACGCATTGAGCGTGACAGTCACTCATTTCGGTCTTTTGTCACGCACTCCCGCCACACATTGTATTTCTCACGCAGAAAAACTGCCGCAGCGCCCAAAATTTCTATGGCCGCGCCGCTCTCACTACGGAACCGGCAGGAATCAAGCGAGTCTCCCCTGGAGTTCTTAGTCGAGCCTGCCACTTATCAGCCAATCAGAAAAGAAAGGGGCTACACCAGGCGCGGCGTCAGCTGATTTTGCCGAGGCTTCAGCTTGAATGTTTTGAGTGTAGCCCCGAATGTATTTTGAAAAGTTGACTGACAAATATGAAACGTGGCTTAGTGTCCACTCTCACTGTAAAAAGCTGCAGCTTCAGGTTTATCGATGCGCTCTGCTGTCGACATGCTGCGGCAGATGTGTCGCGTTTGAGCTCCGTTAACTCTGCCGTATAGTTTCTGTTCTCCACCTCCGACGTAGAGCAGCGTTCAGCCACTTCATTAAACCCAGTTCAGAGACCCAGACGGGGACCTGGTCTGTCAGAAGGTCTAGGTCTACCGTATCAGCAGAGCAATCACGTAATGCATAGCAGACTATTCTTGTATCCTATCACTTTATTTTTCACAAAATATCACGACTCCTCCAAATCTCAGAGAGCATGGGATGAGTTATATTTTGAATGTGCAAAAGTTTTGGACATGAGCAGAAATCTTGCTCAAACACATCTGAAATATTAAAGTCCAGGGGTTTATTAATCCATTAACATGAATAATGTATAATTGAGGTGAATAATTGTCATATGCACATTTAAGGAGGTTACTTCCCCAACAAAAGATGCAAAAGAGAAGGTAAGAGTAAATTATGCCTAAGCTACATGTGTGCTGACTGATATAATGATATAATTAGGAAAGCTGATCCAAAGGAGAATATTTGAAAGCAATACAGAAAGCCTGAGAGCCTTATGCAATATATTCCATTATGTTTTTATATTTGAATTGTAATTTGTGTCCCTTTACATAAAGATATTTCCAGCATATTGATTCAGAAAAAGGTACTAATAGGTGCATAGAAATTCATCTCAATGCAGGAAATAAAGTGTTTAATGCTTAAAATTTTCTGGGGGTGGACCCCCAGAACCTCCCCCCCCCCCCCCCATCATAAGTCACCAAACAAATCTGGAACCAGAACCTTTTGGTTGCCAGGCCAGTTATGATTAGACCAAATGTTGGTGCCACCTAACTAACATCTACAAACTGGAAGCTATAATGAACATACACTGGCTATTGCTATTAACAAGCTGCGGGGGGGGGGGGGATGTCACTCTTGCCTGTCTTCAAAACTTGAGAGCCCTGCAGCAGGACTCCACTTCAGCGGTGTTAGAGTGAAAAAAGTTACAGTGTACATTGATGTTAACGTGAATACAGGTTGGCAGGGCGGTCTGAAATGTTTTCCACGGTCTTTCGTCGTACATTTTGCTGGTAACTTGTCCACACCTCTTCTTTCGTGCGGAATGGAAACACACTGTCATACGGGCACCTGATGGGCACGAGGCTACATTGCGCTTGCGTCAAACCATGCGGCACACACGCGCCCCGAACCGTGGACCATACGGTTCGGATGTTTTTTCATGAACTGTACCACCCCTATTGTCTATCTACTATCACTATCTACTAAAAATAAAATAAATAAGCCCAAAGAGATGAAATAAAAGCCGAAATAAAGCAGATCAAACTAACAATATTGTAAACACAAAATGGGGAGCTCATAAGACTGAAACAGGAAGTTTGACACAGAAATCATTTTTTTTACCTCCAGCTGGGGGCAAGCAATCCCCCCAAACTTTAGAGGCTTTTTTTTTTTATTTCAATATGAAAGTGTTCATATCATATTGTGTCTTAAATAATTTTAAACAGGTCTTAATTTTCCTATGTCCATGTAATACTACCTCTAATGCTCATTGAAATACTTTTTTTTAATTCCGTGGTGTTGTAGTTCTGTCTTTAGATAGTCCAAATATAATTCATTGTATATTATGTACAGATTATTACTGTGTTGCTTTTATTCAATTTGAATACATTTATTTACTTTGCAAGTACTTTTGTGACTATGCATTTTGTTGTACTTTAATGACGTGATATAGGTCTTAAATTTCATTCATAAAGGTCCTCAAACGGTCTTAAAAAGTCTTAAAAGTGTTGAAACCTGCAGAAACCCTGTAATAAAGTGCATATGTTCCGTAAGTCATTTATGGGTCTTAGCTTCTAGCCTGCAGCCATTTTAAATAAGTGCCACTTTATCAGAATCCTAAAATAAATCTATGCTAAGCTTAACATATTGAGCTTAGGAGACATGTCGATAAGCAGGCAATGTACTTACCAATTATCACCAGGTACATCCCTGCACAAAAATCAACAGTAGGTGACAGTTTGGACACATATTTATCATCCATGTCTGTCCACTCAGTGTTAAATCAAATGCACAAATTACTTCCAGCAGAAAAAAGGAATAATTTGAAGAGGTTCTCGAGTCTAGTCCTTGAATGTTTGTTTCCTGTCTCTTCTGTCAACTCTCATAGTCTTTGTGTGCGATGCAGCATCTGACACCTATTATACCGGCAGTAACCCGCCACATGCACACACACACACACACACACACACACACACACACACACACACACACACACACACACACACACACACACACACACACACACACACACACACACACGTGATTCATCAAAAGAAAGCTTCTTATCTCTTACATTCATTAATAAATCAAATGCCTTAAAACTAAATTAGGCTATACAGCAGCATTTTAATAATAATAATAATAATAATAATAATAATAATAATGGAAAGTGAAGTAGGGACAAAAGCTTTATTGTCTGCTTTTAATTGAAGATTGAATTGAGGACATGATCGAATGGGATTAATATCTTACCCAGTGGGATTTATGGTACAAGGCCATTGTCTGTCCACGAATATAATGTGTGCATAATCTCATGTGTGTGGATGCATTTTAGTGCATGTGGCCGACATGGATTACAATGTGCTTTTCATAGATAAAGATTTGTATTCTTATTCTTCAAGCAATAGGCTGTATGTGCATAATATTGAATTTACAATTTAGTAGCAACATCAACTTTAGAAAGCTGTATACGAACAACATATTGCTAATTCCCTTCATGTTTTGAGGAAGTCTTTTGTAGCCTGACTCCAGGGATAACTGAACGCTTGACTCTTGTTAACATAGCCTGCAGCGTCTTTATCTTGCACCCTCTCCATATTTATCCGAGAGATCTTTGCACCTCTTTATGTGTGAAAAAGGCAGTGAAAATATCAGAGTTCACATACTATCTCTGTTAAGTAAAAAAAGGCTTTTATAGTTGTGGGTGTAACGGCTGGGACCATGTGCCGTGTCATAATGCTCTATGCATTAGGAGAATAGTGTGAGGAAATGGAACATCATTCTCAAAGAGTATTTATTCACGGAGCTGTACAAAAGCAAACAATGTTCAAGGCTCATGGACATTTTTCAAGAATAAATAAAAAGATTATATACATGCCAGTAGATTCTATATGGGCAACATATACTGTAAATGGGCCACAGCTAGCCCCCAGCCAGCGACTAAGACGACCTGAACCCAGCCAGGACAAACAGCAGCGCAGGGACGACCAACACCAAAATGCTAATGAAAGAAAGATTAATAATTCATCAGGGAACAGACCATATCAGACCCCAAGCGCCTGCCTGTCATCCCCACCCAGCAGCGGGGAGTAACATTACAACTAGTCTCACATTGCCAGTAGGGTTGGGTACCGTTCACTTTTTCCCCGGTACGGTACCAATACCGGTACCAGGAATTCGGTTCAGGTACACAACGGTACCTTTTTTCGGTACTATCCCTCTTAACAAAAAATGAATTTGTCGTAAAAATAATTCCAAACCTATTTATCCTGTTTACTTAGAACATTTTGTAAACTATTTAGAAAACTATTTAAAAAACATGTGCTACAACAGTGTTACTCACATGGCTCCCATTATCCTCTGTGACACGCTCTCTTCTGAGATAACAGAGCTCAGCCCATAGCTTCACTCACTCAAAGCAGATAGTATGCGTGAAATAAAAACAGGACGGGGCGGCCTCTAGCTCACCCAGTAAGAGCGTGCGCCCAATGTTGGCTGGGTCCTGCAGCGGCGTGGGTTCGGGTCTGACCTGTTGCCCTTTGCTGCGTGTCATCCCCCATCTCTCTCCCCCTTTCATGTCTATCCACTGTCACTTCACAATAAAGGGAAAAGCTCCCAAAAAATAATCTTTAAAAAAACAACAAAAAAACCCCAGACATTTCACTGTGTAAGTGTTTAACTACGCTAACTATCCGCAATAGCGTGTAATGATGAAAAAACAGACAACGGCTGTGTCTCAAAGACCGGACATCAGCCAGGCTGTTGAGAATCCACGCATGAGAGGTGATGGATAGTTCCAGTCACTTCGTCATGTATTCACTTCGTTGAAACAAGAGAAGAAAGCCTCACTGATGTGAAGAACAGGACAGAGATACATATATAAAAGCTCTCTGCCTGCCATATGCCAACGCTCCGGTAAGTCCACTCACCCCATCTCTGCCCAGGCATACCCCAGCTGCCCGCACATTTGTTGACAAACTCCCACAAACAACGACGCACGCGACGGTGAAATGGCGATTTGTCCCTTTTTTAAATTTGAATAAACGACATGTTGCTCCTCATAACCACTGAAAACTGTCAAAAAAATCTAACCCAAAGTCCAATTATTATGGACGTTATCTGACATTAAGCGTTTCTGCTCCATTAGATTTAGATCATTCACTTCTTTTTTTTGAAGACGTAGTTAAGGCGGCAGGCGTGTGTTGTTTAGGTGGCCGCCTTAACTGCAAAGTGCTGCGGGAAACCCTGATTAGAATGGCATGAATAAACGTTACAAAATAAAACGTTAAACGCTGACTCCGATTCAGTGGCCGACGAAGGACAACACATGGCGACGGTGCTGGACACATCGCAGAAACTAGGCCTAACGACGGCCAGCGGTCGCCTTGGTGCGTCAGGGCCTTAAGAACTTAATTTCCTTACAAATGGTGATGATGATGATGATGATGTCGATGCATATAATGATTATGACGGCAACATATTTGATGGGCTTTTTTCATCATGGCAACAGTAACTTTTTATTGATAGTTATAATTTTTCATTGCTAAATGCGGGTGGTTTAGGGATATTTGTGATTCTGGCTTATAAGATTACACACTCAGCCATATGGAGAGTGAATGGAGATTAACAGAGGGTTTGCTTTGTCTACGTACTGTATATGTTTGTATTGTTCCAGGTTCATAGTATTGTTGGATTAAGTGCCATTCTTAGTCCCAGTGAGGAAAGATGCTGGACATCAAACAAAAGCCGTTTGATTTAAAACAGTCCAGAACAGGAGATTTGCCATCAGCCACATCAGCATGTTGTGCATACATATGGAATATCAATTGTGCATTGTGCCATGGTCTTTTTTGTTAGGCCTCTACGCCGGCGGCAGCTGTGGCCATAGGTGTTATGTTTTCACGTGCCATTCTTAGTCCCAGTGAGAAAAGATGCTATAGGCATCAAACAGCCGTGGCCAGAGGTATTATGTCTCAGGCTGTCTGGAACATTGAGGTTTGAGGGACAAAGGTCCACTTGGACTCATGGATGAACTGATTAGGTTTTGGTGATCATGATCAAGGCCACTGTTACCTCACAAAACATGTTTTTGTCCATACCTCATGAATTCCTATGCTCATTATGACAAATTGTCACATACATGTCAAATAGAATAAAATGATGAATTGATGACATTTTATTTCTAAAAGGTCAAGGATCCCCTTTACTGTAACATCATAATGTTCTACAAAAACTTTATTTTTGGAGCGCCTGGGTAGCTCACCTGGTAGAGCAGGCGCCCATATATAGAAGTTTACTCCCTGATGTGGCGGCCCTGGGTTCGGCTCCGCCCTGCAGCCCTTTGCTGCATGTCGTTTCTCCTCTCTCTCCCCTTTCATGTCTTCAGCTGTCCTATATAAATAAATAAAGGCCTAAAATTCCCAAAATATAATCTTAAAAAAAAACAAATTCAAACCTCGACCTGGTTTATTCCAACTTGCTTTGATCTTGTCCTTCATCCTTCTCTCTGCAGCAACCTGCCAATCTACCACAGCTTGTTGTAGAGAGGGTGAGAAGGGTTATCCAAGATGGCTTTGATTTTGTCCCCCGTCCTCCTCTCTGCCACTGCCTCCGTCTACTCTATCCCTTCCTGCAGAGGGCTTCACTGTTGTGAGCAGAGCCTGAATTGGACCAGAAAAGGTGCCGGTACACTAACTCAGCAGTTGCATGACATGATCATCACATGCTTCTTGGATATATTTATACGCAAGTCTTGGTAATCTGTTCCTCTGGTAGTCCACCACTAGCTCGTTTTTCTGATATTAGACTAAGCTTCAGGGAATTGTCATTGCCCATGTTGTGAAACTCTCTTTTAGTACTTTGCTGTAAAAATAGTGAAGACAGCATGCTTCTCACTGGAAGTTATTCACTGGATGTCAACATAGTTATAACAAATACAATAATAAAAAATACACTTAATACCTTTTTGTTAAATTCTTTCAAAATCTTCTATTATAATCTCTAATTATATGCATCTGGCCCGAAATAGATGTAAACTGCAACTTGACTGGTTGCCGGAGGCATACAACCGTGAGGCAGGAATTAGCTGTTTGAGTGTTTCTGTACCCCTGTGTGTGTTTGTGCATACGGATGCACTAAATTGGATGTGTCTGTAAGCCTTCATCCAGTTATCAAGCATCTGACTGATCTGATGTGACTGAAAATAAAACCAAAATAAACATTGTAAACACAAATAAAAACATCTGCTCATTTCCAAAGACTAATACAGGTGTGAACTGTATCCCCTGGCAACGGGAGCGCTTGCATTCAGAGAAGTGTTCTTTTAATGCTGCGCAGGTGTGGTCTGGGGATGGCTCGCTCCTTCCTGCCCTCTAAGGTGATTTCTGTTTTTGGGCAGGGGAAGGACAGGTTAGCAAAAATGAGCCATCCCCAGACCACACTCGCAGAGGATGGAAAAGTGGATTGCAATAGAAGCAACTCAAAGAAAAGAAGCATTTATGTTGATGAATTAGCCTGAACGAATTAAACAATTCACGTCGCTGTTTTGTCACTGAAGAGGTAAAAGCGAAGTGCAGCAGTAAAACAACACTTCCTTGAATGCAAGCATGCTCCCGTGGCCAGGGGATACAATTCCTGTCCTGTTGATTTGTCCTCCCGTGTCAGATTTTCCTACCGTAACGCCCCAAACGGTCACAGAAAGCCCTGGCAGCAACATATGATGGGTAGAATGCATTGACTGTGGGTGGGTGGCGTGTGGCCCCCATAACAACAAGGTTGGCGGTTCAATCCCAGGTTGTCCGGCCACATGTCAAAGTGTCCCTGAGCAAGACACTGAACCCTAAGTTGGTCCCCGGCCACTGCTCCTAATACTTAGGATGGGTTAAATGCAGTAACTACATTTTGTTGTCTTTGTACTTTGCACAGTGACAATAAAGTTGAATGAAATTAAGACTACATGTACTTCTGTACATGTACAGATCTTAAACGACTGAGGATTTTAGCATAACAGTAGTCCTCAAATTTAAGCTAGCATAGGCTAATGTTACTCAGCGTTCAATGGGCCAGTCCAGTGTCCTGTGTAACGTTGTCAGACGCTGTTCCAGACACGACTCCAAAACATTAGGTTGACTGGTTGGTTTCAAGCCAATTATTTTGTCGACAGCATCATACAAATGGAATTTATCCTTTATGTCCGACGAGCTACCAGATTTACGGAGTGCATCCCGTACCTTCCGATACTGAACACGCAGTTTTTTTCAGCTTTTGATGGCACTGCTCAGTGCTCCTTTCCTACCCATGAGCACGTAGATAGTTTTGAATTTCTCCAAATGTCTCTGAGTTCTTGTGGGTTGTATCCAGTTGTTCCTGTATACTCTCGTATGCCCAAATTTCCTATAAACACTGAACTTCTGCCATAGACCAAAGTGTTCCATTGCTGCCATGATGTTTGTAATGTAACAGTCGCATCAATAATCTTAATTGGAAGCAGGCCAGGGCACAGTTAAGCCTACGTATATCACACTAGTCAAATGATCCAGACTTTCGGGTCATCAAACGTGCTCAGGCACAGCTTAACTGGGCCAAGTGTGATATCCAATACTAACCAAGAGAAAAAAAATACACAATTGAAACAATAAAAAGAAAGTAATTTTTCTATTTTTTGCCATACAATAAAAAATTTGATTTAGAAATCTATCTGTCAATGTGTTATATTCAAACGGCTGTGATGTACAGTATTAATTGACAGTCACAAAGCATAAAATTACCTCTGTTAAAGCCCCAGTGTGTAACATTTGTAGTTGTTCATTATCAAAATCTGTATTGCCCTTCACAAACTTGTCCTTTTTTATGAATATTGACCACCACCATCAACTCCAAGTATTCCTATTGGCTTGAAATTTTACATTTGCGCTTACATGAACTGGGGTAGACGCTCCATAGCCATGCGCCATCTTGAAATATGGTAGCCCGTAAGGGACATACAGGCTATACTGCTCCGCATTTCACACTTTTCACTCAGTGGCACTGACTGACGTATGCCAGGGAGGGAGGGGGGAGAAGATTATTTGCGACTCACCGCCGGCAGATTTGAAAGCCTGTTGCATGCATTATCGAGGACATGTAACTGAGTCGCCGAGGAAATTAAAATGACAACGTGACAGGCAAAGCAACGCGACCAAAGTTAATATTGTAGTGGCTTTTCCAAGATGGAAAGAGCTGATGAGGAGCAAGGACTTTAAAAGGGACGCCGAAGTTGCCTGCTTTCTTCTCAACAGGTAATTCTGCCTATTTGTGTAAAAGTTTTATAGCTGCTATTTGCTTGGCTAAATATAGCATGGTTGTGTATAACGCTAGAACGACGTGTAGGATACTTTTCCTCGCGTCAATGATGAAAAAGGATTGCCTACCTTGTAACAAACGTAATCATATGTGCCGTGATTTCCTTGGCAGACAATTCACGTCATACAAAATGAAATTCAGTTGGTTGTCATATACAATTTCACCGCTAGATGGGAGAAATTCTTACACACTGGGGCTTTAAGTTCATGTCATCATCTCTTTTCAAATTGTAATTCCCACGTTCACACGAGAAACCATCTACCGTATAATCATACTTTTACAAATATTTGCCAAGGGCTTATGCAGTAATGTAATTTGAAATGCAATCATTTGAGGAGAAGGACCATCAGGCATCAGCTTAAATAACCACAGCCTGCTAGTGACTGCTGCCTGTAGGCATGGCAACTGACGCTGCAAACCTGGGGTCAGAGAGGTGTTTGTTGTTTTAAGCCCCCAACGTTGCCTTCCAGGCAGCCCGGCAATGGTTATGTTTAGGGTTCAGGTTAGGGTTAGCTGCCTGGAGGGCGAAGTTGGAGGCTTAAAACACCATTGAGTGGGCAATGAATGTGTGTCAGCACAATAGATTACAATTTATTTAATGTAACTTCCTTACTAAATTCATCCCCACACTGCCAACTAATCCTTTACCTCTGGTTCTATCTCTGAAAGCCTGTGCCTCACAAAGGCACCAAAAGAGCTGATGAACCCCATGTTCCTGGGATCCTGATGAGCTGATGAACAACGCCATAGCATCCTGTTGCCATTATGTAAGTATGAACACCTCTTAAATATTATTAATAAATAATTGTGTTTTTTTTCATGCCAGAAATTTATGCTACTTTCAAATATTCAATCAAATAATTTAACTTAATTGTCTACTGTTTCTTTAGAATAGCCAATTTGGTTAATAATCACAGCAGAATATAGACTGAATTCACTGCCATCTGTGTAGCTACTCTCTAATTTTGTGTGTGTGTGTGTGTGTGTGTGTGTGTGTGTGTGTGTGTGTGTGTGTGTGTGTGTGTGTGTGTGTGTCCCTAGGGATTGTACAGTTCCAATCTCAGCACCGTTGCAGACTTGGAGGAGTTACGTTTTCTCACACACACACTCACTGAGAGTGTTTGCTTTGCATCTGTTTGAGCACCAAATTATTGTTAAAATGAATAGTTTTTTTGATAATTTAAATCTCTTAACATGAATCCAACATATTAGCAAATAGAAATCATCTTATTTGTGAAAAAATAAACAATATTGATACTAGCCTATATGTAAATTAGTCACATGTATGTTTAAAATGAAAACATGATTTATTTTAATAGCTTATGCACTAAAAATGTATGTAAACTTGTTTAAATAAATCCATACATTTATATTGTTAATAAATAACAATAAATTGTTGTTGTACCAGCAATATCTCCAAGTTTTGTTTTTCACTATAGAAATCTCAAATTTCATAATGATTTGTCAATGTAAGATAGTACCGGCACCTTTTTTTCCCCACTTCAAGCACTGGATTAGAAGAAGTAATTTGAATTGAGCTTGATAGTCAAAGCCGCATAGCTACAGGACTAGGTATCGTGTATTAGTATAGACACCGGTATAAAGGTAGGTATTGAGTTCCTGCAGTGACATCGCCATCTAGTGCTGCACACCACATTAAATGAAAGAAGCAATGCATCATGTTTATATTTACATGACAATATTATAATTCATTCATTATTTTTATAGAATGAATGCATTTTCTGTGAAATGAGGTCAGTTTCCACCTACTGATAACCTGTCTCACCTACTGTAAATTAAGAATTCCAATATCTTATTTCCAGTGGCCTGGAAAGTTTTAACTCAGTAAGAAGTAACGGTACTCATGTGGACAAAAATCGGAAGTGCTGGTACTCGGTACCTTTTGAGTTCCAGCCTCTTTCCAGCACTGTTTGTGATTCCAGTCCAGTTTTATTGATTTGGAAGGTACTTTTATGAGTACACTCTTTTCACTTCCTCTCCATGGATGACACCCAGGACAGGATACCTTCTGTTCCTCTGGTAGTCCACCACTAGCTTATTGGTTTTGCTGATATCAGGCTAAGCTTCAGGGGATTGTAATAACATTTTACCTAATTCATTGTCTATGGAGCAG
Organism: Gymnocephalus cernua; assembly: GCA_023631565.1. NCBI lineage: Eukaryota > Metazoa > Chordata > Actinopteri > Perciformes > Percidae > Gymnocephalus > Gymnocephalus cernua. The sequence goes on from CM042440.1 coordinate 17,924,436, forward strand.
TTTCAGACTTTATACTTGATGACATCACACATTTGAGTTTAAGCACTAGAGAGTTGTTTATGTTTACTAATCATTTTGCACTGTGTTGGACCATAGGAATAGCATGTATGAATTGTGAAAATGGGCGTAGTTCACCTTTAAGAGCTAGATGGATAAAATAGTGATATAAGGCAATTACTTGTATTACTTCCCCTGCTCACTTGTTTACATGCTAAGCAATGGGATGTATCCCCATGCAACCTCAGCTCGACATTGCCTACATCATACTGACCATAAACGTTATGAGAAAAGTCTTAAATGTTGTGCCAAAAAACTAGCAAGGAGGAGGTTAAACTTAAACTTACTGTATGATTTCTACAACTGGCACCAACGTGGACAGCATCATAGTCATGTCATGCTTCAAATAATGACAAAGATTTCTCATTTCTTGGCAGGATGGACACAGGCCCGTCGCGCCCCTTTGATAGTCAATGCAGTAAAGTGCAATGACACTGTTATCGGGATCCCCCTCAAGGGGCCCCTCTCGTGATCTCTGCTGCCGGCAAAATACAAAACCTCCTCGGTCGGCAGTCATCATGAAGCGGAATTATGCTTCAGGAAGCCAGAAGAGGAAGAAGAGAAAGGAAGAGGAGGATAAGAAAAAACAAGATAGTGGTAAGTGATAAATTACACTGGATAAAATAGCTCTACTTGTCTTGGTGTAATTTTGCAGCAGGTAGGCTAGCAAAAATATGTTTATGTTAGCAAACGTTACCTGTAACCTGCCTGACGGCAAATGCTGCTTGTAACGAAGAGTTAGTGCAACTTTTTTTTCGAACGGACGGAATATGGTTATATACTACTGTAATATGTTTTTAACGTGATAAGGAAGACGCAGGTCTGTTCCAGAATCACTGATTATCGTATTTAATGACATGACATTGGTATAGCTTTGTAATAGGTTTTGATGACAGTGGCATAACGTTAACATGCTATACTTACTATTCCAGCGTGATAATCTATTTACCAAATGGGGGTTAGGAAAACCACACAATATATTCCGTGCATCAAACATTAGCTTGGGATGTTTTTAAGCATTAGTAACCCTTAACAAAGTGTTAGGAATATCTGGTCCGTCTATCTATGTAATGTTTATAGATGTTTTAAAAATGTTTTTTTAAAAGTTTACAAAAAATGTTTAATCATTCCCCGATACCTAATATATTATGATAGATATGTGTGTTACAATAAACTGTTAATTTACAGCACTACTAATAATTAGTAAACATTTAATTATAATTTCATTGTTTGTTAACAGTAAAAATACTGTTTGCTAACAGTTAAATGACAATTAACTAAAGATTAATTAACTATCAATTTACAATCTACAACACCAAATCAGAAAAAGTTGGGACAGTATGAAAAACACAAATAAAAAAAGAAAGTAGTGATTTCTAAATGTACTTGTACTACAATGTGAACACAAAATATTTCATGTTTTGTCTGGTCAACTTAATTTCATTTGTAAATATACATCCTTTCCTGTCATTCAGACCTGCAACACATTCCAAAAAAGGTTGGGACAGGAGCTTTAGGGCTAGTAATCAGGTAAATTGGTTAAATAATGATGTGATTTGAAACAGGTGATGTCAACAGGTGATTGTAATTATGATTTGGTACAAAAGCAGCATCCAAGAAAGGTCTAGTCCTTTAGGAGCAAAGATGGGCCGAGGATCGCCAGTTTGCCAACAAATACGTGAGAAAATTATTGAAATGTTTAAAAACAATGTTCCTCAAAGAAAGATAGGAAGCCATTTGCTTATTTCGCCTTCAACAGTGCATAACATTATTAAAAGATTCAAGGAATGAGGAGGAATTTCAGTGCGTAAAGGACAAGGGCGCAAGCCTAAGCTGAACAACCGTGAACTCCGATCCCTCAGGCGGCACTGCATCAAGAATCGTCATTCATCTATAAGCGATATCACCACATGGGCTCAGGACTACTTTGGCAAACCTTTGTCAAGTACCACAATACGTAGTTACAGCCACAAATGCCAGTTAAAACTGTACTGTGCCAAAAGGAAGCCCTATGTTAACATGTCCATGCAGATTTCAACAAGATAATGCAAAACCACATTCTGCACACATTACATCCTGTTACAGAGACTGGAACACTTAGCTGGTATTACAGGAATCGCACTGAGCTGGTTTAAGTCCTATTTCTCTGATCGATCTCAATTTGTTAATGTTAATGACAAATCCTCCAAGTACGCTAAAGTTAACCATGGCGTTCCACAAGGCTCAGTGCTTGGACCAATTCTATTCTCCTTATATATGCTTCCTCTAGGTAATATTATTAGGAAACACTCAATAAACTTTCACTGTTATGCAGATGACACCCAATTATACTTATCAATCAAACCAGATGAAATCAGTCAATTAGCTAAACTTCAAGCATGTATTACAGATATAAAATCATGGATGACCTACAACTTTCTGATGCTAAACTCAAGCAAAACTGAGGTGATTGTGCTGGGTACTAAACACCTCCGATCCTCAATATCCAAAGATATAGCTACCTTGGATGGTATTGCCCTGGCCTCCAGCACTACTGTCAGAAATCTAGGAGTTATTTTTGACCAGGATATATCCTTTAATGCCCACTTAAAACAAACCTCAAGAACAGCCTTTTTTCATCTTCGTAACATTGCCAAAATAAGGAACATCCTGTCTCAGAATGATGCTGAAAAACTAGTCCATGCCTTCGTTACTTCCAGGCTGGACTATTGTAATTCCTTACTATCAGGATGCTCAAACAAGTCACTTAAGACTCTCCAGCTGATCCAGAATGCTGCAGCTCGTGTACTGACAAGAACTAAGAAAAGAGATCATATTACTCCCGTATTAGCTTCTCTGCATTGGCTCCCTGTAAAATCCAGGATTGAATTTAAAATCCTCCTCCTGACCTACAAAGCTCTAAATGGTCAAGCACCATCGTATCTCAAAGAGCTCATAGTACCTTACTGTCCCACTAGAGCACTGCGCTCCCAGAATGCTGAGTTACTAGTGGTTCCTAGAGTCTCTAAAAGTAGAATGGGAGCCAGAGCCTTTAGCTATCAGGCTCCACTCCTGTGGAACCAGCTCCCAGTCTGGGTCCGGGAGGCAGATACTGTCACCACATTTAAGAGTAAACTTAAAACTCTCCTCTTTGATAAAGCTTATGGTTAGGGAGTGAGGAGTTGTAGTATCTGCCAAGCCCGGCCCACCTGCTTCTCTGTCCTAGAAATGCTTGTTACTAACCTAGCTCTGGGGAGCTTGCTCCCCGGAGTCTTTCTGTTTCTTTTTCACCCAGGATGAAATCCTGGGATTAGGATGGCACCAAAATCTTGGTTCCAGCTGTTGCCGTGGTTCTGCTGAGAAATACCCTGCTATGCCGTGCTGCTCCCTGCACTACTACACCCACTTTTTCTAAACACTGTTTATTTACTATACTGTGATGCACCCCAACGGCCAGCAGACACCTCCTACCAAGAGCCTGGGTCTGTCCGAGGTTTCTTCCTAAAAGGGAGTTTTTCCTTGCCACTGTTGCACTAGTGCTTGCTCTTGGGGGGACTTGTTGGGTTTTTTGTAAATTATAGTGTGGTCTAGACCTACTCTATCTGTAAAGTGTCTTGAGATAACTCCTGTTATGATTTGATACTATAAATAAAATTGAATTGAATTGAATTGAATTACAAAGTCCTGGCTGTGGAGGAAGAGGATACGGGTACTTGACTGGCCTGCCTGCAGTCCCGACCTGTCTCCAATAGAGAATGTGTGGCGCATTTTGAAGCGCAAAATGCGACAACGAAGGCCCCGTACTGTTGCCCACCTTAAGACTTGTTTGCAGCAAGAATGGGACAAAATTACACCTGAAACACTTCATCACTTGGTGTCTTCAGTCCCTAAACGTCTTTTAAGTGTTGTGAAAAGGAATGGCAACATTACAAAGTGGTAAATGCTTTACTGTACCAACTTTTTTTGAAATGTGTTGCAAGAACCAAAATAGGAATTTTGTTTTTTTGAAACAAAAACAATAAAAATCATGAGGAACACATTAAATTGTGTGCTGTTGTATTGTCTGCAATGAATACAAGTCAAAGTACATTTACAAATCACTACTTTATTTTTTTATTTGTGTTTTCCATACCGTCCCAACTTTTTCTGATTTGGGGTTGTATTAATGATTGTTATTATAAAGTGTTACCATCTTTTCTTTCTCCCTCAAGGTGCTTTGCTTAAACTTCTCAGCCCTCAGGCTCTTCCTAAGGATACCTCCACTGATGAAGGTAGAGTGAATTTCTCTCACTAAGCTGAGCTGTTAATAGTGACCTCTTTCAATATGCTAACAGTGAAATGGTAAAACGTACTTCACAGGTAATTTCAGATTTTTTTTCCAATTATTTTCCCAGCTACACCATCAACTTCATCCTAAACATCAATAGATGCATCACTTATCAGTGCTGGTGTTTCCTCGATAGCACCACAAGCTCTATAATTATAGCTGATATCCTGCACAGCCCAGAGTTTAAACTGATAAGTGTGTGCTGTCATATTGTTAGAAAAAAAAAAAAATCACTATTGAATTCCCACCAAACTGTGTAAATACAGTCACTTTTGCCCATGGACATTTCAGAATTTTTAATATACAGTAGTGCCTGTCAAATTTCTAGGTGCACAGTTTATGCAACAGCAGTTTATGCACTGTAAACCTTTTTTTATTTATATAAAGTGTTGGTGAACTTTATGGCTATGCTGTGGTTCCTGTAGGCTTTGCGTGCGTGCATGCGTGCGTGCGGGGCTGGGGGTTGGGGGGGCCTCCATGTCCATTTTCCTTGGGGCCCCCAAATTCCTTCAAATGGCCCTGAATGGACACTGTGTTGACTACTCAACAGTCTCAAATTGGAGAAATATGTGAGGTGAGATTATTGATCTGTTTCTTTTTATTTTAGAAAAACTGCAAGCCTCTAAAATCCAATTCAGATTTATTGGAGCTGAGATCCTCTTATGACTACATGAGGCCCTCCAGTGTTCCAGCACAGCCTATGACTCGATTGCACACAATACAGTATGCTCTGCTCTGCCTGGCCAGGATCGACACCATAATCAGTTGTTATTGATCTGCTAATTAAAAAAAGACCTTCCACAATGCAAATGCATGATAATGTCGACAAGGACAAGTCATTTTTTCTAAGTCTTGTCAGGTAACACTGAAAAAAAAACAGCAAGAAAGGAAGACGGGTAGAGCAGTGAAACCTCGCCTTACAATCATTTCTTATGAATGATACATTTAAGACAGCATTTCATTTGTGCCTTGGTATGTGCAATGGTGCACAAGTGTCTGCGCTAGTGCAGCAGAGAACATGCTTTTAAATGAAACCTCACTTAAATAATGCAGGATCTTCTGGAGGCCTCGGCATAATGTATCAATAGGATCTTCTGGAGGCCTCGGCATAATGTATCAATAGCTCCGTGTGGGGAGTTAAAGTCACTATAAGAATATAAAATCAAAAGAATCCTAAAGGAGGGTCATTCATAATTCAGTGATCTGTCATCTCAAACAGAGACACTAAGCTAGAGAAAGGCTTAGTCTGAGTTTGTCAGGGGGAAATGATGGGGAGTTACTGCTTATACGTATTTCTACACAATACAGCCTGCATGAGATCAAGTGTAATGTGAGACAATAAGACAATCAGCCCTTGTTTTCCAGGAGCTTTATATGGTATTTTAAAAGTTTTTTTAAGAGCATATAGAGCAGAAATCTACCTTCTCTTTTTCTACTTTTAAGCTATATAGAGACGTTTAAGCATTTATGACCTCTAAGCTTTAGAAACTTTTTCTTAATCAAAATTAACTAGGGCTGCAGCAAACTTTATTTTTCATTATTGATTAATCAGTTAATCCCTTGGTCTATAAAATATCCAAAAACAATAAGAAAAAACGTTTCAGTTTTCAGTTTTCCAGAACCCAAGGTGACATCTTCAAATGTCTTGTTCTATCTGACCAACAGTCCAAAACCCAAAGATATTCTTACTACCATTGAAGACTAAGGAAACCGCCAAATATTTAGATTTGAGGAGTTGCTAGTTTACATTACATTACATGTCATTTAGCTGACGCTTTTATCCAAAGCGACTTACAATTGCTATATATATCAGAGGTCGCACGCCTCTGGAGCAACTAGGGGTTAAGTGTCTTGCTCAGGGACACATTGGTTGATGGATCATGGTGGGAATCGAACACACCAAAGGCATGTGTTCTAACCACTGCGCCATCACCACCCGTTTAGGTAGTTCTAGGTTATTATTTTAGGTATTTCTGCTTAAAAAATGATAATACGGTTCAGTAGATTGTCAAAATTGTTGCTACTTAATTGTCTGTTAATCAATAAATCGACTAAATGTTTCAGCTCTAAACTTAACTACAGAGTAGAATACATGTAGGAAAAGAATAACTACGAGTCATTAAGTTGCAGTGCAGAATATCACCACTAGAGAGCAGGATTGCTCATCTCATTTATTACGTTCACTCAAAGTACATATGTGCAATTTTACAGTATGATATTTCTGACTTATATATTTGAGGCAGTTTATAGATTTAATGTTGCGCTAAAAATTGTACTTTCCTCCAGTCTGCTCTTTCATTCAGACATATCAATCTGACATAAAGATAAATGTTGTAGGACATTACATGCAAACCTAATTTATCTGTAACTGGGAAGATGGTAATAACAGTGAACCTCACTGAGTACAAATTCACGAGACAGCAGATTCCCATATCTTCATATATTATATTACATTATATAGTAAATAATAAACTTTCATTTAATTCTAAATATTCAAAATGACAAAGAATGAAGACACATTTTCTTTTGAATTTTCTGAAACGGTGTATAATTTGTCATATCCTAATCACTCATGTTGGTCTTGTATCATGTTAAAGAACCCACAATCTATTAAATAAACCACAACAATCCTAATGTATTTCCACTCCTATCGTGGCACTGCAAATAATCTCTTGCTGAACTGTATTGGTGTCAGCATTCTGTGACCACTAATGCAGATACAGTTTCAATGTTTATTTTTTGCATAAATAATCACACTCATTCTGTTTAAAAAAAAAAAAAAAAAAAAAATCCCTGAATGCTCAGGAGAGGCATGATAAATTTAGTTTCCATGTGAGGGAGTAAAAACAACTTTGACAGCAGCGATGTTTTAACAGGGCAAGTGAATTTTGGCACCACCAAAGGCACATTTTCTGTATTTCTTTTTCAGAGGGTACATACAACTCAGCTTAATCAAGGCTGCTGCGCACAAAGGGGGTATTTGTTTAATCATTTTGGCACTGACAGAGGTATGCACAGACAACCTGGACTCACAGCCCCTGCTTGTGTGGTGTCAGTGTACGTGTTTCTGTGAACATGTGTGTGTTCCTTCAATGCAGTTGTGTGTCTGCTTCTACTGTATCTGTATGCATGCAGCTATAACAATTTGTATTTGCTTCTTTTTAAAATGTAATCTGAGAAAAAGCTGCATTTTGAAAAGCAGCAGACAAGAGAGATTGTAAATCCGATATGGTGGATACGATTTCAGATACTTCTGTGGATGTCTGAGACAACGGGCTAAATCAACAGGACTAACAGTCTGCAGCAAAGCGTTTGTCAGGCTGTGCTTTCAGCTAAATGCTGCCTTTGGGGATGCTAACATGCTCAGGATGACTTGGCTAGCATGCTGATGTTCATGACCATGTTCAGCATCTTAGTTTAGTGTGTAAGCATGCTTACATTTGCTAATTGGCACTGGCCTCAGTACAACTGAGGATGATGGAAATGGTATTTGTTTAGTTCGCTAAAGTATTGGAGAGGCTGGAATTTTGACGTCATGATGGTGCCAGGCTAGATGAAAAGGCATGGGATCACCAAAAATGTTACATTTCATCCTGAGGGCAACATTCATATTTGCCATCAAATATTAAAATTTTATGACCATCATTCCATCATGTTGAGACATGTCAATCAAAACCACAAATGTCAACCTCATGGTGACACTAGAGGAAAAGTCAGTGGATTTCTCCTCTGGGCACCATGCATATCTGTTCTAAATATCATGGCAATCTATTCAATAGTTGGTATGATATTTCACTAAAAAACACTACTGTAGCATGGCTTGCACTAGCCATTGGGTAAAAGAAAGAATTGTAAATGTGTGCGTTTCTTGCTACAGGCATTTTTCTGCATGTATGTGTGGTTAATGTTTATGCAAAGTAGCAGCTTTATTGCATTTGTCTCAGAACTCCCTAAAACAATTGATCCTGGATCTTATTTCACTAGCTGTAGATGTCTGTTTAAGGGGGGCAGACAACGCTTGTATAGTAGCTACCCTTTAGCCTTTCTTGTTAAAGCTGTTATTTATGTTATTTGCAGCACAGTCTGCCACAAAGGTCTAACCATAACCTATCAGACACAACTTGAAAAGCGGGGTGCCATTATGACCTGCTGTATGAATTATCCACTCACTGCTGTAACTGAGGCCCTGACAGCACACTGTCAGCGCAATGTCCACTTCTACTGTACGCCGCCAGCCTTTGAGCAAAAGAGAAACCATATGAGAAACCCGATCTGCGTTGACACAGTGTTTAAATGACAGTATTCCACAAACACAGAGGTGGTGGGCCTCCTCTAGGGACTTGAACGAACCGGCAGCTCTTGTGTACAGTTTAAATAGCTCGTAGATGATCAGAAGGATTGAATGGTCAAGGGATAAAACCACAAAGGGGTGCTCCGCTCTGTGTGAAAACATTAAGGTGCTCATTATGATTACTTTCGACCTGTTGACTCACTAAAATTGCTGTGAAATTGGTCATACTGCTGAGGAATGCTGCGCCCAGACAGACAGTAATTGCATTTCCTGTTAGTCTCCGAGTTTCTCTCTCTCTCTCTCTGTGTGTGTGTGTGTGTGCGTGTGTGTGTGTGTGTGCGTGTGTGTGTGTGTGTGTGTGTGACTGAACACCTCTTTCAGCTGCCCTTGATCATAGAGTGTAGACTGAACTGACTGCAATACAGACAGTCAAAAGAGATGAAGCGGCATTGCACATATTACACTAGTCACACATGAAGTGAACATTTTGAAGAGAATGTTTTTCATTAGGATTTTATCGTAACGAAAACAGCTTTGCAAAGGCCTCACAAATTGACTTGACCCTATTAGGTCTAACTTGACTTTACAGGACTTTTTGATGTCATTGATCGTCAGGAGAGCATTTACCTTTCATTTACCTTTTTTTTCCACGTAAGTGTACATATAAAAAGCTGCTGCAGATGGGAAACGCAACTCTTGAAAATGGTTGACTGCATCCAGGCCTCCTAATGGCACTGAGCTGAGGGAACAAGCTCACTCCTCCGTGTCCTGTTCGATACAACTGGGTTTTGGGTGTATGCCATTACTAGAGGCTTGGCAGGATGCAGTGACTCGCTGAGGTTTGAAACCCCATTAAATATTGTCACTTTATTTTAAGCAGCTGCCACACTTGTGAGCCCCACATCCTTCTGGTAAACTAATCAGAACCCCAGAGCTGGCTGGGGATTGGCCAAACGACATTCATACTGTGAATCTGAGTTGTTAAAGTTTGTTTCCCCTAGATGACTTCAGGGTAATGAATGCTTTAAATTTCCTTGTCAGCTGACAGACTGATCTCCTGAAATGGCGTATGTAGGACACGCCAATTCCTATGGCATTATTTGCGTGTTATTAAGACGCACACTCGCTTTTTAGCGTGTTTTTCCACACCGTTTGGCGTCCATTGACCTACATTATCTTGCTATTGCGTAGCCATAACGAGTAGTATGAAAGGACAAAAGTCTGCATAAGGAGGGTAGTTGGGGTGGCGGATGGGTAAAACACAGGACTTCACCCGGGAGAACGGAGGTCGTGTCCCGCGTTTGTCAATTGTCGGGTTTTTTTTGTTTGTAATAATGCCTTCCTCAATGTTCTTTTCTTAAACCCAACCGTTTATTGTTTTCCTAAGCGTGTGATGTTTGACAGCCGTGTTTTTGTCGTTTTTGTCGTTTAACTAAAGTCTTCCCCAATGTTCTTTTCCTAAATCCAGCCTTTTTGTTTTTACACGCGTGTGACGGCTCTGTAGCTACGCTGTAATCCCTTAACTTGCAACCATAAAGCATGATGATGTCATCCAGGCACGGCACGTTCTTGCGATAACACGGCACGTGGCAAGTGCCATGTATGTTTACATCCACTGTATACAGCGTAGACATACACGTGGATAGCTCAAAATGCGTACAGATAACACACCACTTGGCTTTAGACACTATAGTCCAGACTGAAAATTCTCCCTCTTTTGTCCGCTCGTAGCTGCATTTCCATCAGTGTTTCTTTGTCATATGTCTGTCCACAGTGTACACTTTTATTGAATGATTGTTTAACGGACATATCTTCTTTATTGATACAGAGAGGATCAACAGAAAAGATGATGAAACAGAACAAAGATGGGGACCTGGACTCCAAACGGCATTTCCCACGTGCCTGAGCCTAGCGCAAGACACATCATGTGAAAGAGGTCAGTGACATAAAACTGGATTTATAATCGACGCGATGAGTTACTGTTAACAGTCTCACTGTAGATACCTACGACATATGTTTAGATTTTTACTACAGCGTCAGATTCGACCCGTTGATAGCACCACCTTGTGTCGGAGAATAGGAGACTACTTTCATTCATTCATAGAGAACAGCGATCTCGGTGAGCAGGTTTGGAGTGTAAATGGCTTTTCTAGATGTGTTACGTAGATAAGGAAAACACTTTCTTCAATCTCTTTAATGTTGTCCTCAGTATCAACTATTTCTACTGGCATTAGAAACAGTTGTTTCGCAGTGTCCCCGACATGGAGTTATAATTTGGAGGACATGTACGTCTAGCTATAATGTGGGTATAGCTGCTACGGGTGTAGGCTCTGTAGCTACGCTGTAATCCCTTAACTTGCAACCATAAAGCATGATGATGTCATCCAGGCGATAGAATATCTAGCCTGACAACATGGATTTTTGTTTGATATCGTGATATCGCGAGAATCCAACTGCTGTGCAAGGTAAGTTTTTTGCCCTGGTCTGAAAGGTTGGTCTTCATCAGTTCTTTCAAGATTCCTGTCAAAATTGATGTTGCCTCTTGGATAAGTTACAACAAGGCTTTAAAACGAAAACTTAGTACTTCTAGATGTCAGTTTTAGTAAAAGCACAAACGTGTTCACTCTCACGTTCGTTTTGTTGGTTTTCACCTACTCCTGTGGAAAAATATGCCACAGTTTGGGCTCTTCTATCATGTCCTGAGGCCAAAATGAGGTTTGGTCATTTAAATGGGTGCCGTCTCGTTCTTTATCTGCTAAGTGCTCAATAGCCTGAAAGGCTCTAAAAGGCTACAGCTTGGGGAAGAACGGCAAAGCCTGCGATAAACCCCTGTGAGTGATCCCTTTCACATTCTAATTAGTAATTTCATCCACTGTTCGTATTAAAAATGTTGAGCAACTTGAACTCAAATCAAGTCAATAAAATGAAAAATGACAAACATTTACACATAGGTTTTACAGAATGAGATGGCTACTGTACAGCAATGGCTTACAATGCTCTGTTTTAGTATTTCTGTCTCTTTCTGGTTCTCTTAAAGAGCGACACACACACACACACATACACAAAATCACACAAACACACACTCTCATGTATGTGGAACGGTTTTGTCTTGCTTGCTGGACATCAAGCTGGCAATTTAGTCCTTATAGCATGCAGATGGTTGGTGTCACTCCAAGGTAAACCTCAGTTCTGCCAGACAGAGTGCACACTACCTGCCAGCAGCCTCAGCTCTATCATGGTCTAGTAGCGTCCACCAACCCTATGCTTCGTAGTGGGCGTCTGCCTAGCAAAGCCATACACACAGTCTAGTTCCTGTTGTGCCTCTGTCCCCAAACGGCTAGAGATGAGTATAAACAAGCCCAGAAACCCAGCTGTTTATTGTTAAAGGTATATGCAGTCAAGGCCTAGCGACAGGGGTGAAAACGCGACTGTTTATTTTATATCCAGTTCTAAAGTGTGCCTGGAGACACACGGAACAGGATGAATAACACATTTAAGAGGAAAGAAAAGACTAAAAAGCAAAATAATCAACAGTGGAGCAGAAAGATGGAGGGGGTGTGCAGAGGAATTTTGGCAGAATTTTGCAACGGCAGCACAAAATTGCAGGACCAAAATGTTAGTAAAAACATGTCCTCTCAATGCTTTATAAAAAATATTTTAGAAATGGGGGGAAAGAAAGGCGAAACGGTTTTGTTTTTGTCTATGAAAGTTAAAATGTTTGGCTAGGCTGAGTGCCAGTGTGTGGAGGACGGCCTGCTGTAGTTCCCCTGTTCTGGTGGGCCATGAAGCAAAGGTTAGCTAAGTCTGCTGAAATCAAATCCAGTGTCTCCCACCCGAAACAACAATGTGGCAGAATGGCCCAAGGGTAATGACATGATTATGTTGTTGTGTTCTGGGCTAAATCTAACGAGAAGTTCGAGCTCTGTCCTCGCTGTCTCTCTGAATTACATAGACATGCAAGGCCTGTCTAAGCAAAAGCCAGGTGCCTTATCCTATCGCCTTGTGTGGCACAGAAACAGCTGAATTAGCAGAACCTTGCCAATTCTTGGCAGTCTGGTGCACTAAAGAGATCTCTTATCCTCTTTCATGTTTGAAACCTGCTCGACATCTCTGTCAAGCAGCCCTACAGTATTCAGACCTGATGACAAAAGCAGATATACTGTGACGGTAAAATACCTTTTATAAATGATATTGTTCCTACAAAATGCTAAAACGAAATCCGTTTTAGACTTGCTAACACATCTGCTCAGTGCAACATGACATTTAACTTCAGACTGGAAGGTTGCTTGGTTGCAAACAGGAGATATACGGTAATGGGGCCTGCAGTACACACCAGTGGGTGTAGAAACTGTTGGAAATGCTACACTGTTACAAGAGATTGCTTAATCAGAATGAGCCATGGTTTTCAGATGGTATTTAGATATGTAATGCTAACAAATGAGGCTTTTCTATTATTGTAACAGGCTCTTAATGTTATTTCAGCAGCCAAGTCTGTCTGTTTCAAGTGGTAAAGGGAGCTTAGACAGTTTCCTGAGGCATGGACTAAGCATGTTTGTGTAAGCACATTCTCTTCTTAGCGTGTAATTGCGATATTAATGCCATGAAATATTGGTATGTAAAGTCCACGAATTCAGCGTTCGACATGGCAGCAGTTTGTATCTTCAATACGTTGCATGACTTTTGTTACATTTGAATTTGGATTCTCATTAAGCTGCACTTCTGGATCTTCTTAAAATCAGTGCAGGCACCTCTTGACCACAGTATTCATTTTGACAAACATATTAAGATAATTGCCAAAGACTGCTATCAGTGATCAGATTTAGACCACTTTTGATGTAAACTCGGTCCAAATTCTGGCCACGTAACCTTTTTTGTAGATTAAATCTACACTCAGCGGTTTACTTTCTATATGTTCTTTTTTCAGTTTTTCCTTCCACCTCCCACACCTCTCAGCTCTACATCAAAGAATGCATTTTTTTTTTGTCACGCCCCTGCACTCCTGACAGGTAGCGACTGCATGAGAGGACAGTTTGTCCTGCAGAGCTATGCTAGCTGCAGGGGCCCATGTTTGGCTTGGATGCCAATGAATAACATTGTATGGAGAGAGGAAATTAAAAATGCAGGGTTATAATTTACTGGAGAGGGGAACTGATTTAAAAGCTTCTTTTTTTTCTTGCTGCTTTGGTTGAAGTTTTCCAAATCTGCCACAGCTGAGTGTGAACTGAGCTTCGTTGTACTGGCAATAACAAGTCAGACAAAGCTGCAAGTTCTCTCCATCTTAACCCCTATTACGTCTTGGCAAAGACACAACCATGCTAAGGTAAGCTTTCATGAAATCCAAATGCTAGACATGCCTAACTGATTTCACATCTCAAATAAAATGCAGCTTTTTGCTATCATGGGAAATGCAAAGGTATTTCCTCCTGCAGTTAGACTACGTTTGTTCGTTTGGTATTTATTAGCTTGCCAGAGCAATGAGCGATGTCATGAGCAACATTTTTCGATTATTGGTCTCGCAGTGAGCATTTGCCTGCCTGTGGTCGCTGTGGGTGGTTCCCTGGTGTGACACAGGTAACAACAGATTAATAGTGTAATGAATCTAACTTTACAAGGCAATCAAGCTTCCATGAAATTAGAACTCCTGGCTTTAGTCTCTTGATTTAAGCACGCCAATGAACTATAACACTAAAACGGTAGTGTTTTAAGTTTCTTCTCCATTATCTCTGACTGTGTGTTGAGGGCAATCGTAACATTGATAAATGACAATGAAAGAATTGCAGATTAAGACAGAGTACCTCACCCTGGCTAGCTGCTGTGTTAAAGGAAACTGCACTTGGATTTTTTTTACGGCTTTCTCCCTTTATAAACCTCAAATTTGCTGCTGGGTAACTCAACCACTTCCTCCCTTCCTGTGAGATCAGGCAGTCAAGCAGGGTGAAGCCAAGCAGTGCAGGGGCTGCTGTGGCTTGCAAACAGCTGGCACGGTACTCACTATACCTTTGGCACCTGTGGGTGGGCGTCAACACTGTTGGCTAAACAAACAAGGCCATCATCCAGCTCTTACCGCAATCATGAACAGGGAATGGAATCAGAGCGCCGCCTGCAGCTGAGGAAGCCGAAGCAAGACATATATGTTGACTTTTCCTAAACTGTGGTGTCGGGACTAAACTAGAGCCCGCTGATATAAAACAATATAATGTTACTTCTCCTTTTGTAGTAATTGTATTGTTTTAGTAGCACTGAGATGTGGCAGATTATTTCATTGGTTTCAATCCTGCTGCTCTCCTGCAGATGGCGATGTTGTCCTAATTTGAGATTATGCCCTTGCAAAGCCCAAGACACTATGTGTGAGGCCTTTTTCCTAATTGGTGACTTTTAACAAGCCTATGCAAATCTCTCCCTGTCTCCATCTCCCATTCCCTCTTGGCCTCAAGCCTTATATCAAAGACTTTGTCACATTGTGTTGAAAGTAAAGTGCAGCTCAGGGAGGGAGGTGACGGGTTGGCGTGGGGATTCTTGGGTTTTACAGAGCCCATGCGAGCGTCTGGTAGAGCGTCATCTTCCAGGACAGAGAGGACTAGAACTAGATGGAAGAAATGGCAACTGATCTGTTTGCCTAAAACAAACACAAAATGGAAATTTTCCTCCGTGATGGTCACATGGAAGACGTTAGTACACCACTACTACCAGCGGAATTTTCCTAAAACAATACAGGAAAGTCGAGGGCCAGATAGACAGACAGATATAAAATGAGCGAGGAGGCAAGGGGACCCTCCAGAGTGGAGTGAAACCTTCCACAGGTTTACCGTGTTTATGTGGGGCTGACAGTGCCTAAACTGAGGAAATGAACCTGAGGAAGTCAGACTTGTTGCTGAGAACTGTACTCTTTGCCTCCTCCTTTTCCTCTTTTCTCACACCCTAAATATGCTGATGTGTGTCCAGGAAAAGAAGGCATTAACAGGCCTAGAGAGCAAGCCTGTGAACCAGCCCGATTTCCCACTTTACTACCCCCCCCCCCCACACACACACACAGACACACACACACACACTACCTCCCCCGTGATGACACAGCTTTTTCTTTTCCTTGATGGGAGCCCAGAGCAATAGTGGACAGAGCTGAATCACAGCCATTTTTGCTAGAATAATAGTTTTCAGATATAAAGATTGAATACAAGCAGATTTCATGGTGGTTAAGCGAGAATAAACATTCTTTGTTTTGTCAGGAAAACATGTCTTTATTATAATTTTAATAACATTCATGTTGAATATATTTCATTTACATTAAGAGATCATCCTGAAGATAGGCAAACTTCTCCAAAGCTTTCATACAATAGCCACAGTGTAGCCTATGTCACCATCGCCTCATCTCCATCAACACACAGACGTTTTCTCTTCTGCTCTCCTACCTCAGTCTCCGGGATGACAGGCACACTTGGAACTTTTGTATATGATAAAGTATGTGATAGGTAACCCCGACCAACCTCCCTCCACCTTTTCCTCTTTCCCTTGCCTCTTTACATCTACCTTTTTTCTTTCCTCCTTCATAAATTCCTCTCAGATTTCTCTCTCTGCCCTTCATGCATCCCCTCAGCCTCAACCCTAGCTGCTGGCTCTCTGCCCACAGCCGAGGATGTGAGTGCCCAGCGACGCTGTGTGATCCCCGGGGATGGGGAGCCGGCGAGGCAGGGGGGCTGCTGATGGTGGTCAGAGCCTGAATGAGCTGAGCGGCCGCAGGAGAAACCACAGCGCGTGTTTGTGTGTCGTAGCGGGTGCGTCGGTGTGAACCCATGTCCCATGGGTCAACATACTATGTCCTGAAGATCCAATAATGGCAGACCTGAACACACCCATATGTTCCCCTCACATTGTGTGTCTGTTCAACAGCTCACAAGGCTGGGCAGTGCTGGTTCACTGTTGTTGAAAGCATTACGTGTACAGCCATGTCCAGCCAGCCGAGTGAGCCATTAGTTAGAATTAGCTGTCATAAAGAGATTCCCTAGTCTGAAAATGAGGTTTGTTAAGTTAGGCCAAACGGCCACTGCTGCACACTGTGGTAAAGCTTGACCACGAAGCTGAGCACTAGAGAGGCAAGTGTGAAATCAAAGTTGAAAACAGTCTTTATTTTTAATAAATTGTGATAAACTAGATGGCTGCCGCGTCACTTTATGGAGCTTCTCAACTCTGAAAACTTTGAAGCAAATTAGATAAGATAATTCAAATTAAGGGGTTGGGGTTACTGGCAGATGCCACTCCATGCGCCCGTGTATTTGCGCGACCGTTGGACATCGCAAACCGTCACCAATGAAAAAGGAACTCTGCTGATGATGATACCTCATGGACAGTGTACACTCTAGTTACAACCACTTTGTTGTTCATTGCTAAACACTTAAACTGGCCACGCCCACACCGTTTGACGAAAAGTTTTGCTTTTAATATCTTTTCATCTTTAAAGTGTTGAGATGGCACACACCAAATTTGAAGTCCATCGGATGAGATCTGTAGGAGGAGTTCGTTAAAGTATAGCACCTTGACTTTTAGGTCTACTTCCTATTGCCACTAGGGGGCGCTGTGACTTTGAGCCAATATCGGCCTGTAGATGACGCCAGGGTGGAACTTTTATGAATCCTGAAAAGTTTCAAACCAATTGGACAATGTACACTCAAGTTACACCCACTTCCTGTTTCGATGGCACAAAATGGCCTGCCCCGCCACGGCCTTGCCCTAATATGAAAAGTTTTCTTTTAATAACTTTTCATCTTTAAGGTCTTAAGATCTCAAATTTGAAGTCGATTGGATGAAATCTCTAGGAGGAGTATGTTAAAGTACAACATGTGGAAATGGCCAAAAACTTCAAAATGGCGGACTTCCTGTTGCCTTCAAGTGTAAATTGCAGGTTCAATTTTTCACGAAGTTAAGCAATGTGCTTATTAAACATAAAGATTAGAGCCACCCATCATTGTTTTGTATCGCTTTTTATACCAAAATGCTGAATATAATATGAAAAGTTGGTACTTTTTACAGTGGTTTTAAGCACTCCCCCTCCCTTCCACTAGGCGGGGTGTGACATCATAAGCGGGACTCCAAGACTTGAGTTGCCATTAGTCTAACAGCTAGTAGGCTATCAGTTATATTGGAGACCTAGCAAAATGGTAAACTATTGTGTTTGTGCGGGATGTACGAATACATCAGAAACAGGGCAGAGGGTCCACAAGGACAAACGGCTGATTCATGTGTGGGTGAGGTTTGTGGCTACGAAGCAGGCAGATTTTACTGCTGCCTCTGTGACTAAGTCAGCCGTCATATGCATAACACTTCACTGCAGAAGACTATGACCCACTCTCTCCTCTGCCTGCTGCGCTGTGGCCGTGTGTGTGTGTGTGTGTGTGTGTGTCGGCCAGCCAGGTTGTCAGGTACTTTTGGAGTTTAACTCAGAAAAAGCAGTTAACCACACCTTTCATCTTATGATGGATATTTAAACAAACAATCCGTCAACGGCGAAATAAAAGCCTCTTATTTACGAAACCCGTCTGAGAGACCTTCGGTTTACAGCGGGGTGTCCAAGCGAGACTGTCCGAGCAACGAGCCAGCGGCCCCGGCAGGCACTAGATGGCTGCCGCGTCACTTTATGGAGCTTCTCAACTCCGAAAACTTTTAAGCAAATTGTCAATTCGGCAACGATTTTTGCAAGACTGCCTATATTCGAAATCTAAACAGTTAGGCCTAATGAATTTAGTGATGAGTAAGGTGGCGAAAATGGTTAAAATTGTCCTGTTGTTGGTCAGTCTATGTACCGGAAACCCGACCCTCGTTGAATGCCGAAATTAATGTTGGGATACGGGTGCTGCCAAGTTCATTCAAGTTACCAACCAATGCATCCGGCGTGTCAAGAACATTTCTGTGAATTTTAACTGTTCTTGGTGAAATGCAAACTTGTTTGGCAACACGAGATGACGTTTCACAGGGACACAAGAACACAAGTCAATAGAAGAACACAGATTGAGAAACGCCCTAGGAATCTAGCAGAGAATGGGTTGCTAGGGGTTGCTATGGGTTGCTACTCCCTCTTATGACGTCATCACCCAGTTACTGTAAAAAAACATGCTACCTTTGAAGAAACCCCAATAAATGTTATTTTAATGCATTTTAAGACAGAAATGTTTAACTTTATTTACATATTACATATATTAATTGGTTGTGGTGGTTAACCTGCACTTTACACTTTAAGGGTATGGCTCCAATGAGTTCTTTTGTACGTCTTGACATTAGGGCTGAAACGATTCATCGAGTTACTCGAATAACTCGATTACAAAAATTCCTCGAGGCAAAAACTCTGCCTCGAAGCCTCATTAAATTCCTATGACGCGCACTATACGCGCAGAGATCTGATTGTTCCACACGGACCGTTGTTCAGGAAGCACACCACTAGCGCGTGATACATTTTGAATTTAGTTGGCGCAATGGCGGAGAGTAAAGATGTCCAGAAATGGCAGAGAATGTCTAAAGTTTGGGATCATTACATACTAAAAAAGGAAGAGAACAAGGTGCAATGTGTCTGCTCCTGCAAAGTAGACCTGGCATACCACAGCAGTACGACTTCAATGATTCAGCATCTGAACCGAAAACATCCACTCCACACTGTTTCACCAAGCGTCACTGAAACAAGGTAACGTAGCCTAAGCAGCCGCTGATTTTAATCGCATACTCTATTTGTAGCGATGTCGTGATGCGGTTTGACTAGATATGATGTTTAGCTTTGATGTTTTTAAGTAGTGAACTTATTCACGTTCAATTGCAAGAGAGTATAGCCTAAAAACAAAGAACCCCTTCACACACAAACACACACACACACAGGTTGCTAGGTTACCATAGAAAATAGGGTCACCCCGGAAATTATATATTATTTGTTAGCCTAATGGTAAATGCTGCAGGTGTAGAAATCTACATAAAACAGATATTTACTTTGATGTCAGGGCTAGATTACAGCATGAAACTTAATTAAATGAAATTGCCAAATGTTGGAGTTGGAATAAATACCTCTGTTCTTTTGAGAAATAAAAGCTAAATGCTTGATCATTTTACAGCCACATCATTTTCGTTATGCATTATTTGTTTTGGTTGTTTAAAAACGCAAAAGAATGTATCTGATTAATCGATTAATCGATCGATAAAGTGCTAGATTAATCGATTACAAAAAGAATCGATAGCTGCAAGCCCTACTTGACGTGCTAGATATGTGTACCACGTTTCGTTAGTGTACGTTAAACTTACTGTAGGGGCTCAATTTTTTAAATCTTGTAGGGGGCGCTAGGGAGCCATTTTTGTGCGCCTATTCCCGAAACCCTTAAAATACGTACATTTTCACCAGGCTTGACACGACTGCCAGTTTTGGTGAGTTTTTGAGTATGTTAAGCCCCTCAAAAAGGCGATACATTTGCAGAAAAAAAGAATTCCTTCAGTTTCAATAGGGCCTAAGCCACTGCCGGCGCACAGACCCTAAATAGAAAAATCAGTGTGTACAAAATTGCCTTTGTTGTTTGATGTGTCTAAAAGTGCATTGTTTACCAACATTTTGAAATGTATTTGTGTAAAAGTTAATGAAGGTAATTATATGGATATGTTTTTGTTAGGGCTGGGCAAGTTAATGGGTTATTATCGCGTTAACTCATTAATTAATTAACGCCGACAATTATTTTATCGCGCATTAACGCAGTTTTTATTATTTCTTTTATTTTGAAAAAGTCTGTTGCTGACTGCTGCCGGCCTGCGCTTACAGGAACCAGTTAAGAAAAGAATTGGGTGGATAAACAAACCTCAAAAATGGAGAGGGGTACGGAACTTGTACATGGCCATTTTCATTTTAAAGTTCTTCCAGATGGCGCAGTCGACCAATTTTCTTATCACCGGAGTACTTCCAGTCTGAAATATCACCTAAATGCAGTACACACACTTGATACCAGCAAATCATTCAACGAAACAAACAGTGGCGCGAGGCTTCGGCAGACTACGTTAGATGCAGCGTGTGGGAGAAGTATAGATTAACAAAGGCAACAGAAGCTAACAAATGCCATAGCGAAGTGGATAGCTACAGACTGCAGGCTGATTAGTGATGTGGAGAATCACAACAAATGACGGCAGGTATGAGATTCCCCGCACCAAGACGCACCATCACAAGAAGAATACATGAGTTGTATGAAAAGGAAAGCAAAACAAACAGTGGCGCGAGGCTTCGGCAGACTACGTTAGATGCAAGGTGTGGGAGAAGTATAGATAAACAAAGGAAAGAGAAGCTAACAAATGCCATAGTGAAGTGGATAGCTACAGACTGCAGGCCGATTAGTGATGTGGAGAATCACAACAAATGACGGCAGGTATGAGATTCCCCGCACCAAGACGCACCATCACAAGATGAATACACGAGTTGTATGAAAAGGAAAGGACTGCAAAAGCGACAACTTTACAACGTGTAACCGGCTGTTGCTCTCACTGAGGACTACTGGACATCAATGGGTAACCATAATTACCTCGGAGTTACAGTGCATTATATTGATGAACAGTGGGCGCTGCATTCACATGCTCTGACTGTACTGAAAATAGAGGAGAGACATTTGGTACTGAACATAGACTCGTTATGCTACTCCCTGATTAAAAAAAGAAAAAAGAAATTGCCTGTTTTAATGTAATGATTGTGGCTCAGGAGTTTGTGGGCAGTTTTGTTATATACAGTATATAACAAACGTAACATGAATGCCCTGGCAGTGGCAATACACTTTAATTTTGTATTTGCTTTGATTACATTGTTTAAGTTGAGATTTACACTAAATATTTTATTTAACTGCTACTGTACAAACAAAATGCTGATAAGTGTTTGCAGAACAAATGTTATGGCACTTTAGTTCATATGGCAGAAAATAAAAAATAAAATTGCGCCATACACTACTTTTGAATTCATTATTGGATGTTGCGTATAACAATGCGATTAATCGCGATTAATCAGGGAAATCATGCGATTAATCGTGATTAAAACTTTTAATCGTTGCCCAGCCCTAGTTTTTGTACATAATGTGTAATAAAGATGGTATTCTGTAGTTAATATCTTTTCTTAATGACGAAATCATTAAAATATGCATGTGTGTGGTAGAGTATTGTAAAATACACAACCCCTCATGTTTATGGTGGATGTAGGTAGTGTTGTGATTTGCTGAGTGTGTATCGCGTGGTCATGGCTTGCCGGCTCATACCTTTGGAGATGATACCTCTGACACCATGTTTGTTTTTCCATGCATTAAAATCAACACCACAAGCCCCAGTGTTATCACACTGTGCTGCAGGAGCTGGTCTACATTACAGTTTTTCTTTTTTCAATCTGATATACAACAGGTTTTAGGTATCACACAACCTTCCATAACAACAGCTGTAAATTCCTCGACTGTGGGTGCTGACAATGGGAGGGAAAGTTATGGATATCAGCTTTCAGTTTGTCTTATTAACTGGTGTGTCAGCGTGTGTGGTTGGTGTTGGTTTGATTCAGAACAGTGTTTAAAGAAACGGTTATCTCATGAAATATAGGTTGGAGGTTGAATAATGTCTCTTGAGTAATACGGAAGGGAAGTGCTTCTGTATGATGCAAGATGGAGCAAACTACCGTGCTCTGTAAAGTTTGCAGAAAGTACGTATATCACAGGTGAAAAAAAAACTATTTTACATATACACCACCTGAGACAGAAACACAGCAGAAGGGGAAGCAGATTTCACTGCTGATTACATATATATTTTTAGAATAAAATACGTGTTTGCATGTCAAAGTCATTCAAGAATAATAAAAAAAACTGATTCAAATGTTGCAGTACAGGATTAGCAGTGGTCTCCAATGCCACATAATGCCATCATTATACAGAATAAATAGGCCTCTTGGTTCTTCATGCAAGATTCTCCCACTCTGTATAGTCAGGAATGGCTCATGATGGTTTGGCAGTAACCACTAAAGAGGCAAACACAGTTTCTCTTTTCCTGATCTCGGGGTGGCGGTGGAGGGGTAGCAGTAATGGTTTGACCTGTCGCTGTATTAGTCCTGACAGGCTTTAACGGGATTAGAAGCCCCCGGCCTGCACTAAAAGAACAACAGAGAGAAAATGAGAGAAATCGGGACGCATACAGGTTATGCTTGTCATAATACACATGCGTGAAGTAAACTGGATTAAAGTTTGACACACGCGAGGCCTGTTAGGAGTTTGCATGTAGAGTATGTATGCGTTGCTCTAGAATGTGGTGAACAGCGACTCCCACCCCTCTTCACACACTCACGTGCTGTTTGTTTTTACAGTTGCATTGTGGGACACCATTGCCCTGCTGCCCCTGCTCCCAACTGTCAAACAAGATTATTGGGGTTGCCCCATTTTCTCCTGCAGTACTGAGGATTAAAAAGAGTAAGCGTTCTCAACAGCTTGTGACAAAGAGACGCACAATTGCGTGCACAGTCTAAGGCTAACAGAGACTACATTTTTACCCAACTCCACAGCAGTAATAGAGACATGAAGCCATAACAAATGAAAGTCTTTTAAAACAAAAGGTCCACTATTTTGAGTACAAACATATCCAAGAAAGACTGTTTCCTTTCTTCAATGACCGAAACAAAGACTCTTTAAAAATTGTTCATTATGGTTTTGAGTTGCACAGTGAAATTGGATTGGGGTTCAAAGTCGACTTATTGAAGTTTTTCCCAGTACAACAGAACAGTGAAGCTTGAGAAATAGCATATGGCCTGAGACAAAAAACCCACTAAGTTTCTGACTAAGTCTTTGACTGGTTACTGGTCTAGAAATCTATGAAAGCACAAGAGCTATATTAGTATTGCAGAGTTATATAAACCTCAAATTTACAAATTAAAGCCCCCTAAATACCCCTCAAGTGTGGGACTTGACACACAGTATGTTGATTTATTTCTACTTATCTGGAAAGTGCATCATGAGCATGCAGCTAACTCGCCATACAAAGCTCTGGGTCATAACTCAGAGGGAAGAAGGCCAAATGTATATACAAGCCCACTTCCCAAGCCCAGGCCAGGAGCTACTTGATCAAAATGCATGTGATTTGTGACAGAGGGAGATCCTCCACTGTCAGCGACCAGGCAGAGATAAACCTCATACGGGGCGCACACTCTCTGACCTTCACGTTTGTTGCTTTGCTGCTATTTGAAACTGCACTGCTGTGTAATCCAGCTTTATTTTAAACTTTGCTCTGTGGCAGGTTTGAAAAATTTCACTGAAAAACATCCCACCGTAGAGAGTTGACATGTCACACATTACCCCCAGTCAGCCATAAATGATGTCACATCCTATTAGCCCTCCCTGGAAGTAGATAGTGTGTGTGTGTGTGTGTGTGTGTGTGTGTGTGTGTGTGTGTGTGTGTGTGTGTGTGTGTGTGTGTGTGTGTGTGTGTGTGTGTGTGTGTGTGTGTGTGTGTGTGTTGGCTAGCTGTGGTGCTAAGTCAGAGTCCAGACACCTGGAGAGGAGAGAGTGAAAAAGAGAGTTAAGGGAATAACTGCTTCAGCATAGAGGGGTGGGGGCAATACAGGAGGATAAAGGATGAGAAGTCTGCTCAAAGATGTAGCCGTAAATCTGCCTGTCTCTAGTTTTAGAATCGCAGAGGATCGACGCACGTGATTTATGAAGTCATTATAACCAAGGGAGGTGGCATTACGCGCAGCAGAGAGTTACAAATGGAGAGGCATTAACCTCTACCTGTGCCTGTCAGATTGATACAGTTTCCTCCTTTGCTTAAAAAGACAACCATCTGAGGCTGAGCAATTCAGGCTGAGATTCAGAGTTATAGCCCTCCCATCAAGGTTAGATATTCTGTATGATCAATAGTGGTATACTGTAGAGCTACAGGAAGCTCTCTGCCATCACTGGGTTGTTTAAAGTAAACCTTTTTCATTTCCTTTCTTTGAAAATAGGCTGCTGGAGAGATTATGTAACTCTTTTAAGTGAGCTTCTTGAGCATATTTTGCACCGCAATGAGTAGGAATCCTTATGTAAATGAAAAAAAATCTCTACAGCAGGAACGGCCTGTGTGTTCTTAATGATGAAATGAAGCGGCGGAGTAACACCAACAAAAGTGAAAGTGATAAATTTGACATCTACGCTGTGAAAACACATCAAACCGAAAATCCCTTTTCCAAACATTCCAAGCTCGTTTGAGCACCTTTGCATTTATTTGTTTTTTAATTCGTTCTCATGCATTTTAATAGATCCATTACCTATAAATATCCGAACATACGCAGGGACGTGTCCTTAAGGGGGACCAAGAATAACAAGCCCAGGAAGCCTCAAGATAGAGGGGGCTGTGTGTTCATTATGATATGCAGCATTCAATTGCCACATTAATTAAGCAGCTTGAGGCAGCAGTGGCAGGATGACGGACAGGCCTAGTCACTGGAGGCTTGTCTGATACTCTGCCAAGTCCAAGTCCCCCTGTCCGGCTGCTGATTTATGAACAGAGCCAGAAGTCGGAAAAGTATCCAGGAGTCATATTTTTAGTGGGTGGTAGTGCTGTGCACATGTGCAGGGGCTTAAGCCGGCCCCGTGGGACGCCATTCATCTCTCATCACTGCAATGTTGATAACATCCTCCCCTATATGATACACATACACACATCCCATCCAGCACATGCACTCACACACTCAGAGGAACCTGGTGGTGGTCAGCTTCCTACAAGTGGAGTCACATAAATACACAAGCAGTGTTTAGATGACACTAGGTCTCTGGTATACTCTCTTTTTTTTAATCCTTTTGTGAGTTTGTGATTTGCGGATGTTTAACAGGAAGTTATTGAGGAGTGTATAAAGCCTGCTTTCCTTCCTGCTCAGACAGTGGTGTAATTTAGCCGTGTTTTAACAGCTCTACAGCTCCCTGTGTTTGGCCTCTTTTTCCTAATATTTCTTCCTTATGCCTCACTTCTATCCACTTTAATCTCCACCTTTACAATGTAAAAAAAATATATATGTGAGGCCATTTTCATGCCAGCTGTCCCTTGATGTATTCTGGTCATGTTCGAATGATGTTTTTCTGTACTTATTTGAATATCAGAATGGCTGATTATGAGGGTGGCATGCGTGAGCACAACCCTTCAGGGGCAGAGAGTGAAAAGAAAGGAGAAAAAGATGAAAGGAGGCTGGAGTTAATAGCTATGGGTCTGGCATCGCATATCACAGTCAAAACGCACAGAGGTCTGCGAGGATACAGCATCAGTAAACAATGCGATTAAGATGGTTACAATATTCAGTAGTTCCGTCATTGTCAAGTCAGGGGGAAAACATTGAATAATTTAGCCATTAGGGTCAAAAGCATCTGCTCCTTTCTTCTGTGGAGTTTTTAGATGTGGATTTTAGTGTAGTTTGAAACTGCAGAAGTCCAAAATACACTGGCTTTGTTGCTTTCCAAAATAATATGCAGTATATAATGTATTTAGACAAAAATGGTCAATAGGCCAGAGAAATGGAACACTTTTCAACAACAGTTTTAGTATTAGGAAAATTTGAGTTTTTCATGTCAGACAGTGTTGGGTGTACCGCACACATCTGTGAGGACCCCAGTCACACTCATGAATAATAAAGACCTATATTCATCTTTTTTATTTATTTTTGATGATTTCTTTGGAGTACTTTTGCTTGTATTAGACAGACCATAGTGAATCTGACAGGAAACAAATGAGAGAGAGGGGTGTGACAGGCAACCCCAGCAGAAACAGAACCAGGGACTGCAGTGATGTAGGATCTGATGCAACCATCCAGTTTGTTGCATTGCTCTGCAGTGATATTAAACCAATCTTGTAATTTATTTAGCTAGTAAAGTGCCTGTTTAAAATGTGCCTGTTTGGGACAGGCTGATTGCTTGGCCTGTGGTAGTGCTGCTTGTAGAATTCTTCAGAACCAAATTGTACCCCAAAATTACCACTTAATATGCAACTCCACTGTATAGCCTACTACTGACTTACAGTGTACTTCTACATCAGATGTAGACATTGTACTACTACATTTACCTGACAGAGAACGTGGCAGATTCATGTTGTAATCACAAAATATCACAATTAAAATGTGGAGGAATCAGACATTTTCCTCATTGACTGATGGCAGTTCGCTACCCATCCGGCCCGTTATAAGAGCCAGTCAGCACATATCTGCGTTATTCAACCACCAGAATCGAGTAGTAGTAGTCGTCATAGTTGTGTGTGTGTGTGTGTGTGTGTGTGTGAGACGAAAATAAAAGGTGGAAGGCAATGCAAATAAACATTTCAGTGTTGTCTTTTTCGTCAACGATATTGCATGTTGATATCGCCACAGTCGGCGTGTAATGACGCCGGTGTTTTGTCATCTCATCTTGTATTATCGTTAACGAATTTCCATACAGGCTTAGTGGCTTGGCGGTCAACGTTGAATTATGGATTTGATTCGCGGTGGTGTTTTGCCAACGGTAATGTTATTAGTGTTATAAGTTAGCAGTGCACTTAATTAACCGGACCCAGGGTGAGTTTGATGAAAACTGCTCTCTTTGCTCAGTCAGCTCCGAGATAGTCTATTATTGCACAGCGCTGTGGAGGAAAAAGATCCAATATTAGGTTGTTCTGTCTCTGTTTAGAAGTGGGGAATGTACAGCTCACAGCAACTTAATACAATATAGTGTCTGGCTTTTGTTTGATATGTAGTGTTGGCAAATGGCTTTTTTTTAGTTTCCTCTTAGCCAAATAATAGACACGGAAAAGCCGGCGTTACGTAGCGCCTTTTTTCCCAACCTTATTCAACACAAAAGTTGCGATTTTTCCTGTCAGCTATCCGCTCATGCGCCAGGAAAGTGAAGAAAAGTTTGTTTGGTATATCCAGCAATCATGTCCAACCCCCCCCCCCCCCCTCCGTTGCTGTCCAGAGCGTGTCAACAGCGTGATGCGCCAGCAGTTTATTTTTTGTCAGTTTAGTTTTATTCACACAAATTGCTCCAAATACTCCAAAATCCAAACCCCAAGTTCATTGGGTACCCAGGAAACCAAGTGTGAAGTAGATTTGATGAAGGGCTCATGAGATATTTCAAAGACAGATGCACATACACACACACACACACACACACACACACACACACAATACACACACACACACACACAGAGAGGTGTCCCGCTTTATTAGATCGATTGAGCTGACAAAGCGGTCATTGGCATTTCTTTATAAATAGCAGTTTCAATGATATCAATTGATATTCTTATTTAACTTGTTAATTGTTCAAGAGTCCATGTTTTTTGTTACTAAGGCTTATTACCAACCCAGGTGCACTGTGTGACAGTTAGTTTGTGGTAATTTGATTCATTTTAATTTGTTTGCTTATATGCACCACCAATTCACTAAACTGAATTGGTAAGGGCCTCATAGTGGTTCCCACAATTTGACACACTCTGCCCCATTTTGTAGAGGGACCCTCGGTCAAAATCTAGATACTATACCTTTAAGATTACTATCGCTAAATAAGTTTGTGTGCAATCAAATGATCACCACCAATCACAAACTATCTCGGGGAGCTGAGTGGGGGCCCCACTGCTAATTTTTTCTCCTGGAGCCTCCGAGTTGGTTTATCCAGCACTCTTTACCAAGCTACAGCTACAGTATATGTACAATGTTTAAGTATAAATGAAAGTAACTTAATTTCTAATTGGTTAAATCTTCCAATTTTTAAGCAGTTGATCTATGTCACACATCTACTATAATGAGTCACAATGCAGACTACACAAAAAAAGTAAGCCATGTGTTACACAGCACTACATTTATCATACTAAATCAACACTTGGGAGTCATCTGATCTCAACATATAGAGAAAACAGAATGGTAATGTTGTGGCGATCGAAACATGCTGCATTTTTCATCAGTGTCAGATACTGGCAAGTGACAGGAGGCTGGATTACTGGTGCTTGGCTCCATAACTGCACAGTAATGACCAGACGAAATGTATTCATGTATGCTGATCTGCTGCTGGTTCTGCTCACAATATGTTGCTAAACCAGATGCTATTTGCTTGCATTCAACTTCTCTTTTCCACCTCTGACGACCGGTGTTTCAACACTGATGAACATTGTAAATGCGAAGGTGTGTTGAGAAGATCTTTTTATGATAAACTAAATAAATAAACCTCAGTAAATGCAGTCCAGTTACCATTTAAAGTCAAGATAAATGATAACAAATACTGCACACAGTACTTGCTAGTGAAGATGTACAGTAACTGCTCTTATATCAGTACCATGCAGAGTGTGCTGTACCAGACTGGCGCAATCTCATCATTGCATTTTAGAAAATGATATATGCTCTAATTTCTGTTACACAAACAGAGCATTATTATAATAAAATAATTTTTGCCCATCCCAATTTAAATAAATCATTTTGAAATGATATCAGAATAAAGCCAAATATATAATTGAACCCAGCTTTCATATTGACAAATGGGGAAAAAAAGGATACTGACTTTATTTCATTTGCCACTGGGATGGTGCCGCTTTAAGAATGAAAACCGCAAATTGCTCTCAACAATTCCTATACCTCTGGAGTTGACCACTTTAAAATTGGCCCGTTCGGAGATTATAAATATGGCTATTTGATGGCTCTGTTATTACGCCTGAGAGGGGGGAGAAGAGGGAGGGCTTGTGGCTGTAAGGCCGGATGGTTTCTCTTGATGTGGGCGAGAGCTTTGAGCTTCCACACCACATGCTTCTGTGCTCTGCAACAGGAAAAACACAGGAGATCACTTCCAAATGAAAATGCACGTGCACACGCACATACACACTGCATATGCAGTTGATAGAGTGAAGTGATAAACAAAATAAACAGCTCGTCCCTCCACCGCACAACACCCTAAGTGTTAGGTCGATGACAATGCCGGGTCCTGTTGCAGTAAACAGTAGCTCCATAAATTGTGTGTTTGCATGGTTCTATTTTAATAGGTATGCCGCTTTCTATATGTGCACACCTAATCCTATTCCCTGAATGTTTAATGTGGGTTTTTATTGAACCCTTGAACCAAGACAAAGACAAATTTTCATTTCTGCCTTCATTAAAGGACAGTAAAGTTTGGTCTTTCTTTCTAGTTATAAGAGACATGTGTATGTTGTTTACTACCTTTTTCTCTTTCTATTGGTGTGTACAGTATACACGTGCAGTTGTGGGTATGGGAGTTACATTAGGCCACAACAGCAAATGTCGGCAGGAGGGTTGTATGCATCATAAGTCTTTATTGTCCCTAGTGAGCAACATTTCCAGTAAACAGGGCTGTTATAGAGGCCAAGTTTCCCATTTGTGTTTGTGTGCTACAAGGTCAAGAGTGGAGTCATGGAGTCAAACGGTGGATGACAAAAAAAAAGTAAATCCCACAGCAAGAATCCTTAACAATCCCATTTTAACAAGAACCTTGGGTTGTTTTCTCTCTCCCCCTTTTTTCGTTCCCTTTGCATCTGGCCATCTCGCAAGTACACACACATTTCTCCCTCTCTTCCCCTTGCTGTGGGTAACTGCTGCTAGGCTGACTCAGCCCTCTGCACTATTCTTGGGCCCTGACGAACAGTGTTGATGTAGCCTGTCTGATGGCCACACGCCATAAACCAGTCTTTGTTCCCCCTGCCACTTCTGCGGAGCCGTTCGCCTTCGCCTCCCCTCCCAAAACTGCTGCTTGACCGACCGACCGATTGATGAAGCGTAAGCAAAGCACTTTAGATCAACAAAAGGAGTTTATCTTTCAGTAAGTGAGTGGGCCACTGTAGTGAAATGTGATACTACAACTACTGCAGAGGCCTGACATAAAAAATAAAAATGACCGCAAGTATCTCAATGTGTTCCTGTAGCCTTTGGGGTCAAGCACTGTGTGAAGATGTTCTTTAGTAGAAGCCTGGGGCTGATGAAAATTATTAATCACTATTAGCCTGGACACTTGAGAAAAAAGTACTTTGAGCCAATATTGCCAGACGCAGGAAGAGACTTCGGTACCTGAGGGAGAGGGCCGAGTTGTCCAAGAGGAAATGGGATGGTTTGATTGTTCGGATCACTCTGTAATGAGGTTTATTATCAGACAGACAAGCATTTGACAGCTCTCATGACCGCAGTCTTAACAGTTAAATGTCCGACCATTCATTGTGGAGCTCCTACCCCTCTCACTTTCTCTGTCTCTTTCTCACACGGGCCAATTTTCCTCATTCCTTGAATCCAGTCAAATAAATACGGTAATAAACAGAGGGCGAGAGGAATGGTTCGGCAGTTTGAAAACTGCCTGTCTACCCTGTCGTCCATTAAGATGTGAGATAAATTCAAAGCATGTCTGATATTAGCGCGCAGCGGCAGAGCTCAAACTCAAACCATCTGTCTGCGTGTAATCACGCAACGCACAGGGAGAGGGAAGGGTGAAAGGTATAACCGTCGCCACGGAAGGCACATGCTGCTTATTATGAGTGTTGAGAGACACAAATAAGAGACTGCGGCGTCCCCGAAAATAGCGTAACCGTCATCATATTATCGCATCTGAGAAGAAAATTCACGTTGTTCCCACTCTCAAAGGGACAAAGAGACCTTTAAACATTCTTGTCCCAGCGCGGTGCAGTCGCAAAGAGAGATTTGGGGTTGTGAAGCGCAGAACAAGAATGATTGATGGGATGCCTGAGGACAGTGAAAAGAGAGGATAGATGGAGAGCGTGAGAGCAGCACAGAGAGAGAGAGCGACAGAGATGTGCTGACAAAAAGTGTTGATCTGACAGCAGCGAGATCAGGAGGTGTGTATCTGGTCTCTCTCTATGACCCACATGTCTGGATGCTGGGAAGGAGAGCACACACACAGACCTGGCTACCATCGCTCATCAGTCATCTCTGTAAGCAGACTCTGCTTTTTGATAGTTGACATGGCTGCCACCAGCTGGATATGGAAAAAGCAAGAGACTGAGGAGTTTGAAATCTTACGCTCCATCGAAAGTATAACCAACTTCAGCAGATTGTGTGGAATGTTTGAAAAGGAATGCAATCCTTAAAATAAGAGCCACAGTCTACTTTTTATCAGTTATATAAGGCTTAACAGATGCCAACCACTAATCTAATGATGAATATCAAGTGCAGACTTTGTCAAAAGCTTTTATATTGAAGGTGTTGTGATTTTAGCAAATCTCCAGATCATTTTACCTCTTGAAATTGAAGGAGCTTGGGTAGCTGGTCATAATAAATTATGTCACATAAATCAATCTGCTGAAAAGAAGAAAAAAAAAAAAGACCTGTGGAAGAAAATCTCCATTCATGATGGGAAGAATGAATGCATTGTCTGAGCAGCACTGTACTTCACTGTACTGCGTTCTGCGTTAAAGAGACAAATCACCCCAGGCCTTCTTGAGTGAAGCATAGTGGGAGGCCAAGATGAATACAGTACATTTCCCCTCTCTGTTTCCCTCTCAGCTAAAACATAGCAATTAAAAAATCCCCATAGAAGCAGAGCTTGAAGGAGCCAGCAGCTCAGTGAGAGACACAGACCACGGCCTCGGCTCTAATTGAAACAGGGCCTAAAGTCTAACGGCAATACCCACATTTATTTATTTTCAGCCGTTTAACATGTCTGAGATCTTTGTCTCGGAGAGCTAATTGCTCCTTCCGACAGGAAGACCGTGAGTCAATGGGTAGTTTATGTACAAAGAGATTTTAATCTGATCCCTCTCCTTGTTTTCAGCTTCATGGAATCAGCAGAAAATATGGAAAGTATGAGGGTCTTTTCTCAGTGTTATAACAATACAGGATAATCCCCGACTGTTTTACTAAGGTTGGTAAATATTTAAACTGTTTGCCGGGGTGTAAACTTTTGGTTATTGCTCTAGCAGTAGAGGAGAGTTTTGTTTTGTTGTTGCTTGCATCTCTTCAGTCCATTACATCATGAGATCATTTGTTTGAAAGTTTGATTAGGGGTCTCAGAAAATCCACAAAAATGCACAAAATTGTCCGTCCTTTTTGGCCTGGCACATAGTGAATAAAGGCAGAAAAAGCAATGGGTGAAAGGAATGTAATCATGGCGTGTTCATGGATGTCAGTGCACTGAAAGATCTTTTTAAAATCCCATCCGATGAGTCTCCCAGACCACTCTAGTAAAGTAGAAAATGGGAAATGTTATACTTTCTCTCTCATCGACCACACACTCGCTTGACTAGCTAAGTAACAGAGGAGCAGAGTCCACTTCTGGAGTAACCAGAGCTTTTGAATTCTTTTTGCCCCCCCCCCCCCCCCCCCCCTCCCTTCAGATTTTTTTTCTTACTGTCTGCATTGTGTGTATTTTCAAAATGTCTGCACACAATTTTACGTGTGCGTGAATTTTTTCCCCCCAGCTCACTCTTTGCTTCTCCTTGCTGAATTAGCTGAACATCAGGTGAGCAGGGAGGAAGGAACCAAAGACATGGTCACTGGCTCTCGTCTGAGCACATCTGCTTGCCAGCTGTGCATATGTTTACACCTGACCCCAGCCAAGTCACCGTCTGGGTCGCTCGCTCACTCTTCCCTTCACATTACTTCCATCCACCCCCCCTCTCGCAAAGGTTTTCCTCCCTACTGTCGAGGAAACTCTTCAGCTCCTGCACAAATGAGCTAATGCAGCGATGCTCAGTGTCACTCCTCAATCACACACACGCCACCAAGTAGGCCACGGGAAGAGATACCACAAACTCAGAAAATTGGTTAGATTCAAAAGTGATTAAAGTAATCAAAGCAAACTGAGGTTATTGAAAAAAAGGGGATCATATAAAAATTTGTGGCAGAGACTAAGCCAGCCAGTGCTGGAAAAATTGTGATGGGGTGGGACGCTTTTCAGAGGAAAGGCCAATTCATGGTGGTCATATGTGTCATGGCTCACACATGACTGATACTAAAATTACAGCTTTTTCCCCCATAAACACTAGCATTGCATCATGTGCTTCTGCTTTAGCAAACAATACAAAAAATACCATCACATTCACATTTCTGTCCTTTCTTGATCCAAATTAAGCTGTTTTGAGAAGACAAGTGTTTACACTCGCACGGACAAGGGGAAGTCTCGGTTTGACTGATTACTAAACAATGCTAATCGCCATGATAAAAATGGAGCATTAAAATCAGTGTTCAATAAACACGAGCCAGGGAGTCACCAGAAGATAGCCTTTGATACAAAGGGGTTTTCCCCTAGTCTTTGGTTTTTTTTCTTGCTGTTCTGTAGGTGGCCAACCACTGGGCCGAGTTTGGAGTGTAGTGAGAAGGAGAAGGACTTGGGGTTTTAGCTGTCATTTTGTGGAAACAAACAAATCTTGGTAATCAAAGTCACTGTTTGGAGCGAGTCAAAGGCCCATTCCATCTTGTCTACCAATCATGGGTTGTTTCATTAAAGGAATTTGTATTGTATTCTAAGTGCTCTTTAGCTTCCTCTGTTTACACATCTCTGTTATGTTATGTTTTTTTTTAAATCTCATGAGTTCATGGGTTACATTATGTGAGAGAAAACAGTTTTTCGAAAATGGTGTAAGAATTACCAGCAGTGCTTTAATTTGGACTAATAAAAGACTCTTTCATTCATATGATAAAAATTAGAATTTGTTGGTTACCAAATTTAGTGTGGCAAATTTCAATCATCTGTTAAAATGTTTTTGTGCCATGACATAGGTGAGGTTGGCGACAGAATCCTTCTAATTGTAGCTCATAAATACACTGTAATACTGCCAGTGTTGCTTTATAAGGGAGTCATATAACTTTTTCTGAAAATCACTCCCACACAGAGGCCTAACAGCCTTCGTCAGGGGCCAGGGGGGGCACGAGAGCCAATGGGGGCCACATGGATGAGCACGGCCTGGTGAGCCAGACAGTTACGGATCGCTTGCTTTTAATTAGCAGCTTCACATGCAGTCCGTGTGGAGCTGCAAGCCCACCGCAAACGCATGGAAGATGTGACAGTTCCCCCTTTGGGAGACACAGCCCGGGGAAAGGCTCCGGTATTACTGCAGCGTCTCGACTCAACACAATGCCCAATGTGCACGCCAGACCCACGGCAATTAGCTTCTAAGGTTCCCCCTCGTTCTTTGCCTTCTCTCTTTCTTTTTAATGTCGGAGCTTGGAAAGGCTCAATATAATCAAGTCAAGAAAAGTTTATTCTGTTTAGGATTCCATCTGGTTCCAGGGGGGCTAATTTTAGCGGCGCGCAGAGCGGTATGCAGTGAGGCTGCATGTACCATCCTACTTAGAGTGGTGGGGGGAGAGCTCAGCGCAGACACCCAGGCTCCTAGGCAATAGACTGGCCGACTGGTGTTTCTAAACACTGCTGTAGCCGTTCTCCCATCACTCAGCACACTCTGTGTTCCAACAAAATGTGTCCCTCTGGCACTTACCACAGGATCCAAGACTCTTTCACCCCCTCCACCCCCCGATCCCTCTTGCCCCCTTCTCTTTCCTCACCCTTTCTTTTTTGCTCCGTGTCGGTAACTTTTACTGTGTTTCAGCGGTTGAGTATCACCTCAGCTGAGGGCCCTGCAGAGAGAATGACTGCGCTCCAAGCTGTGATGCTTTGTGGTGATAGTGCTGATTGGATGTGGCACTTGAAATTACCTCGGTCTGACTACGCAGTCATTACGTACGCCTGCATCATTTACAAGCAAGACGGAACGGCAAAATTCAATTTACTTGGAAAGTATCGTCTTTGTTTCTCCATATGATGATTGCAGGATTGTGACAAAACATAACTCTAATTTCAAGGTTAAAAGCGTTGTCTCTGGCCTCTCAGACTGAACATGCACACATGGATTTTCCATTTTACAGTATGGCAAACATATATTGTATTCATTACATAGCATACCTGTATGTGAGTGGAGTTTTTGATAACAGATTTAAATGTATTTAGATTTTATTTTAGTACAAGTCCCACAGTGCATCAGGCACATCCATCTAACTTATTGCCACCTGCAGATGTACAGTATGGTGAAGAATCACAACTGACTGAACAGCTTTCACAATGTAAGGATCTTTTAGGTTGTGGAAAATGATGGCCTGACTGTGGATGTGTCGGCCTCATCCTTTCGGGTTGTGCTTGACTCTGCTGAGATGGGGAATAGAGGCAGACTTGTCCTCTGTCAGGCTTGCATTACACCAGAAGGGAAGCCTTTTCACGCCTAGCTGAAGAAACTTGAGAGAGCTTATATACGAGCTCTGTGGGACCCGCAGAGTCCAGTAGTGATTCAGACTGGTTAAGAATAACACACCCTCACCTACTAAGTACTGTTTGGGCTAATATTTTCTCTTTGGAAAAAGAACCTCTGGTCAGAGCACTGATTTGTTCTCGTCTCTGGACTGTCATTTGTCATTTTACAATGTATGTCAGCATTTCGCCCTCTGTGAAAACGCTGTGAATCCCCACTGACCATAAGTAGATTGTTTATGGTTTCACTAATTAGAATTTAGGGTATTTGATGGATCATGGACAAGAGCAGCAGCCACATAATCACTGCACTGAGGAATTTATACCCTCCATAATTAACAGGCTTATAGTGAAAACATCATGGCTTTTTAACCATGGTATTATTTGTGCCCTGCTAATCAGAGAAATGTTTATTGTGCGTAACATACAGCTGGGGGTTATAAATATCAGTAATGTGTTGATTTCACGTTTTTATAGTGGTGATGGGGGATTTTACTTTCCTGTAATTAATAAAATTTAATTTGTGCAAACAGTGTAAAAGGCAGCGAATGAGAATTACAGGGAGTGAAATAATAGCCTACTTCATCAACGGTTTAAGTGTACTACTAATAGTCAAGTAACTTAAAAAAGTGTGTGAATAAAAACAATAATTTATCCTGAATGTCCAGTTGTTCCTACCATTTTTCTTTCTCAATAACCCCAAGGAGAAGTATGGATTGGTCATCAGAAAATGCCGTTATTAATCTCTGTCTGTAGACTTAACAAATGAAGGCTACAATCATATGGAAACAATCTGGCCCTTGCCCTCGAAGAGACAGAAAACAGAGCCAAATGAAGAACATCCTTTCTCTTAAGACCTGTAATTTGTTTTTATTACCTATTAGGTAAAACACCTCATTTATCAATGTCAAACTTCTCACAAAATGATAGCTGTCCACATGTAAATCAGCTAATGCGATGTATGGTTCAGAATTAAGTGGGCTCTTTCTTATGAAATGCTCTACTCTGTGGGCTCAGTGACCCAGCTCAGCCACCCACGACCAGACGTTTTTCTTTCACAAGGCTGTGCTGGAAAACCAAGCAGAGAACACTTAAAAACAGAACTGATTAAGCACAGACCGAACTGTGTTCCTATACCCCACACAGTAGAAGCCAGGAACATGAGCGCATGTGCGTGCTACATGTCCAGGAATTAACGCTGAATAATATTAAACACGAAAAGGCTGAAGAATGGAGAATAATCTCAAATGCAATACGCCGCTTGTCTCACTCTCCTTGTCTATGCATTTTATTTGACAGTAATTTAACGGCTATATTAAAAAAAAGGGGGTTCAGACCTATTTTTTCCACATTGTCTCGGTGAAGACTCAAAGTTTATTGCGTTTACGTTCTCTGAAATAAATCCACACAAATATGTTCAATGTTAAACTGCTTACCCGGCTGCTAAGCTACACATTACACATAATCAATAAAAGCTTTGATGCCGAGTATATACTTCCAGTCTACTCTAAATAACTTGCAACTTTATTTCTCTGACATGCATAAATATTTTTCTCTTCATGTACCGTTGCTTTAAGTTAAAAAAAAAATACGCCAGTCAAATTGGAGGATTTTGTCATTTTACGTGTTAGTTCTTAGAGGTGGAGGTGATATCTCCTAGTCTGCCACTATCCACAACCACCTTTACGATTACTTATTCAACATATTGCACACTATGCCATCATAAGCAACTCGGAACACTACTTTCAGCTCGGCAAAAGCCAGATGAATGACAGGTCTCATCTGAGCTGTGCCAAGTAACACAACTCAAAATACATGATACGGAACCATCCAGTACTACTGTAGAGCATATCTGTCAGTCTGGCAGACCTCTCCAAAACAGGGACCACACACTCTTTATTACAGCCAGTAAAATGTCCCAAAGACGTGGCTCGACTGTGCTTTCTGCCTAGCTACCATGAACAATAGTAGGATTGTGCTGCTCGTCTCTTTTTCTTTTTGTAGGCCTATTATTTTTTTCTAGCATTTGTTATTCTCACTTAAACTACAGGCTGGCTCCACGAGTGGGCCACAGTGTCTCAGAACCGAGCCTGCTCAGGCCAGGAAAAACCCGGTGGAGCCAGACGAATAAAAAGCCAAAGCGCCGACGCCGCACGCCTCCCAATCTGGTTCCTGTCAGGGGGACATCAAGGGAACACCCGCAACGCAATCTCCAAACGTCTCCCCTTCCCTTTTCTCCCTCCCTGCTTCTCTCCCTCCATCTCTCCCCACCCTTGAAGCGATACGTCTTACAGATGACTGAACCATCGCCAAATGCTCCCAAAATGCTTCTTTTTTCTCTCTCCTCCTCTCTTTTTCCCCCTCTCGTGTCTCTATGTTTGGAGCCAGCCCACATGGATTGGGATCAATTTAGGATGAAATGATAATTACCCTGTCAGTTTCAATTCCGACGTGATGAAGTGAGAAACAGGAAATGTAATAAACATAAATGGAATCTCAAGCACTTTTGATTGGGTACGGAATTGAATCAGACTCCACAAACTTGGTTGAATTGTCAATTCCGTGCCATTCATGCTGAGAGACAGTTATGCATTTATGCCTCGCCTCACACCAAAATGCTGGATAAAGCATATTGCTGCAGATAATTACCGAATTCCACATTCAATACTGAGACTATATGCCTGTTTAGTTTGGAACTTCATACATAAGAAATGACTCGTGTCACATCTTTCCAGAGGGAAACTCCAGAGCCTTTTCCCTCCTTCAGAACCCTCAGCAGAAGCCACATATCTCAGTATATTTGATCGCCGCATCCAGCACCTGAACTAAACTGAGTTTGTCGTTTTCAAGCATATTTGGCGTTGGGAGATCAGTGATAGTGCGCGGCTAACGGTAGCCAGCTCTAACCCTGTCATGTTGGCTATTCCACAGCTGATATATGGAGCTGATTCCTGGCGGGCCGCGCTGCCTGGATTTGTTTAACCCGGCAGATCAACCTTCAGACAGGAGCATGTGTGCAGGTAATGGCTGCCAGATGAGGTGAGGCCAGCTCCTAGAGGCCTAGTGGATGCTACAGACGAGCAACGAATAAAGCACATGCATACACAAGCAAGCAATAGCCGCTCAAACTGTTATGAAAGACAACAACAAATAAAAAAAAGTCAGTATTTAAAAGCATCACAACCCCTTCTCTGTTTAGGTGGTTTATTGAAAGTTTCAGTTTTTAGATTTTTAAAATGTTGATACAAACCCGAACTAATTCTAGGCTCTGTTTGCTGCTGCGATGCCAGTGTGGCTTCAAGCTGAGCCCCGTCGTGCCGATGGTTGCCAGATAGTATCTGGACACTGAGAGTGAGTAGTGAACGGACACGGGCTAAAGGCGAGGTTGCCAGGCGGTGTCTGGACATTGGTTTGGAGGAACGGCTGCCTGACCAACCACAGTCTAGCTGAATGAACGGCCCGCTGTAATGAGGATACACTAGAACTAATAGATGTTTCCAGCTTGCATATTCATTCACAAAGCAAACAAATAAATGTCAAAGATTAAACACGGCGGGGGCATCTTTGGCATGAGCCACGGCCACCCAGGCGGCCACAAGGGCCCTGAATGACGAACTTAGCCGACAACCACTCAAACAAAAATAAACAAAAACAACACCCTCTTAGTGGGGCTGCAAATAATTAATTGTGCATACGTTTCAGAGTTAATATTGTCAATGAATGCATCTTCATATTTAAAAAACACAACAGTAGATGTTGGCGATTTTAGAATTAGCAGTTTTAGTATCTGATTTCATCTCTGTCACACTGTTTTACAGTGTGGCTTTTAGGGGCAAGCTAAAATTAATTCTTTCCCCTAAACGTCATCATGTTCTAAACTGGTCAGCATGACTGTAAATTAATTTTTTCCCTTCGCTGTACAGACAGTGAACTTGAGCAGTAAATTTCCAAGAGTAAGCTCGGAAAGGATGAAGGAGATCTATCTTAGAAGGAATCATTAGTGAGTGTGCCTCCTGTGATGGGTCAAATAAATTGAAGTAGCTGTTACACAAACCATCATTTTCCCTTCAACATGGTGATTAAAGATCCTTGTGCAATGCAACTCTGGAAAGACACACAGCAAACAGCAAGGGAGGCAAGATGTGGAGAAAAACACAAAAAGAGAAAATGATACCACCCTGGCTCACGAGGCTGCTTTTACGAGCTGGCTTCTTGTAATTAAAAAAAGGAACGGTGTAGCTGATATTTCACTTGACCTTCTGTGTGAGCAGTCGTCGGGGCAGGGATCCGCCAGGGAGCTCCCCACATCTCCTGCACTCTAATTTATAACGGCAACCCACCAAGCAGCAGCAACAGGAGAACAAACTAGACCCAGGGGTTTGATAAAGAAGCTTAGCGTTGAAAAGGCCTCCGCTACCAGCAGCCACCCTCCTGCCTGCACAAGCCATAGAGCAGAGGGGGAGTCGAGCCAAACTTTGCACCTGGCCTCTGCAGAGTCCGCCAAGTCTCGTTCCTGTTCCTGTTTCCTGTTATGACGTGTGTTTTTTTTTTTTTTTTTAATTATTCATTTTTTCTTTTTCTTTTTTCTGGCCATGTAGTTTGGAGCAGGTAAAAGGGGCATTCAAGCATTGAAGCCACCTGGTATAGCAGGTTGAGCAATGCGCCAGGGAGTTGTGCTCTGGAACATGTCTGCAGGCAAATTACTCTGCCTTTACTGATTAGTCCGGCCAGCCTCTCACCTGGCAAACACAATATCACCATGTGACAGTGGAACAGAGGTAACACTGTCAGTTAAGATATGTGAAACTTGGTCATGTTGTTTTTTTGACGTTTCAGATATTATAATTATGAGTGGTAGTGGTATTTATAGTGATGGATGTTTGAGTGTGCAGAGTTTTACATACAAAATCAGTATATGGAAAACAGATCTTAATTGTAGCCTTCATGAACTGAATTATGTATTTTATTCAAACATCACAAAACATTAACAAGAATTAAAAAGCTAAGGCACATTCTTACTGAAAGGCCTAATTTATATTTTTAACAATGTAAGTTACATTATTATTAGACTATTCACACAATAGAAATAGAAAAGACACATTTTGTGTGTTTCTCAGCTGATGAGAACAGTCTTTTTACTCCTGTTATATGTCATATGTAAACAAACATGATGGGATGTATTTAATGGCGTCATAAAACTTTAATATCTTCGATTTAGTTTTTGTCTTGTCGTATTAAAACTCCTAAATTAATACGGGAGTGATAGAAAGTTCAGAATTTTGGTGGTATGGGTGATACTTTTGGTACATTTAGGTCAGAAATGATGCCTTGTTGCACTCAGATGTTTGTTAATATTTAATATTTTAATTCAAGGATCTTTGTTGCACATTACTAACTAACCCGCTTTCTATTTCAAAACAGCAGAAAGATGCAACAAGCATTGATGAATTGACTGCTATACAACACATTTTCTATTGT
Source organism: Gymnocephalus cernua (assembly GCA_023631565.1). Taxonomy (NCBI): domain Eukaryota; kingdom Metazoa; phylum Chordata; class Actinopteri; order Perciformes; family Percidae; genus Gymnocephalus; species Gymnocephalus cernua. The sequence goes on from CM042440.1 coordinate 17,965,750, forward strand.
TACCAGTTGTGGAAAATAACTTTACATTTCTGTACATTTACGGAAGTACTGTGCTTTACTACAATTTTGCGGTACATCTATTTCATTTGAATTATGTCGACTTTCTGCTCTATACTTATATACTATTCTGCTACATTTCAGAGGGAAATAATGTATTTTACTCCAGAACATTAAACAGATATACTGTACACGTTACATTATAAAGTACATCCAAAACACATGATCATTTTATAATATATGCATGGCTCTAGATTCAACTACCAGGCAGCATATAAAACAGTTAAAATGAACTCTACCTCAACCAACTACAACATTAAATGTTATGCTACAATAAAAATGATCCAGTAATACAATAATACATTACTCACAGGGGCCATTCTACATAATGAATATGTTTATTGGTGCTAATAATACTTGATTATATAATGAATACTTGAATGCAGAACTCTTACTTGTACTGGAGTATATTTACAGTGGGGCATTGCTACTTTTATCTAAAGTAAATAATCGGAATACTTCCTTCACCACCCGATTAGTACTTGAACTCATTTTAACATTCATCAAAATGAGGAGCGCTTCCAGGACTCAAATTGTTTGCTTGAGGTGCTCTTTGGATGGGACAATCATATATCGCAAAACTCAGGAAAACTCCAAGGCACTCTCTTTAGAAAAATCAAAAAGCCTTTATTGTTATGGCTCGGTCATCTTCAACCTTTGAAAAAAACTCTGACGCGTTTCGGCATACAAGCCTTCGTCAGGGAGTCAACATTACATATTAACATTGTTTACTCATTTTCTTTTTGCTGTAATAAAAGCGCCATGGTTGAACACTGGGTGGCACTGTGCAGGCTGATGCTGAGATCTTGACAGTAGCACAACAACAAAGCTTAAAGATGGAGAGAAAGTGTAGCAGCCAATCTAACTGGTGGTCCACTCTCTCACCGTCCTCCTGCATCAGCACAGCACTGCCTGAGAGCTGGGCAATATTTAGCCATAAGAAAATATGAAACCCTGTTTCTATGACGGTAGGCTGAAGTACACAAAAATCTGGAATGAAAATATTTTGGAAGAAAAAAATCCCCCCCCAGAAAACGAACTCACATTTCAGCAGCACTGTACATAATAATTAGTCTGACCACTCTTTTCCTCGCCTTTCTTCCTCTTGTCCTTATCCTCCTCCTCTCTTGCCTCCTCCATAAGACAGAAATAGACGGGCAGATCCCCATGCAGGGTGGCTCTGTGTTTTTAGTCAGGATGTACTTTCACTGTATTTTCTCCAAGTGCTACATTTTATAATGCTAATCAAATATTTATAGAAAACCCCACATCATTTACAAGTGAGCTGTGCATCTTTTTGTATTTGAGCAAGTGGGACACGCATATGTGTCTAAACATCAGCCTGTGTGTGTGTCTAATAGTGGCGGGTATTAGAAAGGCTGCTTATTATTGAATGGACTCTCTGTGAGGTTTCCGAGGCAGGAGGACATCTATTAGGAGGTTAACAAAACACTATCAGCTAATACGACCTGTAATTACACCAGCAGTGAGGAAACGCAGCAAGCTAACACCAGTATGGAAACAATCTGACAATGCAAACACTGCAACTAAGCCACCGCGTGTGTGTATGTACATTTGTAAGCGTGTATATGGGCGAGTGTGTGTGTGTGTGTGTGTGTGTGTGTGTGTGTGTGTGTGTGTGTGTGTGTGCGTGTGTGTGCGTGTGTGTGTGTGCGTGCGTGCGCGCAGACGCGGAGGCCTCCTTTCGCAGATTGTGGGTGTGCGAACTGTCAAATTGGAGTGGGTGGGTGGGAGTGGAGGGAGCACATCTGGAGGGAATTTATTGTATAATTCAGTCTATTATTGCTGTGGTCGGTGCTTAAGGAGCACGCACACAATTACCGTCCACTCTGCAAGGCTCTTGCGCTGCAAGTGGCCTCTGGCCTAAACTAATAAACTGTGGAGGAGGGTGGAGAGAGGAGAATTCATTTGAGGTTATCATCATCACACTCCTCTCTGCTACCTCTCACACTGACACTTACCAGAGTTTACAATAAATCAATGAGGAACACCGACTGATCAGGCCCAGATTATGGTCAAATTAGATTTGAATCTGGTTTTAAAAAGTATGAATTAGACACACGTTGCTAGAACAGCACATCTCCTGGCACATGGAGAGATTTGCTGAGCTCATGTCCAAGTGTGTTGTGTTGTAGTACTGAAAGTGTACATTTGAATATTAACTCAACAATTTTCTCTGTTTTTCTCTTTATCTTTAATGTAAAAACCACTGAAACATTGAGCAGTGGTGGAATGAATGTTCTTTCTGAAAACGCTGAAAATAGGATTATTTCATTGAATGTCATATATATATTGTAGGGCTGCTACTAATGAGTATTTTCACTATTGATTAATCTGCCGATTATTTGCTTGGTCATTGCTTGTTTTGCATGACTAACAGTCCAAAACCAAAAGATATTCAAGCACAAAATCCTCACTTTTCAGAAGCTGCAACCAAAGAATGTTAGATTACTTTTGCTTGAAAAATGACATAAGCTATTAATCGATATTCAAAATAGTATAGTATCAATAATATAGATTTTCTGTTAATTGTCTAATCAGTTTTTCGACTAATCATTTTAGCTCTAGTAATGTAATCACACAAACTAGCGTTTCACGTTCACCACAACAGCTCATATCATTATCTGAATGCATTTTGCAGCTGTCATGTTTCATGTGAAATACTCTGCATGGTGCAATAAGTAGGTGCACGAGCAAGGGAACTCTGTCGGTTTATGAGGTGATGTCTTCTCATATACATTAGTTTGTATCATAAAATGCTCCGAAATAAAACCTACCTCGCCTTTTCCATTTCAGCAGCCTCTAGGAACAGACCGGTGAGGCGTCTAGAATAAAGTATTTACCAGGGGAAAAATGTGCTCAGGCCAGGCAGTATCTGGCTCAGGCAGCCCTGAATGACCCACAGAGTGTGTGTGTGTG